>NHZP01000004.1:1800000-2192559 GCA_003313425.1 Pseudopyrenochaeta lycopersici | reverse complement strand
GGGCTCCGCTTACGTGTAAAGTGACAAGGGTAAGGAGCGCAAGGCTCCTGACCACTTGACAACTTTCTAGTGAAAGGAATCATATATAGCACTCGAAAGTTGATTTCTGGTCTGTGCGCGCAGAATCGCGCCACAGCTGACTCTCCGAGCCACAGCCAACCTGACTCGGCGTGCCCCCCCAGCCACAGCAAAAATGGACTTATGCATTTTTTTTTTCTTTGGAGATGGTGTTCCATCCCAAGGGCGCTCACACCCAAAATGAAAAATCTTGCGAATACAACATAGGTATTCTACATAATCCAGTCCATCAAAACAGATCGTACACAATGGTAGACCAACTGCACAATAAGTCAACCATAAAATAGACATACCCTACAATAATTCCATACCTACGAATACTCCCCTAACAACAGATCCCCACTACGATCATACAACACATCCGTAAGAGCCCCCAGCTCCCAGTCCTCCATCTCTACAAGACAAGAGACCACCCTCTCCTTCATCGCTGTTAAAGGGTTCTGGTGCTAATGACATCCAATCAGCGGAATCGTAATCAGAAGCCACACTGTCAGAGTGGCCAGGAAGTACAAAACTACTAGCATAACAACAAAACCCTTCCGGGGCTCCAGCCAAGCAGGGTCGACATAAGCGCATCCACCACCACCGGATCCAAAACCGGACAGTCCCGGGTTTCCACAATATCCATAGAGGCAGCATTCACTGGCCGCAACCATCGCCGACACTCAACGGCGGGTACTCCCCCGTGAATACAGAGGATAACATCTCAGTGTATCCGCTCCATACATGAGGCTTCCCATAACAGAGGGAGCAGACAGGCCTTCTAAATTTCGCACCACGTTATACTCTGCAAGGTCCACCTTGGCACGTAAAAAGCTCTCCACCAAAGCGACTTCTTCGCTCCCACAAGATCTAAGAAACCCCCACTTCGTGGATATAGTTGACAGACGTTCTAGGAACCACTTCGCGGGCCCTTCGAGCAATTTATCGACCTTCTGTACCTTCGGAACCTGCAAAAACGAAGGAGTCAGCATTATCATGCTACACAAGCGCCAAACAGAGACCTACTCTGGAGAGACCCGGATCACTACCGGGCTTACGCCTCCGCTTCCCAAGTAAAGCTGTCCCAGCAGCAACGACAGTAGCAGCGTACAACGCCCCACCTTGCAAACAAGACGTAAACATAGAGCTCCACCGTCCGTCAGCTCCCTGACTCGAAACAAGTGTGCAGACATTCCATCGTGCATCCATAATAAGGCACACTCAAAGAGTGAGGAAAAGAAGAACCTCCGGTGCCACGAGACCCGTGGGAACGAGCACCATTTATACAACGCGCAGACACCGCGCCGCAGTGACACGTCCGTGCACAAGTAAACCAACGCTCCCAACCCAATCGCGCACCTACATCACCTCCGTGCATCCCTGCATCCACAGGCCAATTAGGTCAGAGACCAAAAATGTGGCAACCCGGAGATCAGATGATCTCGCGCTACGTCCGTGCGCCGGGTTACTTAAGCGTGCATTGCCCCTAGCCTCTAAAGAGACTAACGCTTCGCTACTCCCTCCAGTCGTAGGCAACGCATACGTGTAAAGTGTCTAGGATCAGAAGCGCAAGGCTCCTGACCACTTGACAACTTTCTAGTGAAAGGAATCATATATAGGCTTTTCGCCACACTAGAAAGTTGATTTCTGGCCTGTGCGCTCTCCGCGCCCACACCCCAGGTGACCCAACGTGCCCTCCAGCCACAGGGAAAATGGACTTACGCATTTTTTCTTGGAGAAGATTCGATGTTCCATCTGAAGGGCTCCCACCCTTAACAAATTCAGCCTACGCCAACACCAACGATTCTTCAAAAACACCACTCCATTACCTAAAAATACTGCGTCTAATAAAAATCTAACATATTTCAAAGAGCACTACAAGACCATACTATTAGCCATACATGGACTACACCAATAAAAATCCCAATGCTACACAAACATACCTGTGTATATCCACCTATCTACGTTACACGTATTGAACATAATAACCATCTACCCAAGATAATAAAAATAATTATCCAAGCATTTAAGCCACTCCTGGCCACATGGATACATTACACCTACCGCGTCGCTAACCCCAACGAACGAGCTCCACTTTCCCAAAGGATACAGTCCAATAAACGTCTCCAAGCAACCAAACCTTGGAAACTTGCGTCCCTGCACATCGCAACTAGAACAACACCTCTGCACTGTGCATCCGCAATACACCTCTCCAGAATAATACCCACTATCGAGACGTTCGAACAGCAGCTCCACGAAAAGCGCGTCTTTTTTGTTCCGCTACATTGTACAAGGAGGGAACAATCATGTGCACGACCACATCCAGTGCCTCCACGGACAGCTCCGCCAACGCAACAAAAGTCTTTACTTGACCCATAGAGAAAGTATCCACTTTAAGGACAAGAAGGGACTGCGGGGTCGCCCCCTGCGTACCGAGTTCATCGTAACCCTCGAGACACGTCCTGTGCTGTTCCTCTACACACTGCCGAGGGGGCTGCCCACTCTCTTTTGTTAGCCACCACCAACGGTCCCGTCTGCCTTCACATAGCAAGTTACTGAAATACCATATTTCACGAACTCTACCACTCCGTCAGTTGCACTCCTCCCTGGGAGTGGGAACAAGAAAAACAGAGAGCCACCTACGTGCCACGCGACTCCGCACGCCTTGTACTTCCACATCGGTCCCCACAAAGGGCTTCCCCCGAACGCCTTGTATCAGCGTCTCGACCGACACAACACCTGCAGCAGTTGATAGTGTCGGAATGCCAACAACATTTGCCCAAATACCCCTTCCGGCTTGCGTCTCCATCGCAGTGTAGAAAAAAACACTACAGACTAAAGAACACTCCATGCGCGGGGAGGGGGGCTCCCCTCTTATATATGTCGATGTCCACCCTGTCTTTGCCAAGACACACTAGTCCCTAGTTGGCAGGGGCTGCCCATTCCATGAGGTTATGTCCATAAACCAATCAGCATACTGATTGAGAGAAAAGTGGCAAGCAGTGATCATCTGATCAGCACGCGCCCGTGCTCTGCGTTGCTTAGTAAGTGCAGCGCCCCTAGCCTACAAGTAGTCTAACCCTCCGCTTCTCGTTCCACTCGCGGGCCCTGCTTAATTGTAAAGTGACAAGGGTAACCAGCGCAAGGCTGGTGACCACTTGACAACTTTCTAGTGAAAGGAATCATATATAGGCAAAACGCCACACTAGAAAGTTGATTTCTGGTCTGTGCGCGAAGTCCGCGCCACAGCAACCCATGTGCTCTCCCGAGCCACACTGACTCAGCCTGTCTTCCAGCCACAGTTCCTGTGGACTTGGTCAAAATTTCTTTTTGACTTTTCGTTGTTCCACAACAACACTTCCATCGTAATGGTACACAAACCTACTCCCTCGTCTCAACAACCTGCGTACATTAAGCATTACACACTTCACAGTAACAAATACTGTTACTTACATATAACATAAAACACAAAATACTTATACCTACTTACTTATAAATCAGTTACACCTAACGTTATACATCCCCGTAGAGACCGTTACACGATAAACAAACGCGCCTCCGAGCAGCAAGGACCATACTATACAATAACGCGCTACGCAAGCCGCGAACACTAAATCAATTATTAACGCGTTCCCTATACAATAGCATTATACGACGTACAGACAATCGATTTTATTGTTCCACAAAATACAAACACTAATTCGTTCCACGACCTGGATATATCAGTCGTTTATAGCCCTAGCGAAAAGATAGACTATACGTCAGATACCTATAACCAATATCTAGACAGTCGCAAACTTTCGGGGAAAGCAAGTATCGCTGCGAACCATCGCATCCACAAACAACCACACAGCACGCTACACGCACTACACCCTGCCGTTTGACCAATATACACCAACAGGTATATTGGCCCTAGAGACTGGCTGTCCCCGCCACCGTGTCTGCGCAAAAGAAAAGAACGCCGCCTCCGGTTCAGTACCACTTCGTATTGTAGACCACATCTCCACGCCACGTCGATGCATCGCTGCAACTACATTAGCACAACATGCAACACAACAAATATGGCATCCGCCAACGACTCCTACTGACCAACTTCGTCGTCCATAATATAAGCAATAGATCGTTCAACAGAACGAACCAGCCCACAACCAAGATGCACTACCGGCGGTTGCCCATCCAGCCAGCAAACTAAAGACCCGCGTCTCCACGCTGCGAAGAGCTTACAAACCTGTCCCAGGCGCACAAACTCTGAAAGAGAGACTCCGTCTGCGCATATCTCCAGCGCCGCAAACCAGAGCTCGCGGGGAGCATAGACAACGGATCTACGCCCCCACCCATCCTGCACACGTAACGGATGTAAATAAAAGGCACTGCCAGCTACGTCCTACGTAGTGGAGGAACTCCCTCCAAACCACTCCATGCCAACAGATTCTCTGTTGCTCTTATATATACCTCTCTGTCTTGCGCGCCGCCAAGAGAACCTAGTCCCTAGTGCGCAACAGAGTGCCTAGTCCCTGTGTCTATGTCCATACACCAATCAAAGAATCGATTGAGAGAGTAGTGGGGGCAAGGGTGCCTCCCACGTGTAACCCAGCGTCAAACGACCCGCACCGTCCGTGCTCTGGCTTACTTACAGGGGCTTTTGCCCTAAACTACGAGTAGTTTACCGCTTCGCTACTCGCTCCACTCGTGGCAACGCATACGATGTAAAGTGGCAAGGGTAACCAGCGCAAGGCTGGTGACCACTTGACAACTTTCTAGTGAAAGGAATCATATATAGCACTCGAAAGTTGTCGGAGGGGCCCGTGCCCCAACTCGACCCGTCTGTGCGCAGAACGCGCCACAGCTCCATGTGACCTGGCATCGCCTCCAGCCACAATTCCTGTGGACTTAGTCAAAATTTCTTGAGAGATTTGATGTTCCATCCCAGGGCGTCCACACCCTTACTGACCAAGCTGCGCACCACAATTTCTTAGTGCTTAACAAGGCACTGCCATTACAATATTAGCCTCCTATTCGATAACAAAAAATTAGATATATCTAAAATAAACAAACGTACCCATAATGCTACACAAATAGGTTATACCATACCAAAGAGCTTTATGATACTAAGGTATTATAAAAAGCACAAAGTCAGTATGTACTCTGTCTTTACCTTAGCATACTCTGTATCTTACCTAACATTCCTGCTACATCCTACTCAAAACGGCAGAGAGCCACTCAACGCCGTCAGGCTGTATCATGCCTACCGCATCACTGACCCCAGTAAACCAGTCTCGCTTTCCAAACGGCCATACACCCGAAAATCGGTCTACCAGAACAAACCTTGGTGACTCATGGCTTACCCATGCGCAAGGCTCACACTGTGTGTACAAGCTACACACGCAGTCGACCCGCGTACTATAGTGCCCGAAGCGCATTCGACGGAACATTTCTTCGACAACAGAAGCCTCCGCAGCCTGCCCATCCGGCAGTATAAGAATAGGTAGAATGCGCTCCACCAGCACATCCAGCGCCTCTACCGAGAGCTCCGCAAATGCAACCATCGTTTCCCTCTCGTTCTGATCCACTGTCTCCACCTTCACGACAAGAAACGCCTGTCGAGTTCCCCTATCGGCGCGAAATTCTTCGCTGAACACTACATACTTCGTATGTCGTAGCAATACACACTTCTGCGGTGGTTGCCCACTCTCCTTGGTGAGCCACCAAGACTGTCTTCCCGACAATTCTATACAGAACGTAAGGGACACAGCTTGCTCCACAAACTCTGTGATCATGTTAGTTGGGGAGATGCCCAACAAGCACTGGAAGGTTCACCTACCTGGCACTTGCCTCCGCACCTGTTCAATGTTTACAGCTGTCCCAGGGAAGGGGGAGCCCCTCTGACCCGACACAAGCGTGTCCAGTGACACTACATGACCGTCACCCATAGCCACTACGGGAGCCTCCTGCCCGGCTTGCGATGAAGTCGCAATAAAGTTTTAAAAAACACTCCGTAAAAACAGGTCCTCTGTTCATGTTATATCCACCTCCTCTCACCAAGAGCACCTAGTCCCTAGGGAGCAACGGAGTGCCTATTCCATGTAATTATATCCATAAACCAATCAGCGTACTGATTGAAAGGGTAGTGGGGCCAAGAGTGCCTCCCACGTGCCCACTGTGATCATCTGATCCGCACCGTCCGTGCTCCTGTGTGCAGGTGGGCAGCAGCCCCTAGTCTCCAAGGAGTCTAACCCTTCGGTATTCGTTCCACTCATGGGCTCTGCTTAGATGTAAAGTGGCAAGGGTAACCAGCGCAAGGCTGGTGACCACTTGACAACTTTCTAGTGAAAGGAACCCCTAACCCTAACCCCCTACTATATCGTATCGCTTCGCTCTCCTCTTTCTTTCTCCTATTCAAAGCGGTTAGCGAATCCCTACCATCTTTCTCCCTCTATACTATATTATATTACTTTACTCTCCTCATTTATAACCCTATAAAACCGGTTAGCGAATCCCTACTTCCTTCTACTCCCTATACTATATTGTATTGCTTTACTCTCCTCTTTATATCCTTATAAAACCGGTTAGCAAATCCCTACTATCTTTCGCCCTCTATACTATATTCTATCGCTTCGCTCTTCTCTTTCTTACCTCTATAAAACTAGTTAGCGAATCCTAACTATCCTTCTCTCTTAATACTCTATTATACTACTTTACTCTCCTCTTTCTTAACTAAATAAAACTAGTTAGTAAACCTCTACTATCTTTCTCTCTTTATAAAACTAGTTAGTAAAACCTAACTATCTTTCTCTCTCTATACTATATTATATTACTTTACTCTCTTCTTTCTTACCCCTATAAAACTAGTTAGTAAAACCCTACTATTTATCTCCCTTAATACTTTATATAATTACTTTACTATTCTTTTTCTTTTCTCTATAATACTACTTACGAGAACCTTACTATTTATCTACTTCTATACTATTACTTCTATACTATTACTTCTATACTATTACTTCTATACTATTACTTTGTTTTCTTAACTCTTAACTCTATAGAACTACAAACTAAAACTCTACTATCTATCTCCTTCTATACTATATTAAATTACTAATCTCTTTTTTAACTAACTAAAACTATAAACTATATACCTACTATCTTTCTACTCTTATACTATATTCTATTACTTTCCTTTTTTTAACCTTAATAACATAAAACTACTTTCTACTTACTACTATCTACTTATACTAACTTTAAATAATATTTCTTAATAAATTTAAAACTATTTCTACTATCCTATTTTCTTTAAATTCTAAACCTTAATTTTCCTACTTCTACTATACTACCTACTCTACTACTTATAACTTACTATTCTTCTCTACTATATTATATTACTTTACTTTCGTTTTTTTTTATAAAACTATTTACTACTTAGTCTTTAACTACTTACTACTTACTTTAATTATTCTTATTAACTTTAAAACTATTCCTACTATTTTATTCTTTTTAAATTCGGAACTTTTATAATATTACTTCTACTATACTATCTACTCTATTACTTATAATATCTCTATGTACTATACTCTTTTATATTATTATACTATCTTTTTTTTTCTAATTAATACTACTTACTATCTATTCTTCTTTAACCTCTATTTTATTACTTCACGCTTTTTAACTTATCTTTTATTACTTTACTCTTTTTAACCTCTTTCTTTTAATTATACTTACTTATTATTTACTCTTCTTTATACTATATTTTAATTCTTTTACCTTCCTCTTCTTTTTTCCTATTAATACTACTAACCTATTATTTACTTTTACTTCTTTTACTACTACTTTATCTACTTTTATTTTATCTACTTACTTATTAACTACTTTACCTACTACTTAACTTACTACTTTCTTATCTACTTCTTTATCTACTATATTACCTACTACTATATTATCTACTCTTTTACTTACTACTACTTTAGCTATACTTTTACTTACTATCTTATTTTCTACTATCTTACTTTCTACTATCTTACATACTACTATCTTACATACTACTATCTTACATACTACTATCTTACATACTACTATCTTACATACTACTATCTTACATACTACTATATTATCTTCTACTTTACTTACTTCTGCTTTACTTACTGCTACTTTACCTACTACTTTCTTCTTTACTACTATTTTATCTACTTTACTTTAAAAACTATTCTTTACTATAAGATTATTAATTATTAACTCTAATATTTTTATTCTTCTTTTCTTTTTATCTTTTAACTTTTATATTTTAATAACTTCTTATTATACTACTATAAAAGTTATACTACTATATTTCTAGAATAATTTTATATACTATAGCTTCTTACTATTGTTATTTATATAGTATTTTCTACTAAGACTTATATATAAACTTAACTTTTCTTAAAATTAACCTAATTATAGCTATTTTATATATTATTTAAAGTAGCTAGCTATTCTTTACTCTCTTTCTTCTTTTTCTTATTTAACGTAGCTAGCTATTCTCTACTCTCCTTCTAATATCTTATATTAAATTACTTTACTCTCTTCTTCTTTTTTCTTATTTAAACTAGTTAACTATTCTTTTATAAATACTATATAAAATATATCTATTTTCTTCTTTGCTCTTCTAAGATACTATATATAATACTAGCTACTCCTTTACTAGTAATATCCTTAAAAATCCGCCTATCTTGATATACCTCTCCTATCCATCTACCTAGCTCCTCCTTACTATCTACCTGCCCTCAATATCCTACCTCCCAAAGCCTACTATCTTGAATTCCTCTACCTACCTCTAGCTTTGCTTTTGCCTCTGCTGCTGCTCGTAGCCTATATAGTACTGCTATCGTTACGTTCGGCCATGCGCAATCTGCCTGCCTACTACTCTGCTTGCTGCTCTGCTTGCTGCTCTGCTTGCTACCCTGCTTTCTGCCGCAGAGATACTCCATCATCCCACACTTCCAGCACGTTTGAACCTCCTTTTTATACCTTACTCTGCTCCGCAGCTCATCTATCTCTCAGAAACCCTCCTGCCCTAGCTGCGGACACTGCCACAGACTGTGCACTGCTGCCTCGCGCTCCTGCTGCTCCTATCGCCGCTTGTATTGCTGCTACTTAGCCTGCTGCTTAGTCTGCTGCTCGGCCTGCTGCTCAGCCTGCTGCTTAGACCGCCCCTCGTTACGGTTACACCTTCTTATAAGTTTACTACTACTCTAGTCGCTAACTCCTTTTTTGCCCCTACTCTAGTTGTTTACTCCTTATTTACCCCTACTTTACTACTTTCCTTCTTATTTACCCCTACTTTAGTCGTTTGCCCCTCTTTTACCCCTACTTAACTTACCCTAACCTTTAACCTAAATACTTTACTACTATTACTTACTTTACCTACACTTTTAAAATCTACTTATAACTCTTCTTTATCTTCTAATCTTCTAATCTTCTATAGAACTCTAACCTAACCTCTATTACCTAATTTATAACCTATTACTTCTTCTTCTTCTACTAATATACATAACTCTTCTCTTATAATACTAAATACCTCTATGCTTATCCTTCTACTATTACTAAATTAAATTACTATATCATTCTAATTAATAACTTATCCCCCTTGTTATATAAAATAACTATTTACCTAAACTAACCCCAAATTTATTATTATTACCCTAGTTGCTTTATTATGTCTTCTCTATTAAAACTCTTTTACATGCCCTTCTACTAACTAGTTCTACTTAATACTTGTGCTACTATCTAGCCTCCTTAAACTTACACATTTATATCTAATAAGAATACTCTTAATCTTAATTTTAATTAATCTCTTACTGCTACTAATCTACTCTCTATTATATCTTAACACTTTTTAACCTACTCTTATTAAACTCTAAAATAACTTACTCTTCTTATTAAATATAAGGAGAACCTTAGAAGTACAGTATAGGAAGGACTAATAACTATTACTAATTAACAGAACCTTTAGAAGTAGAGGACATATAGAAGAAAGTAGGAGACAGAACTTAATAAGGAATATAATTATAATCAACACACAATTAATTTATCGTAATTATTAATTCTGCAAAGCGTATTTTAGTATTTTATCTAACACTTCTATACCTTTTACTTAACTCTACCTTATTCTTAATTAACTCTAAACCTACTCTCTAACCCCCTAAATAATAATACTATTACTACTTACCTCTAATACAATCCCTTACCCTTCTTTTTACAATTCTTTTTTATGCTTTATACACTGCTTTTTATTACTCCCTTATCTATAGTAGCTTGTTACAACCCTAAATAAATCGACTTGCTTATTAACAATCTATATTTTGTACTTTACTCGCTTGTAGAAACTACTAACGATCTATCTTAGAAATCTGCACCAGTGAAGTCTAAATCTGCACCAAACTCCAAATCTGGTCTAGCTGAGTCGCCATTACACGCTGACTCAACCCCCACCTGGCAAATCCCTGCCTGCCCAAGTCTACCACCTTCCTGGCCTCGCTGTGCCTCCCTCTTCGCCACTGGTTGCGCCTCCTCAGAGCTTTGGTCTTGTATCGTCTGTCCGATGAAGATTCCATCTGCCACCCCGCCAATACCCTCACTTACACCCTCAACCACCCCACCAACACGACTACCTCGCCCGCGTCCACCACGTCCCCGGCCTCGCTGCGGCTCCCTCTTGGCCACTGGCTGCGCCTCCTGAGAGGTCTGGTCTTGGATTGTCTGTCCGATGAAAATTGCGTCTGCTGCGCCGCCAATCCCCTCACTTACGCCCTCCACAACACCGCCAACACGACTACCTCGCCCGCGTCCACCACGTCCCCGGCCTCGCTGCGGCTCCCTCTTCGCAACTGGCTGCGATTCCTGAGAGGTCTGGTCTTGGATCGTCTGCCCAATGAAAATAGCATCTGCTGTACCGCCGATACCTTCAGTTACGCCCTCAACGACGTCGCCAATACGACCAGCTCGCCCGCGTCCACCACGTCCTCGGCCTCGCTGTGGCTCTCTCTTCGCTACTGGCTGCGATTCCTCAGACGTCTGGTCTTGGATCGTCTGTCCGATGAAGATTCCATCTGCCACCCCGCCGATACCTTCAGTTACACCCTCAACAACACCGCCAACACGACCCGCCCGGCCACGTCCACCGCGGCCCCGGCCTCGCTGTGGCTCTCTCTTCGCCACTGGCTGCGCCTCTTGAGATGTCTGGTCCTGGATCGTCTGCCCGATGAAAATTGCGTCTGCTGCGCCGCCAATCCCCTCAGTTACACCCTCAACAACACCGCCAACACGACCCGCCCGGCCACGTCCACCGCGGCCCCGGCCTCGCTGTGGCTCTCTCTTTGCAACCGCCTGGGCCTCCTCAGAACTCTGGTCTCGGATTGTCTGGCTCCTGATGCTGTTAGTAACCTAGTATATTGTTCGCTGTGTGGGACCTACAGATCATCAACACCTGCAGGTACATCAAGGCCAACCGTGGTTAGAAGCCCAGACGGGAGGCTATCAGAGAGACCCTCTGAGAGGACAACAGGTGCGGCATTAGCAGTCATGCCTGCAGTAAACGCCAAAATGGCCGCGACCGTTGATGCTCGCATAGTGAACGGGGCTTTGTTAAGGATTGGTAGTCTTGAAGTTAGGGAAAAGAGCGCTGAGTGAAATCATTCACAGAAGATGCGTGTCTAGAAATGAAATAGAGAGATGCTAATGATATGAGTTCTAATTAGGGTAAAAGATGCTTATTTTATATCCTTTCAAGATACCTCCTATAAGGACGAAAATCGTGCCCCTAACATGCCAAGCTGCTTGCATCGTTTCGACATGTTAGCTACCAAGCCAGACGCATAAACGATAGCCCTTCAAACCTATCTGTTTGTCAGCAAAAACAATCGTATAATAAGGGAGGCTCTTGAAGAAACTCGTAGGGTTTGTTCTTGGCAGGGACGTCGCGACATAGACGACAACAATGACTAGACCCGCATTGCCTTGGCATGAACGGTACTTCCCTAGCACCCCCAGTGCACGGCCTATTCGGCATAACGCGGCCGAACTTGACACAATCGCGCTAATTAATCACCACACTGAACAGAAGGGGGCATAAACGAAGCAGCCGTATTGGGTAACAGGATCAGCGGCTAAGAAACACCTGTCTGGTCTGTGTAGTGTTTCAAAGCCTTCTAGAAGCTGCTGTAAGTGTCTTAGCGCAGCTCGTGCATTTACTCCGACCTCTAACAGTCTGTGCGTCTCCACTGCACCTCCCTTGGCGAACTGTTTCAACCGCTGGTTCTCACTTCCCCAACACAGGCCCAACAGTCGGGATTTACTGACATGCTAGTTACTTGGACGTTTAGCTATTCTCGCTATGCTGTTTTGTTGACAACTAAGGTCTTTGCATGATGCAGCAGGGACGTAGAGAAACGCTAGTGTTAGGTATGCTGTCTTTACCTTGTGCTGCGCTTTGCACCAAGTCCGTATGCGATATGCGGCAGCGAGGTAACGGCTACAAAAAACCGACGCTCTTTCGGCATCTGTCTCTGCTGCATTTCCTTCATCTTTGGATTCGCTGTGCCCCTTTCTCTTTTCTTTCGTCTATTCTTACCTACCCAGCCTAAACGTCCTGTCCTCCTATTTGTCTATCTATCTCCTCTTACGCCTGCCTACCAAAAATGCACTTCACTTGTCGTACAGTTCTGATGGCTGGCCTTTTACAGTCTGTAAGAGGCATAGCCATGGATAATCTTACCGTAGAATTCAACACGGCGGTTGCTAGTGGCGGTGTTGGCATCCCCGTGGAGCGTGAGTTGCTATCTACGCTGTGCACAGCAACATGACCCTAACACGTAGGCCCCGCAGCCACCATAGATCCTGCCGTGGCTGTAAGGATAGGCACAGAGCAGAGGCTTCCTGGCTCCTACACGCTCCTTCTGGTTGATGAGGCCAGATGCAATGCATCCTCTCCGTCTCTTTGCTCTATGCAGTCGGGTCTGGTGTCCTCCCATCAGCTTACGTTTCTCGCGGGCAAGATGGTGTACGAGCTTGTCAACCCAAAAAAGCCCTCCTCGCAGGCACCTTATGCTATGGAATTGCCAACTAGTAACCTGCCTCTACTGGATGGCTCTACACAGCTTCTTCTAAACACAACAGATGGCCAACCTGAGGACCCGGCAGCGTTGTTTGTGGAGCCGTGGGCTAGCCTACACACCGTCGCAGGGAACGTGTACAATGCACCAAGCAAACAGGAGGTAAAAAGAAGCCTGGAACGATCAAAAAGCAAGAGACCTACTAGGACTGGGTCTGAGAAAGCGCGCAAAACTCGGGAGGCTAGGCCCAAGTCAACGAGGCCGGCTATGAATATTACTGTAAACTTTGACAGCGAGAACAAGAACGAGAATAAGAACCACGGCGAGTTACTACACAGCACACCTCTTGTCTGGCTTTTTGCAGCTCTTACCGTGTTAGTAGCTGTTTAAATTACACAGCGTAGTCTTACAAGCATATTGTGGATAATCTTCCTTGTGTGGTCTTCGCTCAAGACCAGACCCAAAGACTGCATTAGTTCGCGGACGCTTCTACTTAAATATCCTGCCTATAGACCTTGACAGTCAGCAGCGGAACAACGACAGTATCTCGCATTTAGGCAAGGTTTTTCGGTTAGACGTGGTCCCGGCCACTTAAGAGCCCGTCCCAAAAACTCAGCTCTTAATAACAGCTACCTATGAGCTTTTTTTTTTGCGTCTGCCGTTAGGGTTAGCTCGTCTTAGCTGCTGCGGCTTAAGGGATGGAACCTTTGTCGTAGATGTCACCAATCCACCACCGCCCCCTATGCGCAGACTGAGAACCATGCAAATATTCCTTTAAGGCCTCTACTCGATGGTTGCACGCCATAGGTTCTGCCCTCTGTCCAACAACGCTACTCCAGTCTTCGAACGATGGCCAATCCGCATCATCTCCTCCCTCAGTTCGCTGGCCACTACGATCGCTCGGAACTCCGCTTTCTCTCAGCCTGAGATAGTCAAGCATCTGGTGCACTTGCGCTTTTGTGCAAGCAACCCGCAGTCGGCGGCTTTCATTTCTGCGAAGGACGCCTACTTCTCTGAATGTCTGGCAGAGGCGGCGCTTGTGGTGTTCGTTGATGGACCGGTTGGTGCCAGTCGTCTACTCTGAAGTAAGCACATCGATTGGAAACCTAGCAGTAGCCAGTCGATATGGCTCAGCCTGCTCGTGAACGGAGTCTACATCTTTCACCTCTACTCGTTGCTTCTTCCTTCCCTTAACAGCCGTTTTATCGCCTTTGCGTTTCATAGGAGCGGTTTTTGTATAATAGAGCCTAGGAAAATAGCTTCTTATGGAATAGGCACGCTATAGAGTGGTAGGTGGGAAGGCTATATAAAGTTTTGAAGTTCGCGAAGCTACGTTGTTCGCACAGGCATCTTGCCCCTAGGGGCAGGCATTACTTCCCACGCTTGTTAACCCCCCTAGGGTCTTGCCCCCGGAGGCCAACTCAATTCTTGCCCCTGGGGGCAACCTAACATAACCCTAAAGGTACAGTTTAGGTACATAGTATGATGCTGCAGGGGATACGTGTCGAGATTAACGACTGCAGTACCATGCTGCTTGCAGACCAAGACGCCAAAGTCTTCAAGAAAGCATTATCAAGTAGTTCTAAGCCTTTGTCTACCTGTCCGAAGGTTAAGGATGCGTATTCTACACGAGTAGCAATAGAATTACAATGACATCGCGTAATGTAAGCAACCGTATATTTTGATCAATGTCTTCGCTCCTTCTCGTAACAGTACATTTTTAAGGGTACTTATTAGAAGAACTAGGGCTGATATGCTGCAGCATCATTGTACTCTAGCTACTTGGTAGAGATCTAGCGTCGTTATGACGACCCCAAAAGTACTCTAAAATCTTAGTACTCTAAGCGTGCCTTTTGTAGCATTTGCGTCCATACCCAAAGCTGTCGCAGCATCTCAGTACCTTCAACGTTGGCAACAACCAACTTCCTACATAGCCACATGGTCACGTCAACATCGTCCAGGTCACGGTACTCCTCCTCACCCTCCTCTTCTATCGTTGTCAACAAGTCGAAGGCGTACCTTGTATCGGTACATTGGTATAGCCCGACAACTGTATCGTATACCAAGCGCCCGTATTGACAACGTTCCAGAGGTTGCTCTCTCCAGACTCCGTCGCTTGATTTTGCCCACCTGTCACAAATTTCTCGAGGCACAGCGCACCTCGCACAACCACCTTTCGCTTTGAAACCTTCAAGAAAGATGGCTTCGCCCATGCGGATCGACCGCTGTGTTAATCCCCCGCGCCTACAGTTGCTCAAACTGTGATTGATCTTGGTATCTTCGAGCCCGCGTCCAGCACAGAATCCACATTTTCCCATCCACCACTTCAACGTGTTGTGCCAGCCCTGTACTTCATCGTCGTTGTCCCAGCCGTAACCACATAGCAGTGGGGAGATTACGCTTGAATTAGGGCTCTTTGTCGCTGATGGCTGGGATCGTCTGAAGTTGAAAGCACTTATAAGCATTTCAAACACGAAAAGAAGCCTCAAGACTGCACTGCCACCCAGAGAGACGCGTTGCCGGAACCAGAACTCTACCTGATTCTTCGCCATGATATCTACTCCGTTCTCCTCACTAAGTCTTTCCATCAAAAAGGCTCCAAGGATGTGTTCATCGTAAGCACAAAGTGCAGCAATAGTCCTCTTTACTACCAGCTTCATTTGGCATTTCCCATCCCCGTCAAGCGACTTCTCCGCCTGCTCTCTCCAATAACTTCTTTCGGCCTCGTGCTTGGCGTCACCTAGCCGGACGCCTGTAATGATATCTGCACACACAAATTCAGTCATGGAGCATAAATCGCACCAGCTAGCACCCCTTGAGCGCCGTGGAAGCTCGAGCGCTTGAAGCCAATCGAAAATTTGTCGAGCTCTTGCGGAGCTACGGTGACGGTTGCAGTGCTCAAGTAGGTGATCGGGCTCCATCTTCCCACTGTCCGCGTAACAAAGCTGGCAGCCAACGTTTCTCCAGCGTACGAACTCTTTATCTATACCGTGCAGCCGGTGGCGGGAATCAAAGCGTCTGTTGAGTTCTGCTTCTTCGCTCGTGATGTGGGCCAAAATCTTTTTCCTCTCCTCGATCACTCTGTCGCGCTCGAAGTGACTTGGGCGACTAAAGATAGGCATACAACCTAGCCATGCTTGTTTTAGTGTGCTTTTGTAAAAGGCAACTTCGACTTCCTTCGCCCACGGGCCTTGGCCGATCTTGTGTGGCATGGGCTTGAGGAGGGCTTGCTCATTCGGTGGGGATGAATCTATGCCCGTTCGCTGAGTGGTACAACGCCGTTTTGGAGAACTATCGCTGGAAGAAGACGGCACCTTACGCTTTTGACCTTCGATCGTCTCGATACAGGCGTTGTGAGCTGCTGGTTCTAGCTGCAGAAACTTGTGCCACTCGTTCGATGCCCATTCGTAAATATTGAGCAGCGCAGGTTGAAGCGTATCCGGGAATGCACCGTCAATTCCATATGACATGCCTCTTTGCAGTGGTCTGTGCCCACTCTGCCATGCATATGCTACATTCGGATCTGCCTTTGTGCTTCGGTCGTCATGCCTGTTGAAAGGTTCTGATATGTGTCGAATATGTTTATCGGTTACTGCAATCACTAGCTGTCGATATGTCCTAACGCTCAATCGGAAACCCACAGTGCTCGTGGTTTGACGCTCGAGTGCCTTCGTAAGCACCGACGTCTTCAATGGCTCTTTTGGAACAGTCGGCAATGAAAAGAGAAGCGTGCTATCGATGTCCCCTGCGTGGAACTCTCGATGGAGCATGCATACAAATGGCCGAATGAACACAAGATAATAGTAGAGAAGCCGACCAACTTCATCTGGCATGAATCTCACCACGTAGAACTCATGATTGGTCGAGCGCCGGGACTTGGCGTGCCTGAAGATCAGCGCCATCTTACGTGAATATACACACACACCACGAGATGTCGAAGATCCGTTGCAGTGCTCGAGCGCTGACAGTTCTGTTCCCCTTGGAGCCTGTCCTCCCAGCAAATACAGCGACAACATCATCAGCTCGGTCATTTGACTGTATAGCTCTAGGTACCGGCGGACCGCTTGGTCGTCCCAGTCATCATCAGCCAGCAGTCCATTAACCGTCGCCAAGGAAGCCCTGCGAGATAGCTCTAGGTACGATTCTGAGAGGCCATTCGCACTGTCAGTCACGAAGGAATAGCCGGCGGAAGTATCAGCAAGATGGTCACGAATGCTACCCAGATCGATTGGCGGACTCCAACCATACATAAGTTCACTGCATACTGCCAAAGTGTCCTGAATAGAGTCGTGGCTGATCTGACGGAACTTCGCCATGGAAAGGCTATGTTTTTCCCAAGAGACGACCTGGCCGTCTTGGCTCCAAGTCACGCGGAATGAGGGCCCTTCTGAGCGACTGCTTACCCTCCCGTAATCGCGTAGGCTAAGAAGCTCATTCATTGGCGTTGGCGATCCCAGGCACAAATTTTTTCCACGGGCCTGATTGAGGAGCTCCACTTGTCCATGGCGTGGTCTAACGCTCCAACCCAGGCCAACATGAGCAAACCGAGGAAGAGTAGCTTCGAGGATAATCATTCGAACGCAATAGATCATGGCAGACAATTTTGACGTATAATTCCCCGCGCGTTCGAATGTAGAGCCACCTTGAGTCAAGCCAAGAACACCGCTGGAGTATATCAGAAGGGTGGAGGACGGCGTGCCATCCTCATATTCCTCTGTTGATAGAAAATATACAAAGCGGAAGAGCATATCTTCCAGTAGGCTACTCCATGTCGCCTCCTTTTTTTCAAAGGGTTGAGGAGTTTCATGATCCCTTCTCGAATCCAGAGCACTTGCAGCGTGGGCCATACTAGTGGACTGGCGGCGCTTCATGCGCTCAGCCCGGGAAAGAGCTTCTCTGCCATTCCTTTTCGAGAAACTATGACTTTTGGAAGGCTCCTCAAATTCTGATGCAGTCATCAGTAGACTTTCTGCTGATTCGAACTCTTCCTCACCATCGTCTGTGATGACGGAGGCAGACTCGTCGCTCTCATCTTCCGAAATCGATTCCCAGGTTTCCAAGTTTGGAGGGCCTGATTTTAATTGGTATGCGCGCGGCTCTGCCTCCTTCGTCTTCATCTCGGGCATAAGGGACCATGCCTGGTCAAACCACAGTTGGTGCAGCGACTCATCTTGCTCTTTGGGAAGAGACCTGCGTAGAAGGTTTTGTCGTGCGCACTTGTCCAGCCTCCAGAAGCGCACACAGAAACAGAAAACCATCTTGAAGATCCTTCTGTATCTTTGGGTAGTTGCCTTGCGACCAACCAACTCGAAAGGCGCCTTGTACGTGCGATCGGGGTATGAACTACGAAGCAGACACCGGATTGAAACATCGGTATAGCGGACTGTGTCTTCACATCGATCAAAGACTTGGTCTAGCGCTGCGACTAGAAGGCTTAGTCTATACTCATCTTCCTTGCAGCTGTACAGATCCACGCCTCCGTAGAGTCCGAGGTGCAGATTCCGCACCGTGACGACGGGGATCTGCGCGAGCTGCACGAGGAGCCTGCGCTCTGCACCAGCGAAGGTTTCCGCCCATCCAGTGCGTCGCATCCAGTTCGTGTTCAAAGCCATGTCGCAACCGCCAAGGTCATTGGTTGCATTCGTTCGACGACGATTCATGCGTTCAAGTTCTTTAAGATGTAGCTGTTCGAGGCGCTGCAGGCGCGGTGCAGAGGTCTGTTGCAAGCTGCTGTCGACGACAGAACTGCGAGTAGCAGATGTACGATCCTGTTTCACAATCCAATAACCGTACGCCCCATTATGGTCCCAGCTTTGGAGCATCAGGCCTCGGCTGACATGATCGTGGAGCCATGTCAAGGACTTGCGCTTCACGCCGTGCTTAGCAGATAAATGGCGACCCATAAGGTCGATGCTCGTCGTCTTATGGCCACAATGCTTACACGCATTTCCAAGGTGATTGGCAAGATAGGGATGGGGCGGAGAGTGGTCTGGTCGCAGGCGGAGCTCTCTTGGGCCTAGGATGTTGTACGGTTTGAGAAGTTCGCGTAGCTGCTTCGTTATATACCTGGAATGGTTGTGTTTTTCAACCACATGATCAGCGATGGACTTGCTGGTGCCATGCAGAGCAAATTTGCACAGGCGACAGATGATGACTGGCTCAGGCTCGTTGACGTGGAGATTGAGCTGCTCGAGGAGCTCTCTTAATCCGAGTTGAGCCGTCATAGCAGCTCTACGGCCAGTAAGAAGTACGAGGAGTACGCAGTAAGATAGAGCTAATCAGTAAGCTGTAGTAGTCGGGGAGAAGGATGTTCGTGATAAGTTGGCAAGCAAAAGCGCGTTGACGCGTAACATGTGTGCGCGTAGAGAGGTCGCATGAGATGCGAGGGGGTTTGGCTGGAAGAGGCAATGACTTCCCGAAAGGGTTTAGTTTAGGAGAGGGGGGCATTCCCTAGCGGCATACCTGAGTAGGTAGTTTTCTACTTATCTCTTAATTAAATTCTTAGGCAGTAGTACGTATTATAGAGATCTAGGGTAGTATAATAACGTGCGCCTAATAGGCGATCTAGTGTCTCTCTAATTAATAGAAGTAAGTAATAATTTTTAATTATAATAGCGTTTAATCCTTAATAGTTAATATAGAGGCAAAGCTTTCTATCCTTCTTAGGGATAAATAGTATAAAGGCTCCTATAGGACTTATACTATACTAAATCTAGCCTTTATATAGCGCGTCCTCTATATAGTTATAAAGTACCTTAAGCTTATACGTAGAGAGGTTATATAGTAGACTATATAGAGGTTCTTTATTAGCTATAAGTAGGATAGTATAGTTAGAAGTTTTAAAATTTAGTAGGGCTTCTACCTTTTTATTATTAAATATATTACTATAGTTAGCTAATATGTTAGGGATACGCGCTTCTAGCGCAACACGCGCTCTAAAGATATAAGTATTATACTCTAAACTTTTACTTATAACCTATAGTACTCCTAGAAGGTATATATTAGAGCTAGTTTACTCTATATCTTTATAAAGTTCTATAGTAGTAATAAGCTTAATATTAGCTAAGGTATACCCCTAATACTATATTTAAGAGCTACAGTTAATATAAATATTCTGCTGTTATAAAAAGGGGTTACTAAGTAGAAGAGGAACGCCCTCCTTATCTACTCTGTACGCTGTAACCTAAGCTTAGTAATTAACGCTATTATTATCTATTAAACGCACCTAAAGCTTATATACTATATAAGTGTTCTAATATTAGGTACTAATCTAACCTAGTCTTAGGAGCTCTACTCCTTTAAGTAGTAGTAGTCCTATCTTAATAGCTAGCTTCTAACTAATTATACTAACGTTAGCCTAGGGGTTAAGAATAACTTAGAGTTCCTTCTTAGGGCCTATTTCTATAGCTACGCTATACTTACGCTTTATACTTAGTAAAATATTAATAGGTATACGCCTTACTATTCTTAGATTACTAGTAAGGCTTAACTTTTTCCTGTCTAGTTAATGCGTACTAGAAGGTAGTTTAGATTACTACTTTAGTACTTATTAGCGTAGTATCTAACCTTCTTATAATTAAAGTAAGTAACCCTGCTTTTATTCTATAGTCTATAGGAAGGCTTATTTAGTTTATATTTTAGAGTACTTTCTTAGGATTTTCCCTTAAATATATTACGTATATACTAGTCTTACGTTAGTAGAGCTTAGCGTAGGTTCTACTTAAGTATAGAGCCTAATACTATTAAATCCTCTCTAGTTATAGGAATCTAGTAGTAGTTAGTAATAGCCCTCTATAATTTAGGCTTTAACTTTAAGAAGAGGTACTAAACTCTTTATACCTTAGTATAAGGTGTAAGTTAATTTTTAATAATATTAAGGTAGGTTATAAAGGACTAAATAGTCTAGTCTTTCTACTATATAGCCTAAGCATGCGCTATAGCTACTTTAAGGCTGTAATTAATTAGGTTAGATAGTAAGTTAAGTATATATTACTTAAAGTATTCCTAGGTAGGTATTACTCTATTTACTTTAAATACGCGCTTATAGTATATATACTAAAGGTCTCTTAAGTCTCTTCTTAGGTACTATATAGCCTAGATAACTTTATTATTATTAAGATAAAATTCTTATAGTAAGAGTTAAAATACTACTTTATATAAGTAAAAAAACTTATAATATTCCTTTAAGTTCCTTTCTTAGTATTTAGATAGATCTCTAGGTTTAAGCGTACGTTTTACGTGTAGAAGTAAGAACGCGTTAGGTGCGCTCCTCTTACGCGCCTTTATAACCTAAACTTTAGGAGTTCTATCTACTAATAAGGCTAGAGTAAAGTTATGTTTAATACTTTCTAGCTATATAATTTCCTCCTTAATTACGTATAGGCGTAGAAGCGCTTAGAGCTTATCGCGTCTTTTTTTAGTAGCTAGGATACGCTCCTTAAGAGTTAAAGGCGTGCTCGCGCTAAGAGTTAGTAGTTCTTTATCTACCTGCGGGTTAACTTTAATAAGAGGGTTAGGCGTTTTACTAGTAGAGGCGGCCTATTTACTAGATTACGTAGGGGGAACTATCTTTAGACTATTATATAGAGAAGTATTAATATATAACGTATAGCTTTAGGTAATAGTACTTACTTTATACTACAGATAATAGTAAAGAGATAGTTCTGTATTACTGTTACTTAGCTATAGGAGAGAATAATACTTATTATTCTTGCTCTGCGCAGCTAGCGCAGGTTTTAAGTAGGTCCGTCGCGGTGTGCGCTAGCCCCCGAAAAGGTCTAGCGCAACCATGCTATAATACTAAGGTTTAAATTCATAATACTTTGTTACAAGCTTACTACTTTCTCTACGTATTAGGGTACTTATTAATACTGCGTAATACTTATAGGCCTCTATAATACTCTAGCTATATTTTAAAAGGTAATTAATAGCGCTCTTTTTAAGTACTTTAATAAGTTTTATACTACTTATCTAGATAATATCTTAGTTTTCTTAGAATTAGTAGAAGCCTATATAAAGTATATTAAAAAGGTACTTACGCGCCTTAAGAAAAAAGAGTTCTATATAGACTTGCGTAAATTAGAACTTTATATAGACTATATTAAGTTCCTAAGTATAATAATTATAAATAAGAGTATTAAAATTAACCTAGAGAAGATTAAGGCTGTATAGTAATAGGAAATACTAAAGACTACCTAAGATATACTTACTTTCCTTAAGTATACTAGCGTCTCTTAGCGCTTTATTAAAGGCTACTTAAAGATAGCGTTACTACTTATACGCCTTATTAAGGCTACTATTATAGAAAAGAAAAGTAGTAATCTTAATAAACTTACTTATAAGAAGGTTTATTATAAGCTAATTATATAAAGAGAAGAAGAAGTAAAAGCTTTTAAAGCTCTTAAAGTAGTATTTTATATAGGCGTAGTATTAAAGTATTTTAATCCTACTAAGTAAATCTATATCTTTACTAATACGTTAGGATAAGTATTAGGTAGGGTTATAAAGTAATATAATAATAAGGACGTCTTATAACTTATTACTTTCTTTTTAAAGAAATACTTCTTAGTAGAGTATAACTATAATATCTATAATCTTAAACTTATAGTAATTATATAGGTATTTAAGGAATAGGAGCTTAAACTTATAGGCTCTTCTTAACTAATATAGGTAATAATAAACTATAAGAACTTAGAATAGTTTATAATAACTAAAAAACTTAGCTAATAGTAAGTATAGTAGTCTTTATTTCTTAGCTAGTTTAACTTTAAGATTATCTATACTCCTAAGGAAACTAATAGTAAAGTAGATGCTTTAAGCTATTAACCTTAAGATACTCTAACAGACGTAGAAGACCCTTATTACAGTATATAGGCTGCTATTCTTAGACTCTAAGTACTCTCCCTAGGTATGTAACTAGTAGTTATAACAGCCTTACGCGCCTTAGCTCTTAGTTAACCTAAGTCCCTAGACTAAATATCCTAAGAATAAGCTAAGGTAGTATAATTTTACTTTACCTGCGCTTATAGAATAGACTTTCCTGCGGAATTTAATAATAATAATAATAATTTTACGCCTATTAATAGTATAATAGATCCTTTACTACTCTATTATAAGGACAACTATTAGTTAATAGAAGAAATCTTAAACGCCGCGTACGCTAATAATACTATAGCTAAAAAGGCCTTTAAAGCTATTAATATAGAAACTACTAAATTACTATTATAGTTTTATAAGAATAGCTACTACTTCTCTACTGCAGACCTATTAAGCACAGGTAAAGGAGCTTCCTAACGCCTATAGATAGATAAGACTAGGCTTTACGTGCCTCCTAACTTATAGTTACGCTAACGCATTATAGAGTTATATTACGACTATTAAATTACTAGTTATAAGGGCCCTCGTAACACGTTCTTCCTTATATACTTACAGTATTACTAGCTAAAGATGCACCTGTTAATTAAACAGTATTATAACGCGTGCGCTACTTATTACTAAATAAAAAGCCCTTAGGATAGTAAGCATAGTTACTTATAGCTACTGCTAGTACCTTATAGACGCTAAACAGAAATTTTAGTTAATTTTATTTAAGATTTACCTGCCTCTTAGCTAGATAGCTATACTTTTAAGAATATCCTTATTATTATAGACTACCTTATAAAAAGATAGTATTTTTTCCCTATGTATAGCTGTACTATAGCTAAAGCTGCTAAGTACTTTATAAAGGTCTTTAAATTATATAGTATTCCTCTTAGTATTATCTCTAACCGCGGTTTAAATTTTATTAGTTAATTTTAGAGGTAGGTCTGTAAGCGACTGCGTATCTAACAGCGCTTATTAACAGCCTATTACCCTAAAACAGATAGGTAGACTAAGCGGGTAAATTAAGCCTTAGAAATTTATCTTTATTAGTATATTAACTACGCGTAAACTAACTAGGCTGCCTAGCTTTACGTTACTAAGTTTTAGGCTAATAATATAGTTAACGCCTCTATAGGCATAATACTATTCTTTATAGATCTTAGATATTACCCTTATAGTAGTATATACTTAAGGGAAAACTATAATAAAAAGCTTAGTAGCGCTATAGCTAGTAATAAAATCTAAGTAGATAAGCTTATAAACACCTACGCGGACCTAGTTACTTATTTATAAGAATAAATACTATAGGCTTAATAGGAATAAGCTTACTATACTAATACCTCTTACTAATTAGTACTAAAGTATACTATTAGAAACTAAGTTATAGTTAATATAATTAATTAGTCTACTAAACAGGAATTAAAGAAGCTAGACCTTAAGTAGGTAGGGCCTTACAGCGTTATAAGAGTTATATATAATAGCTAGGCGTATTAATTAGACCTTCTACTAGATATATTAGGCAGCAGAGTTTTTCCTATATTTTACCCTAAGCTTCTTTAGCCTGCGCCCTTAAAAGGGCTTCTAGATTAAGCGCTAGCTTAGCTAGTAGCTGTTAAGGTAATTAATCCTAATAGCAAAGTTTAAGATAAGTAGCTTATTAATAATTTTCTTAATTACTAGTAAACTAGCGTTAAAGGCTGCTAAAAGCGTAAGTAGTAGTACCTAATTAAATAGACTAGATACCTAAAACCTACCTAGCATCTAGCAACTAAGTACCCTAATAACTACAACGCTTATCTGTTTTATTAGCGACAGCCTAATAAGCCTAAGCTACCTACTTATTATATACTTCTAAATTAGTTACTACTTAATAAGGATAGGCTAGCTGCAGAAGAGTATCTTAGCGGCGACGAAGGTATCTAAAAAGTTTTACTTAAGTTAGCGCGCCTTAATTTACCTTAATTTGCGCGCCTCTAGCCTTAATTTGCGCGCCTTTAGCCTTAATTCGCGCATCTATAGCCTTAAGATTACTCGCCTTTACCCTTACTCTGCGTAGTACGCCTTACTTTACGCGCCACGTCTAGGGACCTTATAACTAAATAAAAATTATAAAGGTTACTCCTATATATATTATATAAAGGTCTTTAAGTTCTATTTTCGCGTTATAAGGTAGAAGTGTTAGAAAACACCTTAGAGCTTAGCGATTTTATATAGGAAACTGTTTAGACATACGCAGCGCTATACAAAGCCTATTACTAAATTCACTAAGTTAGAGGGACTTAGTAGTAAATAGTTTTCTTATATTTTATCTTAAATTTTTGTCTCTTAGTTCAGAGGCCCTTACTATTTAGAAGGGGGGGGGGGGGTCGTGTTAGGGTTCAATCCTTTCAGGTTACTAGACGCAGGTGAAAGGTAACTGTTACCTCTTACCTTTTACTAAGCTAGGTAACTGGATCGGGACTAGCCTGCTCTAGCTCATGTATATAGGCAGCACCTCTCCCCCGAAGGTAAGAGGTATCTGCTATTTTGTCCATTTCCTTTTAAATTGAGTTTCTTCAACTAAGACTGTCCTAACTGTGCGTGTTAACTGCCTTACATAGAGGTAATATCTAGAATAAGCTAGAGAAGCTAGGCGAGCCTTAAACAGATAGGCTGTCTATTATAGCTAAAAGTATTTAAGAAATCTAGCTAGAAGAATAACGTTTAAGAGGGAATAGGCGTACTTAATAATAGGTTAAGGCAGTAGAGGCCCTTTAAGAGAAATTCTGTCTTAGGCAGTATTAGAAATTTCCCTCTACGCAGCCTCTTACTCTAGATAAGATTTGCGTAAGAGACTTAGAGTTAGTAAGGTAGTTACGCAAAGAGTTAGAAATACTACTAGTAATACTTAATAATAGTATTAACGTTTAAGACTTAATTAAAGAAGATATCTTACTTAAAACTAGTATTATAGTAAAATCGCGTAAGGGATGTAACTATATAAATAAACAGTCTGCTCTAGTTAAGATAACTGCGTTACTTACGTCTAGGAAGTTAAATAATAGTGTGCCGATGCACTTGGTGACCTGGTCACCTGGCTACTAAGGGCATCTTAGCTAGTTAGATGCAGCAGTTCAGATGCAGCAGTTCAGATGCAGCAGCTCAGGCCACAGCAGCTTAGGCCACAACAGCTCAGACTTCAAGGCAATTAAGCGAGATTAGCAGGAAAATAAGGATATAAGGAGGCAGGCAGGCAGAGGAATCCAGGAATAGACCATCTAGAAAACCATCCAGGAATCCAGCATTATCTGGAAGGAAGCACTATCCAGCATCTACGAGAAAGAAGCACGATCTAGCATCTACTATTAAGGATCCACTATCTAAGGAACATCTAGAAGTAATTAAGACAGTACAGACAGATAGACGGATACAGCTACTACAGATACAGTTATTACCCCCCCCTCCCCTTTATTGTTTATCCTTGTTTACCTACCTCCTACCTCTCATCCCATCCTTAATGGGATGACTACCTAGCTGTGTTCAGTGCGCTCAAGGCTACTATCGACAGGGAGAAGTTAGCTGAGGCCTCTGTTCCTGCACAATAGTAAGCGCGTTTAGCTAATTAATACCTAGTATTAAGAGTGTATAAATTTCAGCACTCTCAAGAATAGGTAAGGTAGTTAGGTATTTAACTATTGCAGGGTGTGCTAGTAATATAATTATTACATAGCTAGTAAGATAGGCCTACTTACTTAAAGTCTTAGTATTTTAAATACAGTTTAGCTGCTTAAGATACTATACTATTATTAGGATTAATAGGGTTAGCTTTAATTAGACCTAGTAACTTAAGTTCTATTTTTAGCCTTGTTTTAAGGAGACTATACGCATTAAGACCTAAAGAGCTATTATTATCGCCTAGTAAAAGTTTAAGTCTAGATTAACTAGGATAAAGTTACTAAGGCTCTTAGTTAGGGAGTATATATTAAAGTATTTAAGGAGTATAGTAGTATTACCTATAATACCTTTAGCTAGATTTTTAAAGATTCTAAGCTAGTCTTAATCCTTAATTAGAGTTTTAATATATACCTCTACTACACGCAGTTAATTAATAGTAAAAGTAACTTTAGCTAGTGTTAGGTAATATATTATTTATTAATACAGCAGCTTATGTAAGGTAACGTTAAGTATTAGCTGCTATACGCAGTCTTATAAAAAGAGCCTAACCTAATTTCTTACTCTTATTACACAAAATACACTAAGCCTAAAGATAGGACTTACTTCTATTATATTAACTTAAATATCTCTAAGGCTATATACTTAGGTAGGAGCGTAGATATTATTTAAAGAAGCATCTCTTTTAATAATAAAGATAAAGATAACTATACGTAGATACTACGTAGCTTTTATAATATTATCTATAAGTACTAGAACTAGCGAGAAAACTTAAGACTTAAGAACTCTACTAGTTATATTAAGGGATAGGATAATAAGAGGGACTAGCTAGAGAATTACAGTACGAAATTCCCTAATATTAAATAGTTTAGTTAGCCTTATAAAGCTAGTTATATCTGCATCTCTAATCCTAAGCTACCTTATAGATCTACTAGACCTGTAACTAAGTAATAATAAACTATCTTACCTTAGTTTATTAAGGTAGAAGAGGATATAACTATAATAGAGATTCCTAAGATAGGCTCCAATTAAGAGCTTACTACTACCTTTTAAAGCCTAACTACTGCGCTAAAGTTACCTTCTAGATACTTAAATTACTATAGTAGCGTTAAGTAGGCCTTTCTTAGAGATATTATACTAGTATACTTATTAAATATTACTAAGGCTATAAACTATTAGCTAAGATAGGACTCTTTACTAGTCTTAGAAGAACTAACTAACTTATTTATAGATTAGCCTAATCCTAGTTTAATCTATTAATTTATTAAGAATACTAGGAAGGCTATAGTAAAGATAATTATAAAGTATTAGGTTATCTACTAGTATTATAAGAAGCTTACTTTTAAAGAAGATAGAGACCTTAGTATACCTAATAAGCTCGGCACGGTACTTTACGGCCACGGGGGCTTTACGGCCACCCCACCAAAATTGTCAACCTTCAAACAAATCGAGATATCTTAACAACGAGGTTTAGATTTGAAAGCTAGTACACATAGATTAAAGGTCTTGAGCAGCTGCATTAGCTGCAGCCTTTTTAGCAGCTTTTTCTGCAGATTTGGCTAAGGTTTATCGTCGTTTCTCTGCCTTTCTCTGAATTACAACAGCGACAGTATTAACGTCTGCAAACCTCTTATTTTGGTTAACCTTAATTTTCTTTCTGGGTAATAGAGGCCTAGCTTGCTCTAGCTAGTGTTGCAGTCTCTGATTTCTAGCTTCAAGCTCTGCAGCGCGAGTATTCGCGCTTGAGATAGCCTTAGTCACTTTTCGAAGCACCAAGCGCGTGCTAGCTGATAGCTCACCCGCCTCAGCGAGCTGCTGCTGGACTTGATAGATATCGTGAGGCCTCTGAGGCGTTGAGAAAACAGTATCCTGAGGAGATAGAGCTCTAGGAGGAGTAACTGGGCGAGATATCTGTGAGGACTGAAGAACTAGGCTAGGGTTATAAGGAGAGAGGCTAGTAGCTCTCTATCTAGCTCTTATTACTCTTTCTGTGAGGCTAGCCTCTTGAGCTTGATAGTAGTAACTAATAAATCTCTGTTTCTTGACTGGTGCTGCGTCATTAAGAGATGCTAGAGCCTGAATCTGAGCTCTATACTTTGACTTGACCACTAAGAAGCCTGCGAGATCGAGAGGCTGCAGGATGTGAGAGCAGTAAGGAGGTAGATAGAGGAGCTTAATCTTATTTAGCTTACAGAGTAGCATGAAGTTAATATTAATATAGCTGCTGTGGCAGTTAAGTATTAGCAGCCTCGTGCGACCTGGTAGGGTCGCTGTTCTAGGGATAAAGATCCTCTCTAGCTACTTATATCTAATAGATCTTGATGTCCAGCTGTTCTTTAAGGTTGTGTAGAGCTAGTCAGGCACTGAGGAGGCAGGGAACTAGGTAGTCTGGAGGCTCTTGCCCTTAAAGATGACAGCGCATCTGAGTTTCCTGCCTGTAGCTGAGACTGTCTTAAGAATAGATACCCATTCACGAGACTCTGGAGATGCCACGTGAGCCTTCTTTTTCTTTGAGCTAGCAAGCACCTGTAAGTTGGTACATACGCCTAGTCCTATACCAGTCTCATCCATATTCTATATGTCTTCTGTCTGAATGCCTAGGCGGTCGCGCACGCGCTTAAAGAGGTTAAGAAATAAGAGTATTAGCTTAGGAGTAGTAGCCTAAGCTCTAGCAGCCTTAATCTTTCTACTAATAATAGATGCGACGCGTGGATTGCGTTGCATAAAGTTGTGTAGCTAGTCGCGGCTAAGAGGTTTGTAGTCGCGGTTCATAGCAAGGACTCGAGCAGCTATCTCGCGCGCGCGCGCGTGGCTAGGAGGGCAGGCTTTTATATCTTCTTTGAGGATCCATTCAGCTAGAAATTCCTCCTGCTCTGAAGTTAATCTCTGCTGGTGGGTGTGAGCAATCGCGTGCGGTTTAGCACCAGCTTGTCGCGTCTGTAGGGTCGTTCGAGGGATACCGTACGCCTTTGCAGCTTGCCTTAGGCTAGTATAAACACTAGATTTAAGATCAGCGAGTGCTTATTGTATAGACTCCTCACGCGCGCTCATTTTGAAATACAGTGCGTTGAGATATCTCGATTTGTTTGAAGGTTGACAATGTTAGTGGGGTGGCCGTAAAGCCCCCGTGGCCGTAAAGTACCGTGCCGAGCTTAAGTTATTCTTCTTAAATAAAAGTATAAATCTAGCTTAGGAAGCTAAGTAGTAGAAGTATAATAGGTAGGTTAAATAACGCACTGCCCTAGATAAGGTTCTTAAGGAGCTTTCTAATAATCTTAATAGTAAGGCTGCTAGGATACTAGACAAGAAGGAGAAGCTAAGGCGTCTATCTATCTAAAGCGTAACTAAGTCTCTATAAACTTTAACTTATACTAGTTTATAAAAGTTATTATTATAGTAATAGGCGCTAAGTTAATATTTACCTAGTTAGTTACCTATAAGACCTCCTCTTACGCTTTCTTATCTTAAGTAAGCGTAACTTAATATAAGCGCGTTAAATCTATATATACTATTACAGACTCCTTATTATAGTAAGAGGATTAAGAAGATTAAGAAGAAGAAGTAAGGATAATTTAGCTGCACTATTAAGAGCCTAGCTAATTAGTAATTACTAAGTAAGGCTTAATTAACTCTAATTAGCTAAGTACCTCTTAGTTATTTAAAGGATACTAGGATAATAGTATACTTACTAGCGTTATTAATAGTAAGGTTAAGGCGTATTTTCTTTTATTTTTCTTACTATCTTTAAAAAATTTAATAATAAAGTGTAAGAGTTTATAAAGGAACCTATATAATTATAAGGACTGCTCCTCTTATAGAAATATAGCTTATACTACCTTCTCTTTATTTATAAGGTAATAATTTCTTTCTTTCTTTTCTTTTTTTATATATCTTTTCTTAGCTCTCTTCTTTTCCTACTAATAGTTCTACTTATAAAGAGAAAGAATAATAAGTAAGATTTGCGAGCTTAATAGGACTAAGCTTAAAGTAGGGGAGGTTTATACTATTATATAGGGTACCTAGGTAATTAGGTAATGATAGGTTTCCTTTATTAGCGAAATTTAGTGATAAGACTTAGAGATGCGAGAGATTTCAATATTATGCACTAAACCTCATGCACTATGCACTACATACCACAATAATTCACTTTAAAACTGAGATTTTGCAAAGTAGCTAGTGCATTAGCTACGTTAATTCAATGAGATTTCAGACCATTTTTGTTTATTACTTTTAATCAGGCTCTATACTTACCTTCGTTTCTAGCAGACTGCACAGGCAGAGCTGCTCCTGTTATTCACGCACGTTTGATTCTAACGTTACCTCTCATTCACAACACCAGAACTGCGGGATTGTGCCGAACCACCTTGTTAACTCTACACTACCCCCTTTAACTAGGCAAGTTATCGCGCTGTAAATCGCGTAGATAGCGCAGTTTAGCGTTATAAAAAACATATCTAAATCTTAGCTAGAACAAGCTGCGCAATATAATTCTAGTCTATAATTAAAAAGTATTCTAGTGTTTATTATAATATAAAATCCTCTAATAATCCTGTAGTTTCTGTTACTAACAAAACTAAACCCCTAAATCCAGGATATATACACTGGATTTACCCATTTAGATTAGGGGTAGGAGCTTGTAAGCGTCCAGCTATATTAGGTAATTAAAGCACTAGAAAACGCGTCTCTATAGGCAGCAGAGGCGATATTAAGAGCTTTAAAATAGTATATAGAGAGTAGTAAGTACTAGATAGATAAGGTTAGAGCGCGCTAATAAGTCTAGTACAAGTTAGGATAAAAACCTCTGCGCTAACTATAACCCTATAAAACTATCGTAAGAGAAGTAACTTAGTAACTCTTAAAGCCTTAAAAATCTTACTAAACTATTAATTAAGATAATTAAGATAATGAATTTTCACCTCTTAGATTAAATTAACACTAAATTTATATAGGAGCAGATTGGATTAATTGAATTGAGTTAGCTAATTAAGTCAATCAATTAAACCAATCTGGATTGCTTGTTGCGGAGTCTGAGAGATGGAAGGCAAGGCTGATGGTTTCAGTAAGTACGTTTCGGTAGTAACGAGTCTTTTACAACGGAGAGTGTCCTAGAAACTCAAAAAGGTCTGCAGTTACAAAAGCATTACTAATTAGAAGGAAAGGTGCAGGGGTGGATGAAATCGAGGAAGAAGCGCAAGGCAGAAATAGAAGGCAGTCGAAGAGCGGGGCTTTCCAACCGACAAACGACGTCGAAAGGACCACGAAAAGCATAACAAGCCTCACCTCTCGCTATGTTGGGCCGTCGTCTGATCTGCAGCCTGGACCTGACTCCTCTCAAGAGGTGGCGCAATGGAAATTGGAGCTAGCCGGATCCGGAGTTCTGGCAAATGTCTGCCCACCGCTGGGGCCCGCCTGGACGCCACAAGCTGCAGGCATTTCAGCTCGAGCCGATGCCTAATCCACAGCCTGGTAGGTGCCGACAGCGACACCCCTCTGAACTCCCCTCATCCTTCCTCGGTCAGGGTCCCTATCGCGTGGAAGCGTGACCGAGTATGGTGCCGAGCGCCGCTCTCGCAAGGGAAACGCGGACTTGGATCAGGAATCAACTCGCAAACAACATTCAAAACCCTAAGAGCTTCAACAACGACTATGTTCGATATCAAGACATCCAGCAAGCCTGGTCTGGCCACGACACCCTCCAGCGCGTCTTCCAGGCCAGTTTGACGCCGGTACAAGTCGAGCTTATCACGAGACACTTGTTGCGATTCTTGTCAATTCTTGTTTCCATCCGCGCTGACGATTTCTTGGACGGCTTCCCGGGCAGTTTTTTTGATAAGGGAGGAGACTTGTTGTATGACGACTTGACCCTACCATTTAGGGACAACCAAGTGCCACCCTTTGGGGACCTTGCTCTTTGCCGAGACTTCTTCAACGCCCAATTTCTCTTCACGCCAGTGCGCCAAAGTACTCTCCCGTCTAGTGCATGGAATACTCACAAGAGATGCAGGAGCCGCTATTCGAGTCCTCAACCATACAAACTATCGACGACCAGCGCCGACTTCCTTTCGAAGTAATCTCCGAAGGTGTTTTTGGGGGCGCATATGGAAAAGTCGACAAGAAAGGAATATCATCATTTTACTTCAATACCTTGAATGGGAATCAGAATCACCAAGTAAGAAAACTATCAGACACTCCTGAGCCTCCTTTAACAATAGCAGGTCAAGTTTGTCGCCTGCAAAACATTCCATCCCTCAAATCTCTCAGGTCACGAGGCAAAGCGCGAGCTGGATAACTTGCAAGTCTTGAAGAGGGGCAGAACATCCCATGGTCACATCCGGACACACATGGTAATTCTATTTTACAGGGGAGAACATCACATTCTATTGCCATGGGCCGACCACTTTGACCTCGACTTCTTCCTTCGCGAAGGCTACTCATATTCACGCGAAGCACTATACGACTTCAAATTACGCTTCCCAAAAATCAAGTCGGCAACAATACTCCGAGATATATGCGCTCAAATGTATTACATTTCCGATGCTCTTGAATGGCTTCATAGGGGCTTTGTGGGGCACCATCAAAGGCGTGTTCACTTTGCGCATATGGACTTGAAGCCAAATAATATTCTCATTGATAGGGATGAGGATTCAACTGTAGGAAAGTGGATACTCACAGATTTTGGCATCTCAACCTTTAAAGAAGATGACGAGGCAGCCTCTGCCGATCTTGTGTCATTTGAAAATCTAACATTCAGAACGACTCCTGCTCGTCTGCCAGGCGCTTATCAACCTCCAGAGACAGAAAAGACGGACCAAAGAAGCGCAGGAAGAAGAGGGGACATCTGGGCCTTTGGTTGCATCTTTGCCGAGGTTCTTAGCTTTGCGCTGGGTCAAAGAGCTGCCGTGGAAGAGTTCCGGGAGTGTCGGAAGCAAACCCAGAACATGGATGATGCTCGGGAGGGCCAAAGCAGACCCAGAAACGATTTTTTTTACGAGGAGTATAGGGAGATTGTGCAGGTGAACGGGAGACTTGGTGCACAGATCCGGCAGTCCTGCCGTCTTCGTTCTGGGGTTGACGAATGGTTGCGCAAGCTGCCCACAAGATATACTTATCCAAACAGGACTATCGACTGCTGTGTTCAGACCATTCGTGACATTCTCGAGGTAGACGGCTCAAAAAGGATCGGAGCTGAACGTTTGGTCAAGAAGATGGAGCATGTTGCATATCACGTTGCCCACGCTCGTAAACCTAATAGCCTTCTAAACTGTCCACTAGAATGGTCAAAACTTCAGCGTCCTTTCGATCCGCCTCTCCTAGATGTATCTGATGCACCAAAACCAGAAGAAATAAAAAGGTTACCTTCCATCAAACTGACCACATCCGGGTTGGGCAACGAAGACATGCTGTTCAATAACGATGCAACCATGCCCTACAACAGCACTCCCAGCTTCCCAGAACGACCTCCTCGCGCGACAGCTTCGCTTCAAACGCAACAACATGGGCTATCGCCCCCTCTTCCTCCTGCTCGAGCACGACAAGAAATTCGTCCACAGTATGTTCATGGCCAGAAACATTCGGCTTCTGGTCGCCACGACTCGACCCGAGGATTAGCCATCACCTTGAATTCTAGTGAACCAAGTGACTCCTCTTACGACAATCAATCAGATAGGTCCCATCAGTCTATTGGTAGGATATCCAGAGCCGACTTTCACGGAGTCACGATCAATCAAAACAAAGAGCGCGATATAGAGAGCCCCGTGGAGATTGGCATTCCTAGCTTGCGAAAGTCAACAATTCATTCTATTTCACTCTGCCCATCTGGGCAATACATGGCCTACCTTGTCACGCAGCCAAAGGATGCCCATCAGACTGTTTTTCTCTGTAAAGTATCCTTGAGAGATTCAGGTCTTCAAGTCAACCACAACATTACACTCCCGGCAGGCCCGATATGGAAACACATCGTCCAGGCGGGCTATAGCTTTGCGGTATGGGGTAATAAGGCCGGAGGGACAAAACATGTAGTTTCACCACTTCAGACGTATTTTGATTCAGGCTGACGATTTAATGCAGGTCTGTATCGGAGGAGTTGCCGGCGTGTGTGCGGCCTGGGACTCGACAATGAAACAATGGCTCGCCTCACTTGTTACTGTAGCCATCTCTCATTACGGCTCGGTGGCGCTTGTGAGTACCAAGGTTATATGTTATGTCAACTTGAGGTCAGCCGTCCGTACCCTAAATGCCATCCTGACAGTCAATCTGACTTATTATAGTGACACTTCAAGCAGCGAGACCATTCCCTCAACAGGGGACCAAACGTTTACTGATGCCAGGTTCAATGATGATGGCAGTGTTCTCTACGCATGGTCGTTTGGCCGACCAGACGACCGCCTACATATTTGGCGGATTGATGAAGCTACAAGAGAACTGATTCAACCCACAGATTCTGAAGGGAGCTATGCATCAGTAAGACCAAAGTTCTTCTTGAGAGATAAATAGTAACAGTTTCAAGAGACAGCAAGGAAGTTCAGAAGTAAAAATAGTCCCGTACAATAGCTACCAGGGCTGCATTATCCATGCCCCTGGCAGCACTTTCTTTCCTGCCCAAATCCGCAGCACGCAGCGCGGAAACTACGAACTACTTCCCAGGATCGAAAAAATAATAGCAGATACCGTGGCAGCTTGCGTCTTTGGGGATCATTCACTAATAGTGGTGGAAAAAGGTTACTGGCATACTCGCATCAGAGAGTACCGTATTGCTGGTGGTGGAAATCACGTCATCGAAGACACAGCCAAGAAGCCACTTATCGAGTGGAGATTCTCTGCTGACAAAATTACTCAGGTGACAGTCGTTCCAGTGCCGGACACTGATGATCTTGTAATCATTCTCTGTATGCTGGAGAACAAAGTCATCTTCATCCCGATTGTCGCTAGGGGAGTACAAAAGCAAGTCCAGGGATAGGTTTTCAAACGTTCGATTCGAATTCTAATAACTTGGTTTTCTATCTACTACATTCTTGCACATGTGATATTGACAGATGTTAATGAGCGGGCGACTTGTATACACAAAGATCACGAGAGATCGTGGTTAGCCCCCTACCCTGACTGAATCTTTCCCTTCTCTGAACAAGACGTCGTATTCTTGCTACGTGGCTTCATTTGCAACGGCCATCGGAACGGCTTGCGCTTGATCCTAGAATCGAGATACAAGATAAAAACGTATACTGCGCCAGTCATGACAATAAGAGGTAGCCAAGTAGCAATGAAGATCCAAAAGTCTGGAGAGACCTGGAGCCTCTTCGAGATAGGATTGAAGAGAAACAAATTCATGCCGAAAATTGACTGGCTCAATGTTAATAAACATTCCTAGATATATAGAGCGGTTCCAATACTCACAGCGATGAAATTTCCTGGTAGATAGACGGCAGACACGAAGGTAATAATCTTCACAGTCGCACTGTCATCGACAGTGTCTTCGGTAAGCTTTTTCAGCCCCTCAGTCAAGTCCCGCAACTCGGTGTCTATTTTCGCGGCTTCGAGTTGGTTGTGCAATGTCAGAGTATACCCAACCTGCTTACGTTTAGCTTTGTCTAGGTAACATGTTCACAGTACTAACGAGATCGATCAAATTCTGCACTCTTCCTTTAAGCACGTCTGCGCTCTCGATGTATCCTTTCATCTTGGACTTGTGCGCGCTCAGGTTCTCCAGCTGGCTCAACAGCTCAATCGATGCCACTGAAAATTGCTCCATCAAAGCCAAATTACCAGAACAGCATGCGCGTGCGAAGAGAATAAAGTCGTTGGTATTGCGTAACCGTTGAACGCGAAGGAAGCTAGAGCTCGGTTCGGTGTGCTCGGGCTTCACGACCATGGCTAAATTGTTCTCCTCTGCGAAACGTTCTCCGATGTAGCGAAAGTACCAGCGCCAGTTATCGAAATACTGTCGAAAGAGCCAGGTGTGCAGGAGGAACGGATTATTGCAAAAGTCTGCTCGTGCCACGGGATCCGTCTCCATGGCTGTTATGACTGTCTCGACAGATGGCGCTCGAATTGGATGTAATAAGACAATAGTGTCAACCTCATCGTAGCGATGGAATACTCCTGTATGTCGAAAGGACCAGGGATCCTGTCCACCGCGTCGATTTTGCTCTACGTAACGGATTTGGTAAACCAGGTTACAATCACCTAGGGCTTTGGCACGGATAGCGGCGTTGCTACTACTCCCTTCTGCAATGTTCGGATCTTGTCCAAACGAGGCTACAACGTCTGCGAAATCGTAAGGAATGCGGTATTGTTCGAAGATATGCTCCAGAAGACTATTTGTAATGTCTAGGGCTGATATCGTCTTGCGTGAGTAGATTGAGCTGTGCATTGTTATTATGAAAAGGCGGTTGTCAAATTCTAGGTCAACGCACATGACACGGACTCGCGTTGGTTTGAGGGCTTTGCGACTGAGCACCTTCTCGGCCTCGCTTGGTGATGTATGAAGTATTGATGTATACGAATCTAACATGCGTGAGCTTGTTGCGATCTACTAACGCTTGCATTTCCTAACCTTTCGCGATATCTGTTATTCTGATGTTTACTGCAGTACTATCATCCTTCAAGAGAACTTTCGGCTTTGAGAAACTCCACGGCCAGATACGCGGCTGAGAATTGGCTGACGACATTATACACGAAATTGAATGAGGCAGCGGTCACTTGAGGCTAGAAAATGATATATAGTCCAATTATCCTCCCTGCAAAGCGCACTGAAACCAGTCAAGAAAGAAGGCACAGCAATGCTGCGGTCAAAATCATGATTTCAGCCTGGTCGCAGCATGATCGTCACACGACAGCCCAGCCCAGTGGCAAAGTCCGTCTCGCAGATGGGCGCAGCTCAGCCGCACATAAAAGTTCATGCTTCGCTAACAAGTATATTCTGATAGGCCCATCACACACCATCTCAGCGCGGCAACAATCAATTGGTCAACTCGATTTTCAGGAATCATCGCAGAGCCTCATCCAACCGCAAACACTTGCCCCGCCGCCCATCCGCTCCTACCCTCCTGCCTCGATTTCGTCAATGAGATTCCTGTAAAGCTGTTTAGTGGAACGCAGTGATGTTCTTCCAATGCGATACGCACAGGATCTCTTCCTGGGGCTTGATTAGAATTTTAATGAGGACAAAAATGACCATACATACCGGGTCTACTTTCTCAGGCGCTTCGAAGGTCCACCTATCACATACGTGCTGCGCGACAGTAAGCTGTGAACTTGGTTTGTCTTTTTTATCGTGTCGCACACCTCAACCTTAAAGTCGTAGTCCGGATTCTTCTCGCCAAACTTTTCTTTCAGGAAGTTCTCTAAATCCTCTGCAGCCAGAATGTACCGCGTTTGGGCGGGCTCGATGACGTTGAGGACCATAGTGCAAAAAAAGTTGCAAATCGTTCAGGAAAGCGCCTTGGGGTTTCGGATCGTCTTGCGTGTGGTATCCATGACCGTCCGATCGTATTATATCTTGTCTGCCTCATGGCTTCCGCAGCGGAGTCATTCCTAGCAGGCTGCATGAAGAGAGTAATGCTACTGGAAAGGCTGCTCAACATAGCCGAGTGGAGGTTGCCATCGCGCCCTCCACGCGCTTCAGCCTTTCTCAGCCTGGTCAAGTCCTCCAAAGCTGAGGACGACTAGGCTGCTAGATAACCAGCCTGCCCTGCCATTTCATGCGCGTGATATCAACCCTACTGCCCAGCAGCTTCTTTTGACGCCTAGAGCTGGTGCAAGGAGCTGCGATCATGCCTGCCGAGGCAAATCCGCCGAAATTGAAGTTAGTTGCATTCATGTAGATAGTTTGGTGTCTAGGTACAAGGCTGACGCAGCGTAGGCAAAATCTCCAGGGATGGATGATCTTCGTATGATACCTGTGTAGACTTCTATCACTCTGAAACTCCAGCTGACATAACTGCGAACAGTCTATTGTCATCAGCGCCGTAATAGGTGGCGGCATCTTCAGCAATGGTGGCCCGTCGATGGAGGTCGCTGGCCCGGCCGGAGCTTTGGTTGCTCTGGTCATTATGGGTGTGACACCTTCTTCCGCCAATACCGTTTTCTCCATCGAAAGCTGACTCAATATGGCAGGAGTAATTGCAATCTGTGCCGCCGAAGGCTTGAGCGAGTTGACCCAGCTCTTTCCGGCCCCAAACGCGATCGTCGAATACGTGCGAGCTTTCGTAGATCAGGACCTCGCATGGGCAGTTGGTATCGCATACTGGTAGGCATTCAGCAAGTTCTGGTATGGAACATGGCGCTGATATCTGTACAGGTTCACATACTCCTCAATCTTTGCTACGCAAAACCTCGCAGCGGCGAACTTGGCTGTATACTGGGGATTGAAGCAGGTCTGGCAGATTATACTCTTCTATTTTGTCACACCTGGAGTTCTTGTCGCCATAAACCTTGTCGGTGTTGGGACTTTCGGATGGATAGAGGCTATTGGTGGCATCCTCAAGATCATGCTCGTGTTGGGTGTCACTATCGTTCTTTATGTTATGGCTGCACAACGTACGTCAAAAACATTCAGCCACTCTCACATCGTCTAACATATAATAGAAAGCTTTTGGTCTGGAGATGGACGTAAGTCTACATAGCCAGTATCATAAGCAGTGCTAATTAGAGTAGCGATACAAGACGGCTTTAAATACAACGAGACTTTCACTACCAACAAGTACCGCGCCCTCGCGTAAGTCTTCCAGAGTCCGAGAACGTGTATCATGAATCTGTAGAGCTAAACTTCAGGTAGCTATGTGATCCCCATGATCGCTTTTGGTTTCCTTGGCATCGAAACCGTCGCCGTAACCGCATTCGAAGCACACGCATCTCGCTCTTTACGGCTTCCATCTCAGTCAATCGCTTACATCGTACTTTTACTATACTTTTTATGTCTACTTGGACAGTGCCTCAACGTCTCATGGCAAAATGGGCATCTCCCATTGATCTATGCCGGCATAGGGGACGGCGCAACAGATACCAAAAACCTCAAGGACCCGACCTCCAGTAGTCCCACCATACTTGCACTCTGGGCCCAGGGACAAAAAGGTTTAGCAGGCTTTTTGAACGGTGCTATGATCTTTAGCGTCATATCAGCTAGTAATACCTCACTCTACGTCGCATCGCGAACACTTTACGGTATTGCGAGGGATGTGCCAACGACGAACTGGCTGGGTAAATTCCTGCATAGCTTTTCTGTGGTGGTGCCAAAGACTGGAGTCCCGGCTCGTGCCCTGGTTTTCTCAGCAGTCGCGTTTATATGGTTGCCATTTCTCAGTCTGAAAGGCGGATATGCAGTACAATATGTAAGTTACGATCAGTTAGGTAATGACACGACCAGACTGACGATTTACTAAGGTCATCGAGATATTCCAGATCTCTGCGAGTGTCAGCTGCCTGATTGTCTGGGCTTCCATATCCTTTGCGTATTTGCGCTACTACATCTGGTCCGTCAAGCCCATTATGCTTCACCACATCTCAAGCTCTGTTAATAATCTACACAGGCTCAAACGCTGCGACCAGAATCTCGTCGACGAGTACCAACAATTCAATCGCAGCGACGGCTCTTACCGACCATTCACGGTGCTTGCTTTCCTACAACCGCTTCCCGCCATCGCCGCAATTACAGGCTGCGTCATCGTCTTCGCTTTCTGCAGCGCGACATGGTGGGATAAGGATATCACGTTTTCAAAAGTCGCGATCGGCTACGCGAGCCCCATCATCCTCTTTGTGCTATTCGTCATCTTCAAGCTTATCAACCGCCGGATGTGGGTTCGCACAAGCAATGACTTTGCAGTTCTTTCGCAGACCCTGGATAGACTGAAGTGGTATAAAACGGACGAACTTGATCTGGATCCGCAAACCCAGCGCAAGGAGGAAATGAGGGTACTCTCTCCGCCGCAGGTATCCGCACAAGAACTGGATGAAGTTGTTCACAGCTGAAGGCATTAGTTATAGGGAATGGAAGTTTAGGCTCCTCGCCAAGTTATCATTAATAGTCACAAGTAGAAAATAATATACCACGTGCCTCAACTTCAGCGACCTGGAATAACTGTAACAGCCTCAAGCCGTCCGTTGCGCTCAGACCGCCTGATAATGACTCTGCCTTGATCCATACCACTACTCTTGATAGACTTCAACACCTCAATGTTAGTAGCCATAGCACCATGCTAGATCGCAGCCACTATGTCTATTAAGTAGAGTTATACAACCACTTGCTAAGTGTTACCTAGTAATAACATTTCTATTCGCGTTAAGAATAAGACGAGTGCTACTACAAGCAGTACGAAGTGCAGGCCAAGAAGACTAACTATCGCGATAAATTGTCTCCAAATTAGCAGCACGTAACGCGACTCTACCATAGCGTAAGTTAAAGTAGCACTAAGGTTATAGTTAGCAAACTAGTTATAATAAGCTATTTACATAACAATGTAGAATATAGCTTAAAGTGCTACTATAGAGTTATTAGTCTAGTTAAGTGCGTATTGTAGAACCTACAAGTGGTTTCTATAGATTGCATCCTATATTCGAGCCGCAGCTGTAATTACAAATAAATTATTAATACTACTTTTATTGTTATAAGGTTTGAGCTTATTTAGACTACTATAAATTATATTCTAATATATAGTAACATAGTTATTCTTAGCACTTATAGCGTTCTAGTTTGCAACCAGCTTTAGGGTTAAGACTAGGGTAGTAAATAGGTTAGGAGTACCTGTTATCAGTATAGGTTGGGTATAGGGTTATAGATAAGTAGGTTGGGGTTAGGGTTAGGTCGCACGGACTCTAGGTTAGGTTAAGACTAAGGTTATACACGTATAGGTTTAGGTTTAGTTATAGGTACCTACTAAAGTTATCTTATAAAATAGATAGATTACTATACTTAGAAAAGAAACTAAACTATTTTAGAACTATATTATAAAAATAAGCCTAGAACTTTAAAGAGTACTCTACTATATTTACTAAATTTTTATAAGAGAAAACTAGCTTTATTATAGCTATTAATTATAGTAATTAAGTATTATAAAGGAGGCTATACAATTTAATACTTCTATAGTAGTAGTTATAAGTCCTCTTCTTTCTTTTTATCTACGCTACTAATATTTTAAAACTCTTTTTAATACTATCTAGATTATCTATCTAAGCTAGAAGCTTAAATAGATTATCTACTTTATTATAATCTTTTCTATCCTCCTCTACGCGCTACTCTTCTTTCTAAAGGATAGTATATTTAAAGAAAAGAATTTACTAGGTTTTCTAAGCGCTTAAGTAGTACCTTTAGTTACTAATTATATCTTTAGTAGTATTAAAAATATGCTTAATACTAACTATAGTAATCTAGATTAGTAAAGTATCTCTTATAACCTAAGTAAGCTTAAGATAAGTAGCTTTATTTACTTTCTACTAATTTAGAATATTAAAAGAATTACTTACTATTATATAAAAGGTACTAAAGTAAGATTCTCTTTCTTAGTAAGTTTACTTTTTCTTCTCTTCTATCTTATTAGAGTTTATATCTTAACCTTTATTAGATACTAACTTTATATATAAGAGGCTACTTAATTATAAATAAACTAAGGATAAAAGTTTCTAAAACTACTTTATACTTTATATATATTAAAGATAAGTTAATAAGAATAAAGTAGAGCTACTAGTTTCTTAACTATTATATTAATTAAGATATTTAAGAAATTATTAGTAGTAGTTATATTTATCTTAAGTGTCTTACATATTATTTTAGAGCTACTATTAGATTATTTATTATAATAAATAGCTATAATAAAAGTACTTTATATACTATAAGCTTTTATAATAGGTCTAAGATAGTAGCGTAATTAAAGAGGTATCTACGGTCTACCTCTGTCTTAGAGTAATATTTACTTAGTTTTAATTAACTCTTTTTAGCTACTACCTTTACTACTACTAGCTACTCTTTATTATTTCTATTTTCTAAATCTTTACTTTGCTCTTTGTTATAGGCGAAGAGGCCTAGCTAACGAGTATGCATTTGTCCTATACTACAGAAGGAGAAAGATAGAGAAGAGGTTACAGGTATCCTTAGAGGATATATATATATATATTTGTACAAGTAAAGAGGAACGTACTCCCCTAGCTACTAACTTATACAAGCTTATAAGAAAGGGGGCAGAGGAGATTAAGGAGTTCCTTCCCCGTGCGATAGTAGCGAAGCCTCTCCTGCTCAAAGGGCGCAGCCTATTACACTCTTCTATTATTTAGTCTAGGAAATTAAAAAGCTAGTTATATATAAGCTAAATACACTAATTTAAGGTTTCTAGTTATAGTGTGTAGGAACAGAGGCCTCAGCCAACTTCTCTCTTTTGATGGTAGCCTTGCGCGCAGTAGAAGCAACTGAGCATCTCGTGTTGGTTGAGATGGTGAGGTGCGGGGACGGGTAACGAGGTAGACAAGGGTAGATAGGCAACGGTGAATTGAATAATCGAGACTCTGTTAAAGCAGGACTTAATAGTACAGCGTAGGCGATACTTAGTAGATTTAATGCCTCCTAAGGAGGTCCTATCTATCTACCTTTATACCTAGATTTCCTAGCTAAGCCTACCTAATCCTAGCTAAGATACCCTTAGTAACTACGTTACTAAGTATATTAGCACATACCTCCCCTACTTAAGAGCTTTACCCTATAAAGCTTAGCATCCTATTATAAGAGGTAAAATAAAAGAAAATAATAAAAGAAAAAGGTTAACTTAACCTAAGATAGAATATAAATAACTATAAAGGAAAGAGATCTTAGACTGTCTCCTAACCTACGCCTTATCTCCTTATATCTCTTACTTCTTATCTTCTATCTCTTAGATTTACTTAACCTTTTAGCTCTAAATCTGCTAGCTGCGCTAAGTCCTCTTACTTCCCTTACTCCTTTCTAGCTGCTAAGTTAACTTCCTAGTAGGCCTAGTTATTAGTAGTAGGTCCTTATAAAGCTTATCGTGGGTAATAAGAAGCCTAGTAGAATAAGGAGTTAGTAGTAATATACTTACGGGCGAACTTAATAAGCTTAATAGTAAACCTGCTAATAAGGTTCTACTATAAGAGTAATAAACGCTTAGAGACGCTGTTTATTAGTTAAGCGTATTAGGCTAAGCTTATTCTTCCTAGCTTAATTTATTAAGAAGTTATAATAAGGCTGTATCCTTATTAACCTCTCTATTATAAATATACTATTTACTTATCTAAGCTAAGTGCTTTCCTTTATTAAAGAAGTAGGACTAAGAAGGAATATTACTATCTAATTAATACGCAGCCTCTTTATATATCTTAATAATCTCTTAGTAACGTTTTACTATCCTTATAGTCTCTTTTTAGCTAGCTTAGATTTCTACTATAATATCTTTATAGGTACTTATATCTAGGTTAAATATATTATGTATAGCGTCTTAAATAATAAAGTTATCCTACCTAATAAGGCTACTAACTACTTATAAGATAGGATAACTATAAATAAGTTACGTAGCTCTTAGGAAAGGCTATTTAATACCTCTATATTTATTTAGGTAACTAGAGGGCGTATATAGGGCCTTAGTAAGATGCTAATAAGTAGTTATAATTAATTAGTAGCTGCCTATCTTAGGAACCTCTATAGTTTCTATATTATTATTAACTTTTATATACTAAGGTAGTATAGTTTATTATTTAATAGTAGATAGTCTAGTTAAGCTATAAGGCAGGCGTAGATTTAAAATTCTTACCTTACCTTATTTATATAGCTGCTTTATCTATTATACGTTAGGCTACTTCTCTCTTAGTTCCTGTAGGAAGTGTGTAGTATTACTCTATAATTTAATTAGCCTTATACTATTATCTTAACCTAAGTTCTTATACTATTCTTAGTAACTATTAATAATATTATAGAAGCCTAGTAATATCTTAGTATAGTTATATTTATCCTTATTATTAAAAGAGATACTGCTTTAAATTATATCTACTCCGCGTCTAGAGTAAACTACCTAAGTAATATTAAGATTAACGTAGCAGAAGTAAGTTTTATTACCTAGTTTTATATATTTAGCGTAGTATAGGTATAAGATAAGGTAAGGCTCCCTTTAAATAGCTATATAGATTAGGTAATATTTAAGATCTCTGTAGACTAGCTACTACAGTAATAAGTAATATATTATACGTCCCTAACTAAGGTTATCTTTGCTACTAATCTAGCGAGTATAGTAGTTATATATCTTAAAGCTTTTATTAATAATTTTAACTAGTTCCTTATCTTTCTAGATCTAGCTAAAGACGTCGCAGATAATACTCCCTATTTATTTAAATTTATTAATTAAAGGTTAAAGCTTTATTATCTCTATAAATACTTCTTAGTTAATATTAGGTATAGTCTAAATAGGCTTATATTAGTAGCTCTTAAGATTCTTATAGGTGCAGCTACTTTAGTATAACTTTATAAAAAGGACTTATATAACTAAGTTAGCTTAATATTCTCTAATCTTATCTTTACAGAGGTATAGAATAAGTAAGACTTCTTAGATCTAATAGTAGTTTATACTATAATAGAATACTCCTATATAAGATATAATATAGGTAGAGTAAAAGTAATAGATATAATTAGGATTAGGTACGTAGTTACTTTACTTATCTAATAGTTAACTGTAGTTAATAGTTTTACAGTACTATTCCTCTAAGAGCTTAAACTACTTCTAGATCTTAACTTTCTTATATAGCTTTATTTATAAAAGTATTTTAGCTATAATAGATTCTTTATTCTTATACCTGTAAAAAGTATGTAAGGTAAAAGCTAGAATAATAGAATCTTTTTATCCTTTAATACTTTCTAGGATATCTAGGTTTACGTTAAGCGCTTTAAGCGTCCCTACTTAGCTATCTCTAAATTAAGTAGCTGCGTAAGTTTACTTTAAGCTAATTAGTCTTAGGGCTAATAGTATTAATTATAATTAGTTACTTAGATATGCGATATCTTTTCTTAAGGTTACCCTAATATTATTTAATTAGATTAGTTCTGCCTTTAGATAAGAAGTAAGTTAAAAGGACTAGATAATCTTATTAATAGACGCGTACTATAAATATTAATAGCTTCTTATAGATTACGACTTACTTTAGAGTTACTAATACTTAATAAGTAACTATACTCCTAGACTACCTTAATAGGAGGACTAACTTAATTACCTACTTAATCTTATAACTTTAATAGCGCGAATCTAAGAGATAATAAGCCTATATATATATATCTAGAGTCCTTATTTAATAAGCTATTAGTTATCCTTTATAACTATATTAGTGCGCGTCTTACTTAAGTATTTAAGCTTCTTAAACTATTTTAGTACTTCTTTCTAGAATAAGTACTTCTTATTATTCTTACGCGTATAAGTATAAACGTCTGTATTACCTTTTTAAACCCTATTCTTAGTAGCTAACGCTCTTAAGTTCTTATTATCCTATAATTAAGTTATATAGGTAGGAATTATTTATAAGGTTAATTTTATATTACTAATATTAGTTACGTTTATAAACTTATCTTAACGCCTTTTTAGATCTTAGAGTTATAGGATAAGTTCTATGTTAAGGTACAGCGTAAGGTCTGTAATCTTAACTTATCGCAGGAGGAATACGAGGTTAGTAACGCCTAAATAGCTATATATAACTAAACTTATGTGTACACTAATAACCTAATTAAAAAGAGGCTTATATAAGCTCTTAAGGTAGCTTATAGCTAATTATAACTTATTACCTTACTTAGCTTAATAGTCTTTAATATCTTTAACTATAGGAAACTAGGCGTTAAACTAGTATAGACCTCCAAATTTAGCTATAAGGGCCGCGTTATTCTTAAATGCCTAAGCAGCTACACTAACTAGGTTAAGGAGTTCGTTAACATATAAGCTGTAAGAGAGTATCTACTTAGTTACTATATATTTCTGAACGTGCGATGGTTACTTAACTAGTTCCTCGTAGAAGTCTTTAAACGTAGTCCTACCCTTCTAAGGTATAACGTATTATCTGTAATTCTAGAAATTAATACTGTAATTAGGTATATACGTAATTTACTGCGTTAATTAAGGCTAGTTAGATATATTTAAGTAAGTTACTAACTTATCTAATAAGCCTAGAGTCTAAGGCGGCGGTAGGAGTTTTAGCATAACAGATTATTAAGGTAGAGTGCCTAGTAGGTCCCTCCTAGAACTGCTTATAATTATTTACTTAGTTAAACTAGTTTATAAAATATAGCAGCGTCTAGTAAAGGTTAATAGTTAGCTACTAGCAAGATATTAATTGTTAAAAAAGGGAAGTAATAAGCTTTGCAGGCGGGGTTTTTTATCCTTTTACTACTGTATATTATTTCTTAACCTTACCTTTACCTACACTAATTATAACAGGTAATTTTTGTTACTTTTTAACTATTTATTTTATTATTAGTAGGCGTAAATGTAAAGTTAGCGTGTTAGCTAATTACAGGGTTTCCTAAGTTACGCTAGTCGCACCTAGGGCAGATTCTAATTAGCTAACGCCTATACTAGGCATCTAAAATTTATATCTATAATAGCTTACTACCTATTTATTTCCTATTATATTATAAATATATAAGGCAATTTTACTTACTTATATTACTTTCCCCTTGTTACGACCTAAGAACATACTGAGGGACAACCGCCTTAAGAAGGCCCGCGGCCTAGTACGTGCGCTAGGCATAAGGCTGCATTAAGAAAAGAACACGTAACTTATTATAAGTCTTATAGTCTTAAGAATCTTACACTCTAATATCTAGTCTCTATATAAGACTCTATAAGAGTAGTATAGTCTTATAAGACTCTCTATATATATAGATTATTATAATAAACTCTTATAGCTTATTATATTTAACTTAATATTATACTCTATAGTATAGTAATAGTAATACTAATTATTCTTAACCCTTAGTACTCTTTACAGAAGCACCCTCTTACTATCTTAGTATTAAACCCTCTTCTATCTAGTCTCTTACTCTATCCTAGAGAACTAACCTTATAATCTTATTAGTTATTCTTACTAATAGCTTTTAAGATTCTTTATACTTTAAACACCCTTAAGATAAGTAACACTAAGATAGATAATATAAACTATTATACTACTAGGCTAGGTAACGCTGTTGCTAAACTAGACCTCTTCTATAGTAATCGCTTTAAGCTTAAAGAGTAGTTACTTTAGTTTAACCTTTTCTTTAAGTTTAACGCAACTACTATAGACGATAATAATTAAGTAGTACTTATATCTAGCTATATAAGAGGCGAAGCTACTAAATAGGTAAAACCCTACCTAGTTAAGTATATAGGTAATAGCGAGAAACCTTAAGAACTAATTATTATGTTTAAAAATATAGAAAGATTTAAGGTATACATACGTTAAGCGTTCAGACTTCTAAACAAAGTAACTATTATAGAACGTAAGGTTTAAAATATATAATAAACTAAGTCTACAGCTAATTATACTAATAAATTTCTAGGTTACGCTAGACAGACTAGCTGGAATAACGATACCTTAAAAACTATATACAAATAAGGCCTGAAAGCGGACGTCTAGACAGAGCTTATGCGTACAGGCATAAAGATTACGACACTAGATAACCTAATTAATAAGACTATCTAACTAGATATAGAGCTGTATAAGCTTCGCGTACGACTTACAGGACGACGACCTAGATAAATAAAAGAAGATAAGAAACTACAAAAGGATTACTAAAACAAGTCTAATAGCAGTCGCCCCTATTACTAATACTAGCTACAAGGAGTCCTAGGACACTATACGTCTAGGAGATCTAAGGTAATATATCTAGATAACCTTAATAAAGGAAAGTTAGGTAAGGGCAGAAAGAAAAAAGAAATAACCTATTTTAACTATAATAAGAAAGGCTATATAGTAAAAGACTATAGAAGTAAGAATAAAGTAACCTCTTAGATTAATATAATAGTTATAAAAGAAGAAAATAGTAATAATAACATATAGGAAGTTATTACTACTTAAGAGGAAAGAGCTTAAGATATAGAAATATTATAGCTACCTCTCTAAGAACCTATTAAGAAAGGGATTCTAGGAACCTAGTATAGCAAAGATAAGGAAGAAAGTAACAGCTCCTTATCCCTAGTCTATAAGGATACTACAGAAGACCTTAATAATACTATAGTGCTCTTAACTAAAGAATAAAAAATAGAGAACTTCTAGGAATAATATTAACTAAGAACTCTAAGGCTATTAACGCCTACAGAGGCAGAAAAAGATATTATAGAACTTAACTACTAGTTATACGTATAACACATACATAAGGCATAATATACTAATACGTTAACCCTAGAAGAATAGGAAGCAGCTATAAAATAAGGAATAAGTATAATTATTTTAGCTAAATAAGTAATATAAGATATATTATAGGAATACTATAATTACTTTAAACATTATATAAAGATAATATAAGAATAAGTAGAGAAAGCTAAAGAAGTATAGTAACCTATAAGCGTTAGGGATGCACTATAGAAACTTTAATAAGCTAGATAAATATAGGTACTAGAACCCCTAGTAGTTAAGACTCCTAAATATATATTATAACGCTAAATAATACTACTATTAATAAGGGAAGACGCCTTCTATATACTTAATACTTAGGACCTAGTATAATAAGAGTACCTTTAAGTTAACTCTTATAGTAAGATTATACTTACAGATAGTAAGAAATAAGATATTTATACTTAGCTTAAATAATAAATGCATTAGGAGGATAATAAAGAAAACGTTAACCCTAACTAGCTTCTTACAGAGGATAAAGCTAGAGACTATTATAAGCGCGTAGAGACAGCTTAAACCCTACATACTATGCGCAAAAGACTATAGAAACTAGTACTAGACTACTTAATAGATCTACGTAATAAGCAATATAGTATTATCTACTAGTCCTTTTATACTATAGACCTGTGCGTAATCTACTATTAAAGTAAGACAGAATAGAGATACTTCTCTTACTTATTCTACTAATATAAATACTAATGTAATGGGCTGCGCCCTTTAAGCAGGAGAGGCTTCGCTACTATCGCACGGGGAAAGAACTCCTTAATCTCCTCTGCCCCCTTTTCTTATTAGCTCGTACAAGTTAGCAGCCAGAGGAGCACGTTCCTCTTTACTTGTGCGAACATACATATATATCCTCTAAGGATACCTGTAACCTCTTCTCTATCTTTCTCCTTCTGTAGTATAGGACAAATGCACACTCGTTAGTTAGGCCTCTTCGCCCGTAACATAAGGAGAAAGATTAATAACCTAAAAAAAATAATGGACAGACACTAAGGGCCCTTAAACTAATAAGCGTACGAGCTATAATAACAAGAGTACTAGATGCAGATAACAGGAGCCTTAGGACAGCAGCAACACTAGCTGCACCAGCACGCACCTTAGTAACACTAGTTACATCAGCACGACCCCCGACAACTACGTAATAACTAACCCTTAGCAGAAGATCTATTAGTAACAGTTAACTCCTTACAAGACAGCCTTAACGAGTTAGCTAGTTAACAGCAGAGCCAGCCGTACGAGTTATTGCAGAACTAAGTTTAGGAGCTAAAGAACTTAGTTGCTGAATTAAGCAGTGCACAGACAGCACGCACGGTCTCTACCCCCTTTTTAACAGAATAGTAAGACTCTCCTGTATAAGAGACTAGGAAACTAAGATTACTAAATATAGAAGTCTTTAAGAAAGGCTTGCACAAGCAATATCTTTAATAGAAAATAAAGGTCTAAGTAAAGCTGTACGGAGACTGTGCAGCCTACCCGGACAATAATAGTAGAGTGAATTACGTTATTACTCGTACGACAGGCTAAGCGTTTAACGCCCTTAGCCTATATATAACAAACCTTATGAATAGGCTAGCAACGCTATCTCTCCTTAAGCTATAGTCCTACCTTAATAACTTCTTTAAGGACCCTACAGTAAGAGAGAAAGCCCTTAAATACCTCCGTACGACTAAGTAAGGAAGAACAGAATTTAACTCTTATATCTAAGCGTTTAACCTTAAGCTCCTTAAAGCTAGGTTAGATAACGTAAGCTACGTTTAGAAGATTAACTATCTTAAGAGCAGCTTAAACAGTAAGCTGCTAAGGACCTAAGCAGGTTATTAACTACTATTTAGAGAAACATACAAAGAGTTCGTACGACGGACTAGGGTAACCTAGGAAAATTTAAGAGCTGTAGAGAGAATTACTATAAGCAAGAGCTATATAAGCGAAGCGTATAACACGCGGAGCTAACTAATAACCTAAAGAGATAATAATAAGATAGACTAGATAACTTCTGTAGGAGCTTACTAGCTCTGTGCGAAACCTAGAAAAGAATTCTAGGGAACACGTAAACAGGTCTAAGAAAGAAAAGAGAATAGTACCTGTTTAAGGTGTGGTCTGCACGACTACTAAGTAGCCTAGTGTACGATAAAGTTATTAAACAGCTAAGAAGGCTATCGTATAAGACAGGTTAATAAACCTGTAAAATCTATAAAGATTATATCTATAACTACCAAATAAGTAACAGAATCCCTATCCTCCTTAGATAAGGGAAAAGAGTAGCTTTAGCACAAAGTTGTGTACTAGAGCCCGCATAAGTCTAAAACCCTATACAAATAATAAGGTTACTTTTACTATAGCTAGCAACTATAAAACCTATGTCTGTAAATATTATTATTAATTCTGTATAACTAGCTACTACTATAATTAATAATAGTTGCTGTACCTACTATTTATTAAGTGAGAAACTTGTAAGGGACTTAAACTTACTACGTATTAAGATCCTCTCTATTAAGATTAAAGGGGTAAATAAATAAAAGAGTATAGTGTCGTACGTTACTAAATTTTTATTAGACGTAGGAGGAATACAGCAGCACGCAGCTGCGTACGTTACCCTAACTACTTACTAATACGACATAATCCTTAGGAAGACTTAGTTAGAGAGTATTAAAGGCGTTATTAACGCAGAGAAGAAACTTCTGTACTTAAAAGTATATAAGGTTACTGTACGCAGTATAGAATACGCTACCCTAGACTTTAGCTGTACCCTAGTATTAGCTGTAGCTTTCTAATACTACGTACGACACTATAAACAAAGCTATAGTAAGACTTAAATCTTTACTATAAGCCTAAGGGATATTAAGAAAGCACTACGCCTAAAGGTCTAGAAAACACTACAGGAAATATATAACGCCCTGCCAGCTTACGTACAACCTTATCTAAAGATGTTCCTACCTAAGGAAGGAAATAAGCTACCCCTACAGTAAGGCCTATAATAAGACTACGTGATAGAGTTAGAAGAGAAGGATGAACAGAAGCTAGAGATACTGTACGGACCTCTCTACGTAATGTTAAGAGATAAACTCTTAGTACTAAGGAAGACGCTATTAGACCTCCTAGATAAAGGGTTTATCTGTGCGAGTAGCTTACTAGCGGCCTTACCCGTACTATTCGTACGCAAGCTAGGAGGAGGACTACGATTCTGTGTAGACTACAGAGCTCTTAACGCCCTAACTAAGAAAGACTGTTACCTACTACCTCTTATACGTAAGACGTTAAACCAAATTAGACAAGCTATATAGTACACTAAGCTAGACGTTACTATAGTATTCTATAAGATAAGGATAAGTAAAGGATTAGAATAGATAACTGCGTTTCAAACACGATTTAGATTATATAAGTAGCTAGTAACGCCCTTTAGCTTAGCAAATGCACTAAGTACCTTCTAGAGGTATATTAACTAGGCCCTACAAGACTTCTTAGACGACTTCGCCTCTGCATACTTAGACGATATCCTTATCTTTACTAAAGGATCTCTCTCTTAGCACTACGCCTACGTACGAAAAGTATTAGATCGCCTATAAGAAGTAGGACTACACCTAGAACTAAGTAAATGCAAGTTTAATATTTAGCGTACGAAGTACCTTAGCTTCATCCTAGAAGTACAGAAGGGTATATTTATAGACCCTAAGAAAGTCTAAGCTATTTAAGAATAGGAGGCCCTAATAACAGTTAAAGGCGTATAAGGATTCCTAGGGTTTACTAACTTCTACAGATGCTTTATCCTAAACTTCTCCTAACTAGCAGAGCCTCTCGTACAGCTAATAAGAAAAGAAGAGAAATTCTTGTAGGACACAGAATAAGAGCAGAGTTTCTAAGCTCTTAAGGATGTATTCTTAGCAGACGAAGTCCTTGCTACTTTCTTACCTAAACGACGGACGATAGTAGAATATAACTCTTTAGGCTTTGCTATAGGCGGGGTACTATTATAAGAAGATAAGTAAGGAACTCTTCGCACGGTAGCTTACCTCTTAAGGAAATTTCTAGCGCACGAAAGTAACTACCTAATTTACGATAAGGAGTTGCTAGTAGTTATTACATGCCTAAATAAATAGGACGCAGAACTCTGTAGCGTACGAGAATTTAAAGTAATTACTAACTATAAGAACCTAGAGTACTTTACAAAGAAGTAAAAGATAATAGAATAACACGTATAATAGTTAGTCTACCTATTATAGTTTAATAATATAAAGCTGTAGTACTATCTAGGTAAGGAGAATACCTAAGCGGACGCACTATCTAGAAGAGACTAGGACCTACTATAAGGAACGGACGACAGCCGCCTAGTAAGCAGAGAGTTTGTTATATTAGTACTAGCCTAACAGTAAGATCTAATAGTTATAGGGGTTGTACGAACCCCTACGTTAACCCTTAACAGCTTAATTATAGCTGAGTCCCTACTAAAAGCTCTAATCCTTAAGGACTTAATTACTGAACACTAGGACTAAGCCGTACGAGATAACTTAACCTATCAGGAAGTCTACGACGCTATAAAGCTAGGTACTAGGTTGCTACCTAGCATAACGAAGAAACTTACTATATTACTAGGAGATTGCACGATTAACTTAGAGAGAAAGCTCTAATAGAGATCTAGGATCTGGGTGCCTAAAAATGAACCCCTTCGTACAGGAATTATCTAGTAAGCACATCTAGCTGTGTAAACAGGTCACCTAGGAAGAGAAGAAACGTACTGTACGCTAGCTAGTACCTGGTACTGGCTAGGTATGAGCGAAAATGTCTGCTAATTCGTACGGAATTGCAGCTTATGTAGATAAAGCACTCTGTAGAGAGATAGTAAGCACGGATACCTACGCCTGTTACTAGTACCTAGTCGTACGTAGCAAGACTTAATAGTTGACTTTATTACTGGTCTACTACTGTCGTCTGGCTGCACTAACCTAATAGTAGTTAAAGACCGCCTAGGTAAAGGCGTAATACTAATCCTACTTAAGATAATTAAAGCAGATGATGTAGCCTGGGCATTTATACGAGAAGTCTTCCGCTACTACAGGCTCCCTAGGTCTATTACATTAGATAGGGGCACGCAATTTGTGAGCAAACTATAGGGAAAAATCTGTAAACTCTTAGGAGTACAGAGAAACCTGTTAACAGCCTACCACCTATAAACAGACAGCACTACAGAACGCGCGAATAGTAATATTGAAGCAGTTGGTTGAATCTTTTGTAACTACGACTAGAACAACTAGGTAACGCTATGCCTAATCCTTAAGCTAATGCTGAACACTCGTACGAACTCCTCTACAGGCGTCGCTCCTTTCTTCCTTCTACACAGCTATCTAAACTCGCCCTTCCTAGAGCTACCTAGGAAATTAGCTAGCAGCAACCTACTTAACAGAGTAACACCCCCTAGCGAACGAGCAGAAAGCATTATACGAACGCTAAAATAAGCTGCTAACTAGGCTATCTTAGCTATAACACACGCTTAATAACAACAGGAAGTATAGGCGAATAAGACACGTCGCCCAGCTCCTAAGTATAAGGTTGGAGACTGGGTATGGTTAGACCTCAGGCACGTACGAACTACACGCAGAAGCAAGAAACTTAACTAGAAAAGTAAGAAGTACTAAGTCGCCTGCGTACGAGACCCCTATTAGGTTAAGCTTTATGTACTATAGAGAACTAAATTGTACTATGTAGAGAAGCTAAGACTAGCTGCTAAAGACCCCTTCCTATCACAACAAACTAATAACTTAAACCCCGCTGCTATTATCGTACGAGACAACGACCTACAGGAAGACTACCTTAAATAGGTAATTAAGAACATCTAAGATAAGCGCTTACGAAATTAACATAACAAGTTCTATGTAAAATAGGAGGGGTACTATAACCTAACTTAGGAGCTAGAAGAGAATCTTATTACTATAGAAGTCTATAAGAAATAGAGGACTTATATACAGCCTGTACGGCTACTATCTAGGAAACTACTAAAAGGTTAGAGAAATAAGCTAGTATAAGCTAACCAACCCCGTACGAGGCCCTCTAACCTAAGACGTCTGAGAAACGTTTATCCTCCTTAGGCTTAGTAAGGACTCGACCCTGACCTTAACTACGCTGAGGAACAGAGACTCTGTTAGAAGGTGGGAGAGGTAGAGTACGCCTAGCTATACAAGACGCACTATAATCCTGCCACACGTAATTAGAGTAAGCTCTGCTCTACTCGCTAGTAATAGAGACACACTTAGCAAAGGCTGTGAACGTACAACGCTCTCGTATAGCCTTAGCACAGTTATTAGAATAGAAGTTAGCGTTAAGGGAACCGCAGCTATAGATAAGGTAGGCTTTAAGGTAGGATTAACGACTAGAGAAGAGTTACTAAGCGTTAATTATACAACGAGCGATAACAGGAGAGAAATTATTAAGACTATGGCCCTACTGAGCATCGTACGGGGATTAATTAACAGGACGAAGGAAGAATTTAGCGATGCGAACTAGCTTAGGCTAAATAATGTTAGATATAGAAAAGAAAAGAGGAATAAGACGTACAGAAGCAGTTATAAAGAGACGGCGAAACTCGTCTATAACTAGAGTATCTAGGATATACTAGATTACGTAGTTAGTAGGGAGAAGAGACGTATTACCCTAAGCAGCAGGAATAATAATACTAACAGGTCGAGTTTAGTTAGGAGCGGTTTAAGTAAGCCAAGCGTGAGTAACCCGAGCAATGTTAGCCCTAGCAGCCGCGTGCGTAGACATAATGTTGCTAGCAGTCGTACGAGTAAGATGGTTTACACTACCGCTATGACTACTAGGACCCTACACACCGCGATTAGGCTGACTAGCTAAGGGAGCTGCTTTAGGAGGCATGTTAGTAATGATAGGAAGACGAGTCGTACGCAAGTAAGTTGAAGTTAAGCAGTAAAAGAGGAAGAAAGAGTTAGAGGAAAAGCTCTTTATATGCGCACGAGCGAGCAAACAACTAACCTCTCCTCTACTTTACGTTATTAGGCAATAACAACAGGTAAAGGAGGAAAATTGCTTGCAAACGAACAAGAAAAAGTACACGTAACATCTCTACTTTTACAGCATAATAACATAACGCTACCTATATAAGTATAAGGTTAAGGTTAAACTACGTACGAAGAAGCAACACGGTTATTTAAGGAGGAGGAGGGTATTATAATAGGCTGCGCCCTTTAAGTAGGAGAGGCTTCGCTACTATTACACGGGGAAAGAACTCCTTAATCTCCTCTGCCCTCTTTTCTTATTAGCTCGTATAAGTTAGCAGCTAGAGGAGCACGTTCCTCTTTACTCGTGCAAACATACATATATATCCTCTAAGGATACCTGTAACCTCTTCTCTATCTTTCTCCTTCTGTAGTATAGGACAAATGCACACTCGTTAGTTAGGCCTCTTCGCCCGTAACAACTAATAGTATAATTATCTTAAAGTTAAGTGTAACAACTACCTATAGGATAAGAGGACTGTACTCTACTTCCTAGGAAATAATAACCCTGCGACTACTATAGCGATGCAGCTAGTCTTTAATAGGGAGTGCAATTAACAGTAATAGTAAACATGCCTTAACTCTAACTACCTTAAGCATAAAAACGTTAAGACACTAAATAGGTATTAAGAAGAGCCTTTTTTAGAGTTACGCCTACTAATAGGTAAGAACTATAAACTCTATATACAACAGGCGTATAAGGACTCTTTAAGCTAAATATTAAGCTTAATAGAAGCTAGATAAAGGCACTAGTAGATTCTAGAGTATAATACAGCTATATTTCTGCGTAAGCGATAGAATAAGCTAGCCTTATCCTATTATTAAAATTAGTACTATATCTATTAATAGTAGCTAATAGATAACTAATGCTATTAGAGTCTATAATTACACACAAAGTATAGAACGTGCAACTTATTATCTAGAACTATAGGGAAATAATTAACCTAGACGTCTTTAGACTATTATAATATAAGGTAATACTAGGACTCTTATAGTTAAGAGAACATAGTCTAGACATAGATTAGAAAAGAAAAAAGTTCTTATTTAAATACTATAGAACAGACGTAACTATAAGTAAGCTTACGCTGCGGCTAAGTACTTAGGTAAATAAGAAGATAATAATTAGGATCCTTACTTTAAATAAGGATAACTTTAAGACATAAGGGTCTAACTTAGCAGGTACTAATAGGAGGCCTTTAAACTAATAAGCTAGAGTTAAGGAGTAAAGCGTAACTCTAGTAATCCCTAATAAGTATAAAGAATATAAGTTACTCTTTTAGGAAGAGATAACTATAAAAGTATTACCTAAGTATTAACTTTAGGATTATAAGATTATCCTATAAGAGGGAAAGTAACTAACTTTTAGCCTAATTTATAGTTTATTAGAAAAAGAACTTAACACCCTACGTAAATATATTAAAATAAATTTAAAGAAAAGATTTATTAGGGAATTATAGTTACTAGTAAGATACCTTATACTATTTATACTAAAGAAAAATAAGAAGTTAAGATTATATATTAACTATTAGAAACTTAATAATATTATAATAAAGAATTAATACCCTCTACTAAATATAGTAAAATTATAAGATTAACTAGCCTTTATAAAAGTCTTTATAGTATTAGACTTAAGAGGAGCGTATAACCTTATTTATATAAAAGAAGGCGAGGAATAAAAGACTGCGTTTTGTAACGAAGTATCGTGAATTTGAACCTTAGTGTTGCAGTATGGTTGCGCTAGACCTTTTCGGGGGCTAGCGCGCACCGCGACGGACCTGCTCAAAACCTGCGCTGGCTGCGCGGAGCGGGGACGACAAGTATTATTCTCTCCCATAGCTGAGTAACAGCAATACAGAACCATCCCTTTACTATTATCTGTGGTGTAAAGCAAGTACTATTGCCTGAAACCATACGTTACACGTTTAGAACACGCTACAGCTACTATAAGTATATAGTAATACCTTTTAGTCTTACTAACGCACTAGCTACATGCTAGGCACTTATTAATAATATATTAAGAGAACACCTAGATATATTTATTATTACATACCTTAATAATATCCTTATATACTTAGGTAATCTACAGGAACATATTAAGCACGTTAAAACAGTTCTTACCTGCTTAAGAAGATTTAGTTTACTACTTAAACCTAAGAAATATAAGTTCTATAAAAAAGAAGTTAAATTCTTAGGATATATAGTAGGTGCATATAAAGTAAAGATAAGTAAAGAAAAAATAAGAGTAGTAAAAGAATAGCCTAAACCTAAAATAGTTAAGGATATACAGTTATTTATAGGATTTATTAACTTTAACTGACAGTTTATTAAGGATTTTTCTAAGAAATCTATCCTACTTACTAAGCTCACGAGAAAAAACACGCAATAGGAAATGGCACCCAATCGCGTACTACTCAAGAAAATTCATAGACGCTGAAGAACGCTACGACGTGCATAACAAAGAGCTTATAGCAGTCGTCGACGCTCTTAACTACTAGTAAATCTACGCAGAAAGCTGCTCAGATCTTATAATATTCACGGATTACAAGAACCTAGTTTATTTTACTACTACTAAAACCTTAAACTGTAGACAGGTTAGATAGGCTAAAATATTAGGATAATATAAGTTTAAGATTATATACACGCTAGGAAAGGATAACAGCAGAGCTAATACTCTTAGCTGCAGACTAGACATCGCAGGAATAAAAGTAATAGTTAGTAATGCTATCCTTTAAGTAAATTAGGATAGAAGCCTAGGACCTAATAAGTTATTAAATAATACTATAATAATTACGTCTAAAGTACCTAAAGATTTATAAGACGTAATTATCTAATAACACTATAATAACCTAGTACATAGTTACCTAGGAATTAAGAGAATAATAGAACTTATATAGTAATACTATAGCTTTAAGAATATAAAAGCTAAGGTTAAATAGTTTATTTAAAAATGCGCAGACTATTATAAGAATAAATATAGTACCTACGCACCTTATAGAGAAATGTAAGCTATAGAGCTACCTAATCAACCTTAGGTAGATATTTCTATAGATTTTATAATAGGGTTACTACTATCTAAAGATCTCGTAATAGGAATTAAATATAATACTATCTTTAATATAGTCTACAGACTTATAAAAGTAGCAGAGATAATACTATTTAGAAACGACTATAATATAGAATAACTAGCGTTTGTTATCCTAGACAGACTAATATAATATTATAGTATACCTAAGTCTATTATAAGTAATAGAGATAAGCTCTTTATATCTAACTTTTAGTCTACTTTAATAGCCGCAATAAGAATAAAGAGAAAGTTATTAATAGCCTATTACCTATAAATAGATAGATAAACAGAAAGAATAAACAGAATAATAAAAACCTACCTAAGGATTTACAGTAATTAATAGTAAAATAATTAGGTTTTACTATTACTAATAGTATAACTAGCCTATAATAATAAATTATTAGAATTAACTAGAAAGATACTATTCTTTACTAACTATAGGAGACACTCTAATCTCTTTATAAAGTTATATCTTAGTAGAAAAGCTAAAGTAGCTATAAAAATAGCTAAAGAAATAAAGAAAATATATAAATAACTCTAAGAAAACCTTAAGAAAGTATAACGTAATAGTATTTCTTACTAAAATAAGAAAAGAAAAATAGTACCTTAGCTAAAGAAGAAGGATAAAGTATACTTACTTATAAAAAACCTACTTAATAAGTAACTAAGTAAGAGACTTAATTACGTTAAGGTTAGACTATTTTTAGTTAAAGAATAAGATAGACTTATAAATTATATACTTAAGCTACTACTAGATATAAAGATCTACCTACGCTTCTATATCTCTAAGTTAGAACTAGCTAATCTAGTAATACTACTATAAAAAATATTCTAGTATAAAACTAAAGAAGAAATAGAGTATAAAGTTAAAAAAATTCTTAGTAAAGAATACTCTAAGATTATAAAAGAATAATATAGAGAAAGGAAGTACCTTATAAAATAGAAAGGCTACCTAGATTTAGAAAATACATAGGAACCTAAGTCTAACTTAAGGAACTATAAGGAACGAATTAGTAAATACTATCGTAATAAAGAATAAAAAGAGCTTAGGTACTAGAACTATAACTAACCTAAGAAACGTATTATAATTCTAAGGACACCTAGCTAGAAGACTCTAGCAGCCCTAACTCCTAGAATAGCGACTAGTCTATAATAGCAGTACCTAAGGGAGCCCTAAGGTTAACTAAGGCTAACTTAGAGTTTAAGGACTCTAACGCCTTAAGGCGTTTAATATCCTCTACGTCTGCGAGACCCTTATTAAATAACCTTACCTCTTTCTTCTTTAATAACTTACGTTACTTACGTAAACGCTTCTGCTTTAAACGTGCCGCAGTAATACAGTTAAACGCCGCCTGTACTAATCGCTCGTCCTCGTTAATAGTTTTTTCTACTACTTTATCTTATTAGTCTAAATCTACTAACTCCTTATTAATTTTTAAGAAATCTAGAACTAAGACGTTAACAGGCACATATTCTACCTATCTCTTAACTCTCTTACAATTCCTACATTTCGCGGATAAAGAAGATATCTAATAACCTAAATTATTTTCTATATATCGCTTACAGGACACTATTACGTCCTAACCTTTATTATTTATTTAATCTCTGCGTTTTTAATAATAGTAAGTAGCCTAGGAGGATATTAGATTAACTTATATAGATATAAGCTATTAGAGGAGGGGGATAGTGTTATAACTTAAGAATATACTAAGGGATAACCGCCTTAAGGAGCCCTGCAGCCTAGTACGTGCGCTAGGTATAAGGCTATATTAAGAAAAGAATACGTAACTTATTATAAGTCTTATAGTCTTAAGGATCTTATACTCTAATATCTAGTCTCTATATAAGACTCTATAAGAGTAGTATAGTCTTATAAGACTCCTTATATATATAGATTATTATAATAAACTCTTATAGCTTATTATATTTAACTTAATATTATACTCTATAGTATAGTAATAGTAATACTAATTATTCTTAACTCTTAGTACTCTTTATAGAAGCACCCTCTTACTATCTTAGTATTAAACCCTCTTTTATCTAGTCTCTTACTCTATCCTAGAGAACTAACCTTATAATCTTATTAGTTATTCTTACTAATAGCTTTTAAGATTCTTTACACCCCTCTCTTACTTAGAAACTTTTAGCTATCCTTTAGCCTATAATAGTTTATCTTTAGACGTTATATTAGATTTAGAATCTATAAATTCTTTAGAATACGCCTCTTTCTTTATTATTATTAACCTCCTTAGTATAACTTAGACTAATATATAGTTTAGGTAGGTTACTATATCTAATATTATAACTAGGTCTTAATTAACTAATTTTCTAGATTTAAGGTTTTGCAGGCGACTTCTCTCTACTTTAGGCTTGTTGTTGCTTAGTTTATCTTAAGACTAGTTAAACTAAGCTAGTAGCTCTTAAAAGAGGTGTACCTCTTCCTATAATAATAGTTCTTATAATTTTATTCTTCTTTAGTCTTTAGTAGCTATATTTAATAAGTCTCTCTAGATAAATAGCTTTAAATAATAACCTAGCGTAGTGTAGGTAAACCTTAATCTATTAAGGTCTTTAAGTCTATAAGTACCTTAATCTTTAAATACTTCTAAGATTTAATATAGACCTAACTATCTTATAGTTAGCTTTCTTAACCTAGATATATTAATCTTATATATTAAATCTTATAGTAAGACTAAGTCTCTATCTTTTATCTCTTATTATTTAATTTCTTTATAATTGTCCTAGTATTCTTTTTTTGCTGCACGTATTTACTTAGTTTTTACGACTGCCTCTTTAATAAGCTAGTCTTTAAGGTTAATCTATATTACTCGTACTATAAGAAGATATTCTTTATTATAGATTTAGTAGAAGAGAAGTGTCTGCTAGGTTAGTAAGGCTAGCTTAATTAGTAGGACTAGGTTTTGTCTAGTAATAAGTTAGAAGGCTAAATATCTAGTTTATTCCTAGATTAATATCCTGTCTGCTAATAATATAGCTAGGAGATTTATAACCTATAATCCTAGTAACTTAGTAAGCGTATTTATAATTAGTTTATAACTACTTTTAACTTTACCTATTACTTAAGGGTTATAAGCTAATAATTAGACGCGCCTAATCTTGTATATCTTAGCAAGGGCTATAATAACTTTAGTAAAATTAGGTCCTCTATCTACTATTAATTTCTTTATTATACTCTACTTATATATAATTTCTTTATAGATAAACTTTATAATAGTTAAAGACTTATTATTAGAGATTGCGTAACCTTTAACTTATCTAGAGAGGTATTCCCTAGCAAGGACTAGAAATCTCTTTCTATTTTACTCTAGTATATATACTACGTTAATTATAATTATTTCCTATAGCGCGTAACTATAAGTATTAGTAAGTATATCTACTATACGCTTAGAAGATCTTAGTTAGTATTCTTTATAAGCTAATATTTAAAGCTTAATATTACTATATATACTTTTCTACTAATACTTTTATACTATTATACTATACACGCCTGTAACGCCTTAATATCTAATAACTTTATAGATATTACTTATAGCTACTACTTATAAGTTAAAGTTATTAACTACTTTATAAACTATAATATTTTATAATATTTTTCTAAATAGATAGCTATTTCTAATAAAGAAGTTTATAGCTTTCTTTTTCTATACCTAAAGTTCCTTCTTTATAAGATTAAGTAGAAGTTTTAGTAATAAGAGGAATTAGGTAATTTCCTCTAAAGTATTTAAGTATTTATTCTTTAAGGCCTATTCTTAAATAAGTAGCGCCTTATCTATTACGCTAATTAGGTATTTAATATATTCCTCTAAATTATTCTTTATCTAATCTAGTAGTTCTTATCTATTAGGTTTTAGGTACTATAATAATATATTAGCTACTACGTGCTTTTTACTAAGCACGTGCTTAATATTAAATTTTTATATAAGAATTGCAGCTATCTATCTATTTATAATAGATCCTAGTATCTTAGCTAATAATTAGTTTAGCTGCGTAATTAACGTCTACGCGTCTGTCTTAATTATAAAGTTCTGCCTATATAGCTAAGTTCTGAATTTCTTTAGTGCCTAAAGCACTACCCTATATTTAAGCTTAGTTAAATACTACTAACTTTTAGCTTATAACTATATTATACTTTTAAACTAATAAAGATAATACTTCTTATTCTTACCTTCCTATTTAAGTATAGCTTTTATACCTTCTTTACTTTTATTAACCCTAAGGTAGAATCTCTACCTATATTTATAATCTAGGCTAGCTAATATAGGCGTATTAGTAATTTTATCTTTTAGATCTTATATTACTTCTTATTATAGTAATTCTTATACCTATTCTATTTTATTTTATAAAAAGGTAAATAATAGTTTTACTTAAATAGTAAAACTTAGTACCTAGATATAATAATAGATATATATTCTAAGGAATATCTGCACTTCCTTTACGTTCCTATATTTAGGCTATTCTTAAATTTTAGCTACTTTCTAGTAATCTAGGTGCTTTCCTTTAGTACCTACTTTATATCTAATAATACCTAGCCTGTCTATTCCTTAGTAACACTTTATTTCTAAGACTATAGCCTTAGCTTTTTTAATATTAGTAAGTACTTAGTCTAGCTATTAGATATATTCTAGTACGTATTTTTAAACTCCTAGTAATACTTCTTTATTATTATACGTTAATTTTAAGCTACTATATATAATATTATCTAAGAATAGTATAGTATAAGGCTAATATCTAATTAGGATTTTTATTATTATCTACTAAAAAGTACTAACTAAGTTTATAGCTCCTTAAACTATTATATATAATCTTAATAACCTAATTAGCGTCTAGAATATAGTTATATCTCTACTATTAGAGTAAAGTATAATTTAATTATATCTTAAAAATAGATCTATAAGAGAGAGGATCTTATATCTAGTAAATTATTCTAAGAATTTATTAGCTGTTAGTAGGAGATTTATATCTTATATTAAAACCTTATTTATATAAACCGCGTTATTAATAAGCTAGTACTTCTTATCTTTCTTAGTAACTAGGAACTATAAGTTCCTATACTAACTATTATACTATTTAAAGGTTCCTTAGTTAATTCTTTCTTAAAATATTACTACTACTTCTTCCTTAATCCCTCTTAGTATAGGAAAAGACTTAACTTACTATACTTTATAAAGTATTATTTTTATCTTATATAGTAAGTATATATTTTTACTAATCCTTCCTAATTTAGTAAAGGTAAAGGCTATTACTACTTCTTAATTTATTAATATATCTAGTATTAACTGCTTTTCTTAGGCCTGCAGAGATCTAAGCTTTAGTTAGTTTATTTATTTAGAAGTAAGGTAAGACTCTTATAGAAAATCCGCGTATTATTATTTAAAGAGATAATTAGAAGGTTCTAGGCTAGGTCCCTTTAAGCTTAAGTAAAGTAACTAGTTCTTAACTGCGATTTTGAGCTAGTCTTCCCTTTTAAATTCTATTAGTTCTAGGGGGCGCAGCTTATTAATTAGCCTTACTTTGTCTGCTACCTTCTTATATATTATATTAACTTATAACTACTATCTTTACTAGCTCTAAGTTTAGTAGTTTAGTTCGCATATAATACTTTTAAGGCTTACTTCTAGACTAGCTATTACGTTTAATAAGATAAGTTATAACATAGTATAGTCTTTTTATACTTATAACTTACTTCTATCTTATATAGTAAATAAGTATAAAAAGTCTTTAAAATCTAACTTATTATTAATAAGATAGACTTCCTAGTAATACTTAGCTTAAGTAATATTACTAATATCCTTATTTTCTAGGGTGTTAATGTTAGTATATAAACGCACTTCCCCTATCTATACGCTCGCATCTAGTTTTCTAAGTTATTAGAATATACTACTACTATACTTAGGTAAAAAGGTATTAGATCTAATACTAGGAAGACTACGTTCCTTATTCTATCCTTAGAGATTATTTAATACGTAACCTAACTATACACGTTATACTAGATAGCTAACTTTACTATAAAATACTAGGGATTACTAAAGATAGCTAACCTTATTAGATTAGCTATTATTTAGAAGTGCGTTCTTATAATAACCTCCCCTACTTTAACTAGGACGTCTTAAGCTATACTAATAAAGGCGTTAGTATCTCCTATTATACTTATAATCCTATTTATCTATCTAGGGCGTTACTCTATAGCCTTATAGATAATGCTTAAAGCTTATACTATACTTAATCTTAAGAGGTTTATTTATAAACCTATGTTAATAAAGCATTTAATAGCGTTCCTGTTAAATAATACCTAACAAATAGGAAGGTTATAATATATTAGTTTTATTCCTCTAAGCCTTTCCTATATAGCTACCCTCTTTACTATAACCTTATCCCTATTAATCTAGGTGTTAGATTTACTATTAATAATATATTACTACTGCGCGTTATGTATAGTTATAATTACGTTGTATTTTAATACCTAGAGTTTAGGTTCCTTACGTATATTAGGGTTTATATAGTTCTAGCTAATTATAGGGCTTCCTAGGTTAAACTTAGCGCACCTAAGGTAGCTCCTAATTAGCTAGCTTACTAAAACTATTACGTTTACTTCTATAAGACGTTTCTTAGTTCCTTCTTCTTCTTAAAGGAGCTTTCTAACTTAGCCTTTAATATTATTCTGCCTAAGTAAGTCTCTTATAGTTAATCCTTATACTTCTTACTTTAAGATAGCTAATATAATCTTAGATAGTTAGTAGATTTCTAGCCTTTATTCTTTATTATAAGTCTCTTAGAATTAAACCTTCTTTTCTTTACCTTAAAACGCGTAATTAATAGGTAGCTTAAGGTAATCTAGTATCTAATAGGGTAGCAGCTTAGTAGTAATTATTACTCCTCTATATAGCGTTATAATAAGCACGCCTACAGATCTTATATTATATATAATCTTATTACCCTTATATCTTTATCTTAAAGTAGGCGTAGCTAAAGCAGTTAGCTCTTTCTCTATAAATTAGCTTAGCTCTTTATTTTAGTTCTCTAGTAGTTATCTAGCTTAAATCTTTTATAGCTGCGTAAGCTTTTATACTTTACTTTAGTAAACTTATTCTAGAGTTTTATCTTTACTTAGTATTACTTTTTAACTAGCTATATAGACTTCTATAGTTTCTAGGAGGTCCTTAGGAAACGCCCCTATAATAATAATATTACTATCTACGTAATTAAGGCTTATAACTAAGCTATAATATTACTAGTTAAGTATATAATTTTCCTAGAAGTTATAAAACTTATCTTCTATATCTATCTTAGTTCCTGCGCTTAGGATTTCTGTAATACTATTAGCTGCTAGGTTCTCTTATTATTAACTTTATCCTAGGTTCCTTACTCCTGCGCGTAAGTCTGTTCCTCTAAATATATCTAGTCTTACTACTAAAGCTAGCTAGTCTAGCATATCCTTAGGTACTTTAAAGAATTCTATAACCTTCTTTTTTAGCTAGTTAAGCTAAAAGCTTAGTAGAATAGACCTAGTAATTTCTCTAAGCTTTTTATATAATAGTCTAAAATAATAGATCCTGCGGTTATCTTCCTTTATAAAGAAAGTAGATACCTAGCCTAATAAGATAAGCTTCTAGTATGTATTATAATCTTAAACTAGATAAGCTACTAAGCTACATATATTATATATAAGGTGTTATTCTCGCCCTTATACTTACGTAGAGCCTTATCTCTAATTAATATTTAGAGGTGTATTAGTTATATAACTTTTATTATTTTAATTATAATATATCTATTAGCGTAGTTATAATAGTACTTATTATTATACTATATAATTAAGGAAGTATGCGTAATTTACGAGAGACTAGAGGGCTTTTATAATAGCTTTATTTTAGTTTATAACCTTAGTTAACTTAGTAATATTAATTCTAACGTCTTTAAAGGCTTATATAAGATCTATTACTTTATTATTAACCTTAAGTAGTTAAGGCCTTTTCTTCTTTTTAACTACCTTTCTTACCTCTTCTAAAGCTAAAAAGGAGGTTTTACGTAGGATAGTATTATATTAACTAAGTAGTTATTATTCTATAGCAGCTACCTCCTTTAATTCCTCTTTTTACTAGTATATCTTCTTTATAAACTTATAGATACTTTCTATATAGTAGGTTTCTAACTACTATTCTTCTAGGCTATTAGGTATCCTAATAAGTATATCTTTTCTGTCCTTAGTAAGTAGGCCTTAGTAGAATAGGTAGCCTTTTTCTTTCTTAGATATATTTCTTAACTTAATATAAGCTTCTATATAAATAAGGAAGTTAGCGTAATAGCTAAGTAAGCTAAAGAACTATAGTACTAATTAAGTAATATAATCTTTAAAGTACGCACGTGTTTTTATTTTAGTACTTTTATCTTTATCTTTCTAGTATTCCTTAATAAGCTCTTAAAGGCCTTCCTAATCTCTCTCTTTAAACTTAAGAAATCTTTTAATAAAGTTACTATATTTATTATTATAGAAGTTAGGAAGTACGTAGAGTCTCTCCTCTTAATTAAGACCTCTATTTTCTGCGCGGCAATTATAGCTCTTAAGGAACTTAGTTACGTTAGTTCTGTTAAATACTAGGCTAGTGCTGTGCCTTATAGGCAGTAATATATTTCTCCTGCTTATATTTAGGGTAGTTAGTATGTCTATTATCTATTCTTTTCTTATTTAACTTAGAGTCTTAATGTCTTTTATCTTATTATTACTAGCTTGCTTAGGCGCAGGCGTAAGGGTAGCTAGCAAGTGCTCCTCCTTATCTAATATCTTAATAGCTATTTATAGAGTTTCTCTGTAGTAACTAAGTTTAGATAGAAATTCCTTATAGGTTAACTTACTAGTTAATATTTAAACTTAGATTCTTAGTTTACTAAGTGTTTTATATTTTATATTTTATTTAATTAATTATCTATAAAACTTAGCGTTTTTCTCCTTAATACTTAATACCTTAAACTTAAACTTAACAGCTTTAATCCTTCGTTAGTTCCTGTCTAATAACTAATTTCTTACTTACTTAATTACTAATAACTAGCTAATAACTAATAACTAACTATATGCCCTTTTTATACATACTATTATACGTATCTTAAATAAAAAGCTACTAGTAAGCCTTACTTAAAGCTTAAAAATTACCTATCTAGATTAGTCTTAAAGTTATTTTTACCCCTTTCTATTATTTTCTAATAGTAGTAGCTTAGGGGATCTTAAGGTTGCACTAAGAAGTTAATAAAATTTAGCCCCTTAGGCTTCGCTAATTTATGCAGGAACAGAGGCCTTAGCTAACTTCTCCCTTTTAATAGTAGCCTTGCGCGCAGTAGAAGTAACTAAGCATCTCGTGTTAGTTGATATAGTGAGGTGCGGGGACGGGTAACGAGGTAGACAAGGGTAGATAGGTAACGGTGAATTGAATGATTGAGACTCTGTTGAAGCAGGACTTGACAGTACAGCGTGGGCGATACTTAGTGGATTCGATGCCTCCTAAGGAGGTCCTATCTATCTACCTTTATACCCGGATTTCCCGGCCAAGCCTACCTAATCCTAGCTGAGATGCCCTCGGTAACTACGTCACCAAGTGCATCGGCACAATAGCTTAGTAAGTTAGTGTTGCAAACAACGCGCTGTGACCTGGGGTACGGTAGGCTCACGTGCGCTCTGACGTGGGAGCTTACCCTGGAGAGACACGTACTTATGTGTGCATTCACGGGCGCGCTCACGTGCAAGCTCACGCAGGAGACACCTGAAGGTAGACTCACGTGCGCAATCACGTGCGCGATCACGTACGCGCTCACGCACGCGTACACGCTGCTCACGCTCCTACCGTATGATAGCCCCTGTAATAGGCCGTGCTCAGCTCTCCTATATAGCTGGCTCTCCTTAAGCCTCCTAGATAAAACAGTAGTCCATCTCATAGATTACCTAGGTAACTGTTACCAAGCTCTCCCTTTTTCCTCTACAGTTAGGTATAACGTACTTTACAAGCGAACCGTTAACACAAGCGAACCGTAGGATCTTTCTTGGTACCCCACCAACAGTCTACATTTCGCAATCCTAACCAGCACTATGCCTTAAAATTCAAAAACTATAGCTTTAGAACGAGAGGGACGGATTTTATATGCTATTGTAGAGGAAAAAGGGAGAGCTTGGCAACAGTTACCCAGGTAATCTATGAGATGGACTACTGTTTTATCTAGGAGGCTTTAGGAGAGCCAGCTATATAAAGGAGAGCTGAGCACGGCCTATTACAAGGGCCATTATACGGTAGGAGCGTGAGCAGCGTGTACGCGTGCGCGAGCGCGTCGCGCACGTGATCGCGCACGTGAGTCTACTTTCTGGTGTCTCCTGCGTGAGCTTGCCCATCAGCTTGCACGTGAGCGTGCACGTGAGCGCGCACGTGAGCGCATACGTGAGCGCGGCCCTTGAATGCACACAAAAGACGTGTCTCTCCAGGGTAAGCTCCTACGTCAGCGCGCACGTGAGCCTACCGTACCCCAGGTCACAGCGCGTTGTTTGCAACAGCTATTAACGCGTTAAGAAATAATTAAATCTTAAGCACCTATAAGGCGTCGTCTATATATCGCGTAAACTACAACACACTCTAACAGCGCCTACACGGTCGCGCGCCGCGCGCTGAAACTATCGTAAACAGTAGAAACCTTAATAACGATAAAGAACAGACACTAACTAGGTAGATATTAGACCTTACTACCTGTAGATATCCCCCTCGCAAGTAGATAGTTAAAGATACTGCAAATATACTACGTCGACTGCAGGGCAAGCAGCTAGTTAGCAAAAATTAGGTTACTAACTACGTTTAATATACTCCTAAAGTATAAATTATACAGAGCAGAAAATATAACTATTAAAGAGTAAAACAGGAGGATCTTAAGGTAATTAATAAACATTTTTAGCTCTTTAGAAACGTAGCTAATAAGTATAGTATATAAGATAATAATATCTATAACATAGATAAGATTAGCTTCCTAAGAGGTAACATTAGTATAGCTAAAGTTATAACGGCAGCAGATAGCCCCTAATACTATATACAGCCTAGCAATTAAGACTAGATAACTATTATTAAATATATTAATATTACTAAACGCCGTATACTAGCTATAGTTATTACTAAAGAGAAGGTGTTCTAGAATATCTAGTTTAATAAGGATGCAGGTATTCTAGATAACTAAGTAATTACCTATAGCGAAACTAGATAGTCTAATAATAGACTAGGCTATCTATAGCTTATAGAAGTGTTTAATCCTTATATAAAGTAACACACTAAAGGCACTAAATAACTCCTTATTATAGATAGATATAGCAGCTACTATTTAGAACTAATTAAAACGTACGTAAGGAATAATAATATTATCTTATTATAGCTGCCTTTATATTCTTTATATATTCTATAACTATTAGATGTTACCTACTTTAGTTTATTTAAGCAGCGCTATTATTAAAGGGTAGAGATATTAGCTTATAATAGCTAGAACTATATTAATATAGATAATTTTCTTTAGATCTACGCTGCTGCTAGTCCTAAAGCGCTAAGTAATAGTAATATAAAAAGCGCATTCTAGGCTACTAGTATTTTCCTATTTAATCCTAAGAAGGTGCTAGATAGATTAGGTGTAATTACAATTAACATCCTACTACTATCTAAGCTCTTATCTTCCTTAATAAACTTAGTAACTAATACACCTAAAATAGTATAATAGATTAAGAAGTAGTAGAGAGCTATAAGACGCTAATAATATAAGCTTTAGTAATAATCTACGTCGCCTATAATAGTAGTAATAAGAAAGATAGTAAAGAGTGCTAAGTTAGTGTTGTAAGTAATAGTAATTATAGTAGAGGAACTTAAGCGTGTATAGGCTTAGAATACTAAAGTAGTTAAAAAGCGTAATATTAAAGTTAAGTATATTACTTAAAGAGAGAGTCTTATACTTAAGGAGGTAGTTAAGTAATTATAGGACGCTGTAGTACTTCTAGAAGCTATATAAAGTAAGGATAGTAATACGATATATAAGCTTTTAAGTTAAGCTCTACGCTGCTACAGGAAGTATATATTAACTAGATATAACGTAAGGACTTATCTAGCACGTTAAGAAACTTTACGTAATATAATTATTTTATAAAATTAGGTAGTAGTGTTATTAATAGTAGTAGTTTTGCAGTACTAAGAAAGATCCTACAGTTCGCTTGTGTTAACGGTTCGCTTGTAAAGTACGTTATCCTTAAATCTCTTAAGTATATTATAAATAAGCTTAAAGTAGTGCTATTTAGTTAAAGATAACTAAAGTTACTTAAGATTATAGAAATCTATATTAGTATAATTACTATTACTTATAACCCTTATAGGTGCTTTTAAATTAACGTGTTCTACTACTCGCCAGCTAATACTAGTCGCCGGCCTACCTTATTAACACTAACGCGCTTGCCTCTACAATAATAATTATAACTACCTAAAAATAGCCTGCGGTAGCTTAAAAGGAGGGTTATGTCCTTCTTACGTCTTAGGTAATTAATTTAAGATAGATAAAAAGTGTGCGCAGGGCTATAAAGCTATTTAACGTTCCCTAATTACTCCTTTAGTAGCGCCTCTAAGGCTACTAGCTTTCTTTAATAATTAATATATAAAAATATAAGCTATTATCTACTAAAGAATAGAGCCTTATTTAATAGATACTAGAGCTTAATTAATAAGGCTTTCTACCTTATATTATTAACGTACGTTAGATAAGAGATACCCTTCTTACTATATAAGGCTAGCAGCCTCCTTTACCTCCTCTTAGTAAGAACTAGGTCTATTATTTTATTAAAGCTTAGTTAGAGCTTTAGATAAAGTAGAACTGTAAATTCTACTTATAGCACGTAAAATATAAGAATCTTATAAAGATAAACACCTAGTATAGCTTTATATACTATCTCCTTAATAGATAGTACCTATAGCTAAGGCTATTTACATAATAGAAACGCCTTATACTACTAATTAACTTAATTAATAGGCCTACCTTATATATAAGCTCCTTTAATATTAATTATAGAGCCTTTTAAGCAGAGCTCTTACCTTACTTATTAAAAGCTATTAGCTAGCTATAAACTTAGCTATAATCTTAGTAGAAGAAAATACTAAACTTTATACCTTAAACACGCGTTTATAACGTAGGAAGAATAAATAGTAATAATATATTATAGCTAAAGAGGCTTTATAGGTTAAGGTAGGTTATGCGTTAGCTATAGCTACTAAAATAGCCTTAAACTTAAGGGTAGAAGGTAAAGCTTCTTAGCCTTAGTAATAAGTACTACTAACCTGTAGTAAATATAAGGTTTAGGGTTATAATTATACCTTAAGTAGATAGAGATAGAGAATACTATTACTATATTTACTAGTACATTTACTGCGTAGTTGTCGCGTTATTATGTGTTAAGATCCGCCTGTTTTAATAAGGTGGGCCAGTAACTAGTGTTAGCCAGCGAGTAGTATAACACGTTACTTTATATTCTTTTAAAGTCTGTAATATATACTATAACTTCTTCTTATAGTAGGGTAGCCTTATAGAAAGCCTTATATAAGCTAGTATATTAGTTTCTAGCTTACGTCTAATCTATACGTAGATAGTTTAATAACTAGTATCTCTCCTTATAGTAGATAAAATACTTCTTTCTTATTTAGCTTTAAGCCGCTCCTTAGTATCCTTATTAGAGAGTTAGCCTATATTATCTTGTTAGTAAAGAGAGCCTAGATCTTCTTATATAGTTTATAGAATACCTTATATATAGGTTTAAGTTATATTAGTAGTTTATATAGTACGTATCTAGTAGTTCTTATATATACTACTAAGCTTATCTATTAATTATAATTTAGAGGGCTAAGTAAAAGTTACTAAATAGTACTTTATACATAGGCCTTTCTAAGAATATAGCTTATTCTAGCTTAGGCGATCTTTAGTACGTATAGATAACTATAGTATATAGGAGGACCTCCCTCTAAAAGTCTTATCTAAGCGCTCTTTATATAAAAGTTAGCTTATTAATTATAATCTCTAGAGCCTTATATAGCGTTTTATCTAAGTTCTCTTACATATATTATATAAAGGTTATTATTATCTAGTCTGTCTAGTATTAGTTATAGTTAATATTAGTATTAAAGTAGTTATATAACTTTCTATATAGTTATTTCTATATCTAGCTAAGTCTAATATTATATATATAGTATATATTTACACAGCTTTCTAAGATATCTAGGAAGATACTTATATATTAAGGCTTATAGATATTAAGTCGCTAACATAGTTTAATAAAGATTCTTATCTTATATAGTGTCGCAAGCAGTTCCCTCCTGAACGCACAGTTAAGGCAGCTAAAGTATGTTTCTTCCTATTACAGTTACAGGATAAAAGTCTATTCGCTGAGGTTAGCGTCCCTATTACTACTTAAACCCTTAACTTTAAAGCACTATAATATTACGTAAGACAGACTAAACTAGATAATTTTTAGTGCAAATTAATTATAATATACTTAATATTTAGTCTAGTAGCTTAGTATAAGTCTTATAGTATTAAGGTAGTATAGTATACTAGTAATTAGCTTATAGATTAGTAAGTTAAGGATAGCTACCTACACTTCTAATAACTCTATTTTAAAGTAATCCTAGTTATCTTTAGACTCTCCTATGTAATTAAACTTAAGGTAGAGCTTATAATCTTTCTATTTAAGTGCCTACTAGATATATTTAATTAGGTTAAAGTCTAGAGAATATAGTAAGAAGTTAACTATCTATATACTATTGTCAGAATTTTAATAAATGTGTTAGTCAGAAAATTATTTATTTATTTTTTATTGTTCTGTCTGTTCTTTTCTATAGCTCCTCTACTTCCAGAGGTTCTGTAGATCGCAACAGTTATTAGTCCTACTATTTATCGCTCTTTCCTTATATTTAATAATCTAACATACCCCCTTAGGTTAGAGTAATCTTCTAAGCTATTATAAACTTATATCTTATATAATTATTAGATCCTCTATTTAAGTCTATATATCTTTAAGTTTTAACTCTTTTACTAAGGCTAGTTTCTTATTTACTAGTCCTAAACAATTAAGAAAGTTCTCCTATTTATTTAAGGGCAGCGCTTTAGTAAGTCTATCTGCTATTATTTATAAGAATTCTATGTATTTAACTTTAATTTATTTAAGTAATACTTCCTATTATAGCTAGTAGTTATAGATATCTATATATTAAAGTTTAGTTTAGAGTTTTATAATATCTTCTATAATAAGTTAAATTATCTATATTGTCCGTACGAGGTGAACCGCTCATTCTTATACCTATTCGGCCCGACTCTCAGGGGCTCTCAGGGGCTCATAGGCAGCCTATATAGAGGTCTCTCTCTCGCACGAGAGAGAGGCCAGGTCAAGGAATACAACTATCTTTCATCTCCCCCCTGAGCGTACGCGCGTGCGGCTCTGTTAGTACCACCAGATGCGTAGCCATCTAGAGAGGTAAAAGCCAACCGACATATATATTATTATATTAAATTATAATAGTTAACTCTAGTAATAATATCTAGAGCTCCTTAAGAAGTTGCGAGGTAAAGATAGCTTCCTTTGCTACTTAGGAGAGTATAAGCAGTTCTGCTTTAGTTATTAAGGTAGTAACTATATCTTATGTACTTACTCTCTAGGTAATAAGACTACTAAATAGCTTAATTATATAACCTTATAAACTCTTTCTATTAACTATATTATTAGTAAATAATATATTACTAGCTACTTTAAGCTTATTACCTCCTCCTAATTAGAGTACTCTTAATTTTATTACTATAAAGTAGAGTAGGACTCTATTAGTAGCTTCCTAATACTCTATACTAAGGTTAATAAGGAAGTATATAAGGCGTAATATTATAAAATGTTATAGGCGAAGAGGCCTAGCTAACGAGTGTGCATTTATCCTATACTATAGAAGAAGAAAGATAGAGAAGAGGTTATAGGTATCCTTAGAGGATATATATATATATTTATATAAGTAAAGAGGAATATACTCCTCTAGCTACTAACTTATATAAGCTAATAAAAAAAAGAGGTAGAAGAGATTAAGAAGTTCTTTCCCTGTACGATAGTAGTAAAGCCTCTCCTACTTAAAGGGCGCAGGTTATTATAATACCCTCCTCCTCCTTAAATAACTATATTACTTCTTTATATATAGTTTAACTTTAACCTTATACTTATATAAGTAGCGTTATATTATTATACTATAAAAGTAGAGATATTATATATACTTTTTCTTATTTATTTATAAGTAATTTTCCTCTTTTACTTATTATTATTACCTAATAACGTAAAGTAGAAGAGAGGTTAGTTATTTACTCGCTTGTGCGTATATAAAGAGCTTTTCCTTTAACTCTTTCTTCTTCTTTTACTACTTAACTTTAACTTACTTACGTATAACTTATCTTCTTATTATTACTAATATACCTCCTAAAGTAGCTCTCTTAGCTAGTTAGCCTAATTATAGTATATAGGGTCCTAGTAGTTATAGTAGTAGTATAAACTATCTTACTTATATAACTACTAGTAATATTATATCTACGTACGCAGCTGCTAGAGCTAATATTACTTACGTTACTTACGCTTAGCTTACTTAAACTACTCCTAACTAAACTTAACTTACTAGTATTATTATTCTTACTACTTAGAGTAATACGTCTTTTCTCTTAACTGTTACGGGCGAAGAGGCCTGACTAACGAGTGTGCATTTGTCCTATACTACAGAAGGAGAAAGATAGAGAAGAGGTTACAGGTATCCTTAGAGGATATATATGTATGTTCGCACGAGTGAAGAGGAACGTGCTCCTCTGGCTGCTAACTTGTATAAGCTAATAAGAAAAGGGGGCAGAGGAGATTAAGGAGTTCTTTCCCCGTGCGATAGTAGCGAAGCCTCTCCTGCTTAAAGGGCGCAGCCTATTATAATACCCTCCTCCTCCTTAAATAACTGTATTGCTTCTTCGTACGTAGTTTAACCTTAACCTTATACTTATGTAGGTAGCGTTATGTTATCGTGCTGTAAAAGTAGAGATGTTACGTGTACTTTTTCTTGTTTGTTTGCAAGCAATTTTCCTCCTTTACCTGTTGTTGTTGCCTAATAACGTGAAGTAGAGGAGAGGTTAGTCGTTTGCTCGCTCGTGCGCATATAAAGAGCTTTTCCTCTAACTCTTTCTTCCTCTTTTACTGCTTAACTTTAACTTGCTTGCGTACGACTCGTCTTCCTATTATTGCTAACATGCCTCTTAAAGCAGCTCCCTTAGCTAGTCAGCCTAATTGCGGTGTGTGGGGTCCTAGTGGTTATGGCGGTGGTGTAAACTATCTTGCTCGTACGACTGCTGGCAATATTATGTCTACGCACGCGGCTGCTAGGGCTGATATTGCTTGGGTTGCTTACGCTTGGCTTACTTGAACTGCTCCTAACTAAACTTAACCTGTTAGTATCGTTATTCCTGCTGCTTAGGGTAATGCGTCTCTTCTCCCTACTAACTACGTAATCTAGTATATCCTAGATACTCTAGTTACAGACGAGTTTTGCTGTCTCTTTATAACTGCTTCTGTACGTCTTATTCCTCTTTTCTTTTCTATGTCTAACGTTATTTAGCCTAAGCTAGTTCGTATCGCTAAATTCTTCCTTTATCCTGTTAATTAATCCCTGTATAATGCTTAGTAGGGCTATAGTCTTAATAATTTCTCTCCTGTTATCGCTCGTTGTACGATTAACGCTTAGTAACTCCTCTCTAGTTATTAATTCTACCTTAAAGCCTACCTTATCTATAGCCGCGGTTCCCTTAACACTAACTTCTGTTCTAATAACTGTGCTAAAGCTATACAAGAGTGTTGTACGTTTACAGCCTTTGCTAGGTGTGTCTTTATTGCTGGCGAGTAGAGCGGGGCTTACTCTAATTGCGTGTGGCAGGATTACGGTGCGTCTTATACGGCTGGGCGTGCTCTACCTCTTCTACCTTCTAACAGAGTCTCTGTTCCTTAGCGTAGTCGAGGTTAGGGTCGAGTCCTTGCTAAGCCTGAGGAGGATAAACGTTTCTTAGACGTCTCGGGTTAGAGGGCCTCGTACGGGGTTAGTTAGCTTATGCTAGCTTATTTCTCTAACCTTTTAGTAGTTTCCTAGATAGTAGCCGTACGGGCTGTGTATAAGTCCTCTATTTCTTATAGGCTTCTATAGTAATAAGATTCTCTTCTAGCTCCTAAGTTAGGTTATAGTACTCCTCCTATTTTATATAGAACTCGTTATATTAATTTTGTAAGCGCTTATCTTAGATATTCTTAATTACCTATTCAAGGTAGTCTTCCTGTAGGTCGTCGTCTCGTACGATAACAGCAGCGGGGTTTAAGTTATTAGTTTGTTGTGATAGGAAGGGGTCTTTAGCAGCTAGTCTTAGCTTCTCTACATAGTACAATTTAGTTCTCTATAGTACATAAAGCTTAACCTAATAGGGGTCTCGTACGCGGGCGACTTGGTACTTCTTACTTTTCTAGTTGAGTTTCTTGCTTCTGCGTGTAGTTCGTACGTGCCTGAGGTCTAACTATACCCAGTCTCTAACCTTATACTTAGGAGCTGGGCGACGTGTCTTATTTGCCTATGCTTCCTGTTGTTGTTGAGCGTGTGTTATAGCTGAGATAGCCTAGTCAGCAGCTTGTTTTAGCGTTTGTATAATGCTTTCTGCTCGTTCGCTAGGGGGTGTTGCTCTGTTAAGTGGGTCGCTGCTAGCTAATTTCCTAGGTAGCTCTAGGAAGGGCGAGTTTAGATAGCTGTGTAGAAGGAAGAAAGGAGCGACGCCTGTAGAGGAGTTCGTACGAGTGTTTAGTATTAGCTTAAGGATTAGGCATAGCGTTGCCTAGTTGTTCTAGTTGTAGTTACAAAAGATTTAACTAACTGCTTTAATATTACTATTCGCGCGTTCTGTAGTGCCGTCTGTTTATAGGTGGTAGGCTGTTAACAGGTTTCTCTGTACTCCTAAGAGTTTACAGATTTTTCCCTATAGTTCGCTTATAAATTGCGTGCCCCTGTCTAATATAATAGACCTAGGGAGCCCGTAGTGGCGGAAGACTTCTCGTACAAATGCCTAGGCTATATTATCTGCTTTAATTGTCTTAAGTAGGATTAGTATTACGCCTTTACCTAGGCGGTCTTTAACTACTATTAGGTTAGTGCAGCCAGACGACAGTAGTAGACCAGTAATAAAGTCAACTGTTAAGTCTTGCTACGTACGACTAGGTACTGGTAACAGGCGTAGGTATCTGTGCTTACCGTCTCTCTACGGGGTGCTTTGTCTACATAAGCTGCAATTCCGTACGAATTGGCGGACGTTTTCGCTTATACCTAGCTAGTACTAGGTACTAGCTAGCGTACAGTACGTTTCTTCTCTTCCTAGGTGACCTGTTTGCACAGCTAGATATGCTTACTGGATAATTCCCGTACGAAGGGGTTTATTTTCAGGTACCTAGATCCTAGATCTCTATTAGAGCTTTCTCTCTAAGTTAATCGTGTAATCTCCTAGTAATATAGTAAGTTTCTTTGTTATGCTAGGTAGCGACCTAGTACCTAGCTTTATAGCGTCGTAGACTTCCTGATAGGTTAAGTTGTCTTGTACGGCTTAGTCCTAGTGTTTAGCGATTAAGTCCTTAAGGATTAGAGCTTTTAGTAGGGACTTAGCTATAATTAAGCTGTTAAGGGTTAACGTAGGAGTTCGTACGACCCCTATAACTGTTAGATCTTGCTGTTAGGCTAGTACTAATATAATAAACTCTCTACTTGCTAGGTAGCTGTCGTCTGTTCCTTGTAGTAGGTCCTGGTCTCTTCTAGATAGTGCGTCCGCTTAGGTGTTCTCCTTGCCTAGACGGTACTGTAGCTTTATATTATTAAACTGTAATAGGTAGACTAACTATCGTACGTGTTGTTCTGTTATCTTTTGCTTCTTTGTAAAGTACTCTAGGTTCTTGTAGTTAGTAATTACTTTAAATTCTCGTACGCTACGGAGTTCTGCGTCCTATTTATTTAGGCATGTAATAACTGCTAGCAACTCCTTGTTGTAAATTGGGTAGTTGCTCTCGTGCGCTAGAAATTTCCTTGAGAGGTAAGCTACTATACGAAGGGTTCCTTGCTCGTCTTCTTGTAATAGTACCCCGCCTATAGTAAAGCCTGAAGAGTTATATTCTACTATTATCTGTTATTTAAGTGAGAAAGTAGCGAGGACTTCGTCTGCTAAGAATGTATTCTTAAGAGCTTAGAAACTCTACTCTTGTTCTGTATCCTATAGGAATTTCTCTTCTTTTCTTGTTAGCTGTACAAGAGGCTTTGCTAGTTAGGAGAAGTTTAGGATAAAGCGTCTGTAGAAGTTAGCAAACTCTAGGAATCTTTGTACGCCTTTAACTGTTATTAGGGCCTCCTATTCTTAAATAGCTTAGACTTTCTTAGGGTTTATAGATATACCCTTCTATACTTCTAGGATAAAGCTAAGGTACTTCGTACGCTAAACATTAAACTCGTATTTGCTTAGTTCTAGGTGTAGTCCTGCTTCTTGTAGGCGATCTAATACTTTTTGTACGTGGGCGTAGTGCTGAGAGAGGGATCCTTTAGTAAAGATAAGGATATTATCTAGGTATGCAGAGGTAAAGTTATCTAAGAAGTCTTATAGGGCCTAGTTAATATACCTCTAGAAGGTACTTAGTGTATTTGCTAAGCTAAAGGGCGTTACTAGCTACTTATATAATCTGAATTGTGTTTGAAACGCAGTTATCTATTCTAATCCTTTACTTATCCTTATCTTATAGAATACTGTAGTAACGTCTAGCTTAGTGTACTATGTAGCTCGTCTAATTTAGTTTAACGTCTTACGTATAAGAGGTAGTAGGTAACGGTCCTTCTTAGTTAGGGCGTTAAGAGCTCTGTAGTCTACACAGAATCGTAGTCCTCCTCCTAGCTTGTGTACGAATAGTACAGGTGAGGCCGCTAGTGAGCTGCTCGCACGGATAAACCCTTTGTCTAGGAGGTCTAATAGCGTCTTCCTTAGTACTAAGAGTTTATCTCTTGATATTGCGTAGAGAGGTCCGTACGGTATCTCTAGCTTCTGTCTATCCTTCTCTTCTAACTCTATTACGTAGTCTTGTTATAGGCCTCGCTATAGGGGTAGCTTATTTCCTTCCTTAGGTAGGAACATCTTTAGATAAGGTCGTACGTGAGCTAGCAGGGCGTCGCATATTTCCTGCGGTGTTTTCTAGACCTTTAGGCGTAGTGCTTTCTTAATGTCTCTTAGGCTTGTAGCAAAGATTTAAGTCTTACTATAGCTTTGTCTGTAGTGTTGTACGTAGTATTAGAAAGCTATAGCTAATACTAGGGTATAGCTAAAGTCTAGGGTAGCGTGTTCTGTACTGCGTACGGTAACCTTATATACTTTTAAGTATAGAAGTTTCTTCTCTGCGTTAATAACGCCTTTAATACTCTCTAACTAAGTCTTCCTAAGGATTATGTTATATTAGTAAGTAGTTAGGGTAACGTACGCAGCTGCGTGCTACTGTATTCCTCCTACGTCTAATAAAAATTTAGTAACGTACGACACTATACTCTTTTATTTATTTACCCCTTTAATCTTAATAGGGAGGATCTTAATGCGTAGTAAGTTTAAGTCCCTTACAAGTTTCTTACTTAATAAACAGTAGGTGCAGTAATTATTATTAATTATAGTAGTAGCTAGTTATATAGAATTAATAATAATATTTACAGACATAGGTTTTGTAGTTGCTAGCTGTAGTAAAAGTAACTTTATTATTTATATAGGGTTTTAGACTTGTGCGGGCTCTAGCACACAACTTTATGCTAGAGCTACTCTTTTCCCTTGTCTAAGGAGGATAGGGATTCTGTTGCTTGTTTAGTAGTTGCAGATGTAATCTTTATAGGTTTTACAGGTTTATTAACCTGTCTCGTACGATAGCCTTCTTAGCTGTTTAATAACTTTGTTGTACACTAGGCTACTTAGTGGTCGTGCAGACTGCACCTTAAATAGGCGCTGTTCTCTTTTCTTTCTTGGACCTGTTTACGTGTTCCCTAGAATTCTTTTCTAGGTTTCGTACAGAGCTGGTGAGCTCCTATAGAAGTTGTCTAGTCTATCTTATTATTGTCTCTTTAGGTTATTAGTTAGCTCTGCGTATTGTACGCTTTACTTATATAGCTCTTACTTATAGTAATTCTTTCTACAGCTCTTAAATTTTCCTAGGTTACCCTAGTCTATTGTACGAACTCTTTATACGTTTCTCTAAATAGTAGTTAATAACCTGCTTAGGTCCTTAGTAGCTTACTGTTTAAGCTGCTCTTAAGATAGTTAATCTTCTAAACGTAGCTTGCGTTATCTAACCTAGCTTTAAGGAGCTTAAGGTTAAACGCTTAGATATAAGGGTTGAATTCTGTTCTTCTTTGCTTAGTCGTACGGAGGTATTTAAGGGCTTTCTCTCTTGCTGTAGGGTCCTTAAAGAAGTTATTAAGGTGGGACTATAGCTTAAGGAGGGATAGCGTTGCTAGCCTATTTATAAGGTTTGTTATATATAGGCTAAGGGCGTTAAACGCTTAGCCTGTTGTACGAGTGATAACGTAATTTACTCTACTGTTATTATCTAGGTAGGCTGTACAGTCTCTGTACAGCTTTACTTAGACCTTTATTTTCTATTAAAGATATTACTTGTGCGAGCCTTTCTTAAAGACTTCTATATTTAGCAGTCTTAGTTTCCTAGTCTCTTGTACAGGAGAGTCTTGCTATTCTGTTGAAAAGGGGGTAGAGACTGTGCGTGCTGTCTGTGCACTGCTTAATTTAGCGACTAAGTTCTTTAGCTCCTGAACTTAGTTCTGTAATAACTTATATAGCTAGCTCTGCTGTTAACTAGCTAACTTGTTAAGGCTGTCTTGTAAGGAGTTAACTGTTGCTAATAGATCTTCTGCTGAGGGTTGGTTATTGCGTAGTTGTTGGGGGTCGTGCTGATGCAACTGGTGTTGCTGAGGTGCGTGCTGGTGCAGCTAGTGTTGCTGCTGTCCTAAGGCTCCTGTTATCTGCATCTGGTGCTCTTGTTGTTGTAGCTTGTACGCTTGTTAGTTTAAGGGCCCTTAGTGTCTGTCTATTATTTTTTTTAGGTTATTGATCTTTCTCCTTATGTTACGGGCGAAGAGGCCTAACTAACGAGTGTGCATTTGTCCTATACTACAGAAGGAGAAAGATAGAGAAGAGGTTACAGGTATCCTTAGAGGATATATATGTATGTTCGCACGAGTGAAGAGGAACGTGCTCCTCTGGCTGCTAACTTGTACGAGCTAATAAGAAAAGGGGGCAGAGGAGATTAAGGAGTTCTTTCCCCGTGCGATAGTAGCGAAGCCTCTCCTGCTTAAAGGGCGCAGCCTATTACATTAACTAACTATATAATCTAGTATATCCTAGATACTTTAGTTATAGATAAGTTTTACTATCTCTTTATAACTACTTCTATATATATTATTTCTCTTTTCTTTTCTATATCTAATATTATTTAGCCTAAGCTAGTTCGCATTACTAAATACTTCTTTTATCCTAGTAATTAATCTCTATATAATACTTAGTAGGGCTATAGTCTTAATAATTTCTCTCCTATTATTACTTATTATATAATTAATACTTAGTAACTCCTCTCTAGTTATTAATTCTACCTTAAAGCCTACCTTATCTATAGCTATAGTTCTCTTAACGCTAACTTCTATTCTAATAACTATACTAAGGCTATATAAGAGTATTATACGTTTACAGCCTTTACTAGGTATATCTCTATTACTAGTAAGTAGAGTAGAGCTTACTCTAATTACGTATAGTAGGATTATAGTGTATCTTATATAGCTAGGTGTACTCTACCTCTCCTACCTTCTAATAGAGTCTCTGTTCCTTAGCGTAGTTAAGGTTAAAGTTAAGTCCTTACTAAGCTTAAAGAGGATAAACATTTCTTAGACGTCTTAGGTTAGAGGGCCTTATATAGGGTTAGTTAGCTTATACTGTGCCGTTGCACAGGGTACCTAGGCAATCAGGTGATGATGGGTTTCCTTTGTCAGCGAAATTTGGTGATAAAACTTGGAGATGCGAGAGATCTCAACATCATGCACTAAACGTGATGCACTATGCACTACACACCACAATAATTTACTTTAAAACTAAGATTTTGCAAAGTAGCTAGTGCATTAGCTACGTCAATTTAATAAGATTTCAGACTATTTTATTTATTACTTTTAATCAGGCTCTATACTTACCTTCGTTTCTAGCAGACTGCACAGGCAGGGCTACTCCTGTTATTCACGTACGTTTGATTCTAACGTTACCTCTTATTTATAACACTAGAACTGCGGGATTGTGCTAAACCACCTTGTTAACTCTACATATAATAGCGAAGCCTAAGGGGCACAACGGTCTGTTCTGGTTAGGCTATAGCTAATAAGAGCAGAAAGAGCCTACATGGTATTAAACTGTTAACGTTGAAAACATAAATATAAGAGCGCTATATTGCGATACAGAGATTATAGGATTACCTAGAAAGAGCTGGGTGTCTGTTTAACTCTGAAAAACCTTTGAGAGGGATGGCGCTGTTGCGGCTAGCCTTTGGAACCTTTGAGAGGGATGGCGCTGTTGCGGCTAGCCTTTGGAACTTTTGAGAGGGATGGCGCTGTTGCGGCCAGCCTTCGGAACCTTTAAGAGGGATGGCGCTGTTACGGCTACCCCCTCTATATTTTTGGAGCTAAGAGTTAACAGGGACTAGCTCTGTTGAGGCTGTATCCTTATTATCTTGCTATAATAAATTAAGACTTCCTATATAATAAGCGGAAGCTAACTTAGTAATAGGATAGTAATAAGAATAAGAATAAGATAACAGAAAATAAAAACGAGAACAGCTATAAATAATTAAGAAATAATTTAGAAGTAGTACAGTATTAGATTTTAGTTAATTATTAGCGTTAGTAAGGAACTGCCTAGTAGTTATAGTCTCCTTATTTAGTTATACTGAAGGGCTGCAGCAGCCTATTTAGGATTCAGCCTTTAGCTATCCTTATAGCTAACTTAACACTAAATTTATTATTATTTAGATTAGACCTTACGCCTGCTATTAAGGTTATTAAGAAACATACTATAGATACTAGCAAAGTACTCGTGCCTATAAGGCTGGCGAGGAAAGACTTTCTATTTATAAGAAAAGACGTTACTAAGTTCCTAGATAACTTTAATTGCTAGGCAGATAATAGCAGCTATAATAACTATTAAAAGATAAGAATTCTTCTAGACTTCTGTAATACTATATGTAGAAGCTTTATTAAGAAAATAAGGCTATATAGGGTGCTAGACTAGAAGAAGCTTTAAGAAGTAATAAAAGAGTATTAGCATAATTAAGATATAGCTTAACGTATAGGAACGCGAGCGTTCCTAGAGACCTATATTTCTAAGACGTTAAGAAAATTCCTAGGGCTATCTAAGTATTTAACTAACTTCGCAGCGTATAGTAACGCTTACATTAAGACAGGCTAGCTGTATAAGATAGAGGCTAGCTTCTTTTTCGCTAGAGGCCTTCTAAGAGAAGACTAGGATATAATCTTTATCTATATGCATAAAGGGCTAATTCTAGATAAGCTAGAGAGTTTTAATATTAAGAAGATTTACACGTATCTTAAGCGCGTATACTGCTAGAGAGAGGGGATAAAACAGATATCCCCTAGCTATGCAGAAAGAGAGGCTAAGCTTATACACTAGATCCTAGATTAAGAAAAGAAAACATTAATAGCTGAGCAGCTAAAAGATGTAGTTAATAAGTATAAGAAAAGTAAGGTTTAAGAGGAAGCTAGGCCTACTCTTCTACCTAGTATAGATCTAGAGGTTTAAGACCTTATTTTAGCCCTCGGCGACTAGAAGATTAGCCTAGCTGAGGTTAACGAGATAATAGTTCATCCTAAACTGGGTCAGATTCTAAGGAACCTAGCTACGTACGCGTACTTCATCGGCCGAGTCGTCTTAAGAGATAATACTAAGCAGCTACTATTAGAAAGGAATAATAGCTCTTACGTAACAACAGCTCCTCGCAGCTTAAATCCTTAGCAAGGCGCGATTACTATCTAGGGCTGTAAATATTAAAATACTTATAATATGTGCAACCTCCCTAGTTATATTGCTAGAGAATATAAGCTATATTAGCTGCTTTTGTATCTTAGCTAGATTAGCTTTAAGTAGAATAGAGAAGTTAGGTATAAGACTTACTATTTTAGTCCTTCGTACAAGAGGTTAGGACAAATCTAAGGAACTGCACCCCAAACGCTGTAGCTCTATTAGTTAAAACAGAAAATTTAGGAGTATTACAGAGTTACTAACAATGTCCTAGATTAGCTAGCGTTAGCAGTATATCTAGAGAAGTTTAATAGAGTAGACTTAAGGCCTGCTTAATATTAAAAGCTTAGACTACTAGCTGTGTAGTAACAGAAGGTAGTTAGTCCTAATACGAATATAATTACAGAAGATAGATATAGCAGAGTAGCTATAAGCCTAGCTAAGGATCTTCTAAACTTTCAGAACGTTAGGATATTACTAAGAGGCTTAACTAAGGCGTGTTTTGCCCTTAATAAGGTTATATCTTAGGACATTATTCTTAGTACTTTTAAGGAAGGAGTAGTAAATACTAGCTTAACTTATATAGTAACACGTTCTTAAACACGTTAGAATGTTAGGAAAGATCTAGTTCTTAAGAAAGTTAGGCAGAGTAAAGTTTAGAAGCAAGCTCCTGCTAAGCCTCCTTATTCTAAGTAACTAAAGTAAGTTATAGTTAAGGACTATTATATGCCTGCTATAAGAGGTAACACTATATTCAAACTAATAGATATTAAAGAATTTAAGTAAGTAGAGCTAATTTAATTCGCTAGCTAAGCCTATAATAAGCTATTCTTTCTTATATAGCCTCTAGATAATAATAGAAGCTTTTAAGATTTAAAAGCTAAGCCTAAATTTATTAGTTAGAATAAGAAAAAGAAGAACTAGAATAACAGCCTTACTAACATAGAGCTCTGTTATTTGCTAGGCCTGCATCTAAACTATATTACTACTACTATACTACGTTAGGAGGTGCGTAGTATAACTTTTAGGGACCTTATAAGCTAATATTAGCTTTAAAAATAAGTTAGAAATATATTATAAGCGATTAATAAGCCTACCGCGTTATTAGCTAGCGTAAACGCTGCAGAATTAAGTATTAGGCTGGCTAGCTAATTAGTAATCGCTAGGTTAGCTAAGCGAGACCTGCTAGAATCTAATTAGCTAATACCGCAGTACCTTACCTTATACAACCCTGCGTCCGCCTAAGTTATTAGGGATGTTTAGAGGTATTTTTCTAATAAAGAAAAGGTTAAATTAAATTAAGAAGAGACTGTTAGTCTTAAAAAAGGACTAAATTTAGGGCTTAACTTAATATAATTTAGAACTTTTAATATATAAACTAGGTATAAAGCCCTAGGAATATATAATACTTAGCATAAAGCTTTAGTTAATCCTACTAAATAAGAAGCTATAATAATTTAAAAGAAGATAGGCATAGCCTACGTGCAGTGTGACCTTCTAACCTGCTAGGCCTTATTTAATAAGTATACAGTAAAGTGTCTTATTAACACTAGCGCACAGATAAACCTTTTAAGATACAGTGCGGCTAAGGTATTAAAGCTTATATATAAAGACTATAAGTAAGGTAGCTTATATTAAGATAGAGTAGTTACTGCAAATAGAAGTACTAATCCTTTTGTAGGAACTGCGTAGAGTGTCCTAGTTAAAGTAGGAGAGGTAACTATTATTAGTTACTTTAGGATTATTTAAAACCTAACAAGATCAGTAATTTTAGGTAGACCTTAGTACGCTTTAGTAAGGTTATTAATTTAGTATAGCGTATATAGAAGGATTATGTATAGGATTATTTCTAAGAATAGAGACAGAAACACTGTCTTTATAGCCTCTAATCCTGCTCTACTGCATCTAAAAGACTATATACTAACTCCTAAAGATAAGGAAAATATATAGTAGACACCCTTTCTAGGAAAGAGTGTCTAGATTTAAGTAGAAAATACCTAGAGTAATATTTTAGTTTAGAATCTTATTTATCTTATACTTAGGTTAAGTATATTTAGGAGGCTGAGTTTATAAAAGCTTCTATTAGATTTAGCGAATTTTTACCTATTTTTATAACTAATAATAAGTAGTAATTTAAAGAATAAGTAAAATAAGTAATAAGCTATAGAGTTAGAGCCTCTAAGGATCTTTTAGCTGTATAAGAATTAGAGTCTTTTTTAGTTATATATAAACTTAACTATTAGGCGTAATAAGAAAAGAGAAAGAAGTATATAAGTAGTTAAGTTAATACCCTGTATAAGAGGGTAGCTAACAAGATGCAACCTGTAGATATTCCTAAAGTATTAGATATTAAGGAGTTTAGGCGTAAAGACTAGAAGTAATATGCTATTAAACTATAACTCTTAAGAAAAAGTCTAAGACCTCTTAATATAGGGCCTTTTAATTACCTTTTTAAATATAGATATATAGTATTCCTATAAGGCATAAGATTAATACTAGAAAGGCTAGCCTTATAAAAGTTTAGATCTAAGTTAATAAAATTAGAAGTTTAGCTATTTATTAAAATATTAATAAACAGAGAAGGCGTAATTACTTTTACTTTCTCTAAGATAGGATAAATTATTAAGAATATATATCCTCTATATAAGATACAGACTATTAAATATAAAGCTTAGTAAGAAAAATTATTCCTAATAGCGTAAGCTGTTAAGGAAGAGGTAGTTATAATATTTAATAACAGACTTAATAGAGGGGTACTAGAAAGATACGCTAGTTAGTATAGAAACTTATAGTTTCTAGTTAAAAAGAAGGATAAGAGTTATTAGATAATACTTAGGTTAATTAAGATAAACGCAGTATCTCTTAGGGATACTAATCTGCCTCTAATAGTAGATAAATTCTCTAAGCGTTTTAGTAGATATTGTATTCTATCTTTTATAAATCTATTCTTAAGATATAACTAGATAACACTTTATCTAGATAGTAGAGACATAACTACTTTTTATACGCTAGTTAGTTTGCTTTAATACTATATAATAGTTTAAGGCGCGACTAACTTAGTTATAGTCTTTTAGTAAGTAGTTATAAAGATTATAAAGGATTATTAGCTATATACTATTCCTTTTATAGATAATATTACTACTAGTAGTCCTAAAACTAACTATAGAGGAGAAGAAGTATTTCCTAGAGTAAGAAGATATATATTAGAATACTTTTAATAGCTAGATAGGGCCCTAGCTAATATAGAAAGAGCTAGAGCTATAATTTTAGGTAAGAAGTGTTATTAGGGAGTCTCTAGATTAGGGGTAGTTAGATATAAGGTTACTGCGTAAGGGAGATATCTAGATTAACAGAAAGTAGCTAAGATTCTAGATTAGCTAGAATACAGAAATATAAAAGAAGTAAGAGCGTTTGTAGGTATCTATATCTACTACAGAATATAGGTGCCTAGCTTTGCTATTTGCGCGAAGCCCCTATTCTAGTTAATAAGGACTAGCGTTAAATAGACATAGTAGGAGGCTTAATAAGAGGCTATGCGTACCTTAAAGTAATATATTACTTTAGCCCTAGCGTTAGTAAGTCCTAATTATAAGAATAGAGGTATGCTTTTTATAGTAGTAGATGCGAGTAAGGAAGGCGCAGGCGCGTCTCTTAAACAGATTAGAGCAGACAGAAAAAGATATCTATATTAATTTAAAAGTATAATATAGTTAAAAGCTAAGAGCCTCTAGTACTTAATAAAGCTTAAGTGTAAGGTAGTATTATAGGCGCTAAAGAAATTTAGAACCTAGCTATATAGATAATATTTTACTATTAAAATAGACGCGCAGACGCTTATTTATTAACTTAATAGATTATTACCTAACATTCTTAGGTTAGTCTAAAACAGGTAGCTTACAGCTATCTTTACCTAAGACTTTAATATTAAGTATATTCTTAGAAAAAAGAATATTATTACTAATATGTTGTTACGTTGTCTAAAGCTAGAAGGATAGGAACAGCTAGATAAGACTAAAGATAACCTTAAAGATTTTATTAAAAACCTAGTTACTAACCTTAAGTTTACCTTACTTACTAAGATAAGTAGGGTACTAAATAAGTAATACTTAGATAAGTTAGAAGTAATTACTTAGTTCTTAATAAGATTTAAGAAGCCTAAAGGCCTTATAAGGGCATAACTTTAAGTATAGAAAAAGAGAGTAATAAATTTCTTTATGCGAGAAGGGTATCTCTTCTAAAAGTTTATAAGGAATATAGCTATTTATTAAGTTATAGATAATCCTAATCTTAAGACTGCAGCTATATAGGAAATATATTAACAGATTAGTTATAAAGGAGTAAATAGCGTCTATTTAATACTTACTTAACAATACTAGTAGAAAAGGATATATAAGGAGGTGCGACGCATAATTATATTATGCAAACAGTGCTAGCGAAGATTATTAAGTCGCAAGTAAGAGATACTAACGAATACCTACTATTACGCGTTATAGGAACGAGTTACTATAGACGTTGTTTACATACTATATTATTAAGGAAAGAAATTTATTATAATTATATAAGAATACTTTAGTAGATAGCTAAAGGCACGAGCAATAGCTAATAACAAGTTATCTACTGTCGCTAAGTTTTTATATAAGGAAATCTTATATTACTAGAGTATAATAAGGATACTTACTATAGACAGCAGACCTAATTTTAGAAAGGTAGTTAAAGCCCTTACTAAGATTTATTATATTAGGAGGATCTAGGTATTAGTATATAACTCTTAGGCTATAGGAAAAATTAAGGGTAGTTACAAGCTAATATATAACGCACTAGTAAAGCTTCCTAGACTTTAGGTTAATAATCTTCTAATAGTATTATAAGTAGACAGAATTTCTACTTAGAGTTAGACTAGATATTCTCCTTATTAGTTAGTTACTAGTTAGAATCTAGTACTTCTAATTAAGCTTACTCTTCTAATATAGCAGATATTACTATTTAGATAAGTAATATTAAGAGGCTAGTTATTAGCAGTGTAAGCTATGTAGCTAGATTTAAGAGATTAATTTCTTAAGGACGTAGTGTTAAGAACTAAGCGCCTATAACGCGAAAAGAAGGAATATTAAGATAATTATAAGGAGATTTATTAAAAAGAAATTAAAGATAATAACTTTATACTAATATAAGACTTAGCTAGAGATATTAATATATTAAGAGATAAGAAGCTTATAAGCAGATAGCTAGGACTATATAAAGTCTTTTATACTAACTAAGATAGAGGTAACTATTAACTTATAGACCTTAACAGCACGCGATTTAGAAACACTACCCTAGGATAGAGACTTAAACTGTAGGTACCTTAAGATAAAAGTAAGGTTACTTAGGAGTATTAAGGTCGCGTAAAGCTATAAGATCTATTATTATAGAATATTAAGGCTAACTTTTTACTACCGCCTACTTAATTTAATAACTCTTAAGACGATAAGTTTATAGTTATTAAGAATCCTAACTAAGACGCGATTTAGTTACAAGAGATAGAGATTAACCCTCCTATAAACTTAAATTTATCTAAAGATATAACATAGCTAACTACGCACAGCTATCCTATTATTATACTAAGATCTTTAATAGAGACTAAGAGATAATAATATGTTTAAATACCTAATTTAGAAATTAATTCTAACTTAGAAGATAACCTTACTTAAGCTTAGAGGACAGGCTTTTATCTTAAAGCAGGAGAGGGGCTGTATTTCTTTTATTAAATCTTTATATATTTTTATATATTTAGTATTATATATACGCAGCGTAACCTCTTAAGTATATAAAAATAAGTTAAAATTAAATAAAATATTATTTAGAGTTACTAGGAGGTTAATCTCCCTATTGCGCGATTAAAAATAGTAGAGAAACTAGGGTGTTAAAGAATCTAGCTAATTAGTAATCGCTAGGTAAGCTTAGTAAGACCTACTAAAATCTAATTAGCTAGATAACTTAATATCTACGCTAATAGTAGTAATATAATAATAAGACTACAGAGTAATAATTTAAAGATGCAGAATTAATTAAAGTAGGTAGAAGATAAGATAATTAATATTTTAAAGTATAAAAGTAAGTTTATAGCTGCGTTTAGTAGTAAGATAAGACTTACTTAGGAAATATTCCTAAATAGCTAACTCTTAAGAGGACCTACTATACTAGCTAATTAGGTAATAAGAAGAAGTTAAAATAATAGTAACTTTACCTTTTACTATATTAATAAGCCTTAGTAAGGCTTTTAAGTAAAGTTAGAGAAGGAAAGATACTCTCTGCTACTTAAACCTCCTCTAAATCTTAAGCCTGTAGTTAATCTTATAGAGCCTAAGTTTCTCTTTCTTACTTCTTATTACTATCTATTAAAACTTTCTAAAGTAAATATATAAGTACCTATTAGGTATAAACTTTAAGTAATATTATAGCTATCTTAGATACCTAAACAGCCTAAGAAGCGTCTACCCCTAGCGTTAAACCTAAATCCTTAACTAACTATAACTATAATTAAGCCTGCGCTAATAGAGATTATGCGATTTACTAGTAAAGAAGCTATTAAAGACTATAGAACTAAGCTTAAGCGTTATAGTAACGTTAAAGTCCCTTAGTACGCAGAGATTATAGTAGATACTTAGGTTTAAAACTTACTATAAGTCTTACCTATTAAATAAAAGAGTATAGTAGATAATTAGATAGTAGCCTTAGTAACTTACTTTAATAAAACTTTAACCCTTATTATTATAACTAGAGAATTTCTAAACAGAAGACTAAGCCTAATATTACAGTATAGAGGTATTACTACTTTTAAGTAGTAATATCTTATACTTAAGGATATAGATACTTATAAGAAGAAGAAGAAAAAGGAGATAGAGAGCGCATTTACCTATCTAGACAAACACTATTAGCATATACTAAGGCAGGTCCTTATTCTATATTCTATTTAGGTAGTATACTTGTACTCTAGCGTAATAGCAGTCTAATAGTTATTACGTAGGACCTTACTAGATAACCTTACTCTCTTCCTTAATATAGCTCTTTACTATTAATAATAATCTATAAAGAGGAGATAGGATAGATTTATTAATATTACTAACTAGGAAGAAGTACGTTAGTAGATAGCTAAAATACCTGCTTAGATAAAGAAGTATTATAAGGATAGTAACGCTAAGTTATACAGTATTATTAATAAGTATAAGATACCTACTTCTAGGATTACAGCTAATAATATAGACACGCGCTCTAGGGAGGAGTATCTTAACTAAATATTCTAGACAGAAGTAATTAAATAGTATAGAAAGTAATTATATATAGGAATAAAGCTTCCTCTAAATATAACTATTCTGCCTAAGTAGCTATAAGAGAATTATTTTAGGTATTATAAGCAGACTAAGTTACTTCTTCCTACTACTAGTAATAGTAAGAATAATTCTGTAGCTAAGGTTAGCGTCTAGACAATAGCCTTAGTAATAACTGCCTCTAAACATGCTAGAAGCTAAAGCCTTACTACTTTATTAAATATTAGAGGGTGCACGTAAGTTATTAAGCCTTCTAGTCTTAGTTACTAACGCATAAGTAAAGAATTTAGAGGTAATATCTAGAATAAGCTAGAGAAGCTAGGTAAGCTTTAAATAGATAGGCTGTCTATTATAGCTAAAAGTATTTAAGAAATCTAGCTAGAAGAATAATATTTAAGAGAGAATAAGTATACTTAATAATAAGTTAAGGTAGTAGAGGCCCTTTAAGAGAAATTCTGTCTTAGGTAGCGTTAGAGATTTCTCTTTACGTAGCTTCTTACTCTAAATAAGATTTACGTAAGAGACTTAGAGTTAGTAAAGTAGTTACGTAAAGAGTTAGAAATACTACTAGTAATACTTAATAATAGTATTAATATTTAAGACTTAATTAAAGAAGATATCTTACTTAAAACTAGTATTATAGTAAAATTATATAAGAGATATAACTATATAAATAAATAGTCTACTCTAGTTAAGATAACTACGTTACTTACGTCTAAGAAGTTAAATAATAGTAAGCGTGTTTAGCTAATTAATACTTAGTATTAAGAGTATGTAAATTTTAGCACTCTTAAGGATAGGCAGGATAGTTAGGTATTTAACTATCGCAGGGTGTACTAGTAATATTATTATTACGTAGCTAGTAAGATAGGCCTACTTACTTAAAGCCTTAGTATTTTAAATATAGTTTAGCTGCTTAAGATACTATACTATTATTAGGATTAATAGGGTTAGCTTTAATTAGACCTAGTAACTTAAGTTCTGTTCTTAGCCCCGTTTTAAGGAGACTATACGTATTAAGACTTAAAAAGCTATTATTATTACTTAGTAAAAGTTTAAGTCTAAATTAACTAGGACGAAGTTGCTAAGGCTCTTAATTAGGGAGTATATATTAAAGTATTTAAGGAGTACAGTAGTATTACCTACGACGCCTTTAGCTAGATTTTTAAGGATCCTAAGCTAGTCTTAATCCTTAATTAAAGTTTTAATATATACTTCTACTATACGTAGCTAATTAATAGTAAGAGTAACCTTAGCTAGTGTTAGGTAATATATTATTCATTAATACAGCAGCTTGTGCGTAGTAACGTTAAGTATTAGCTACTATACGCAGTCTTGCGAAAAGAGCCTAACCTAATTTCTTACCCTTATTACACGAAATATACTAAGCCTAGGGATAGGACTTACTTCTGTTATATTAACTTAAATATCTCTAAGGCTATATACTTAGGTAGGGGCGTAGATATTATCTAAAGAAGCGTCTCTTTTAATAATAAAGATAAAGATAACTGCACGTAGATACTATGTAGCTTTTATAATATTATCTATAAGTACTAAAACTAGTAAGAAAACTTAAGACTTAAGAACTCTACTAGTTATATTAAGGGATAGGATAATAAGAGGAACTGGCTAGAGAATTACAGTGCGAAATTTCCTAACGTTAAATAGTTTAGTTAGCCTTGCATAAGGCTAGTTATGTCTGTATCTCTAATCCTAGGCTGCCTTATAGATCTACTAGACCTGCTAACTAAGTAATAATAAACTATCTTACCTTAGTTTATTAAGGTAGAAGAGGACATAACTATAATAGAGATTCCTGAGATAGGCTCCTATTAAGAGCTTAGCTACTACCTTTTAAAGCTTAACTACTGCGCTAAAGTTACCTTCTAGACACTTAAATTACTATAGCGGCGTTAAGTAGGCCTTTCTTAGAGATGTTACACTAGTATACTTATTAAATATTACTAAGGCTGTAAACTGTTAGCTAAGATAGGACTCTCTGCTAGTCTTAGAAGAACTAACTAACTTGTTTACAGATTAGCCTAATCCTAGTTTAATCTAGTTAATTTATTAAAGATACTAGGAAGGCTATAGTAAAGATAATTAAAAAGTATTAGGTTATCTGCTAGTATTATAAGAAGCTTACTTTTAGGGAAGATAGAGACCTTAGCGTACCTAATAAGTTATTCTTCTTAAATAAAGATATAAATCTAGCTTAGGAAGCTAAGTAGTAGAAGTATAATAGGTAGGTTAAATAACGTACTGCCTTAGATAAGGTTCTTAAGGAGCTTTCTAATAATCCTAATAGTAAGGCTGCTAAGATACTAGATAGGAAGGAGAAACTAAGGCGTCTATCTATCTAAAGCGTAACTAAGTCTCTGCAGACTTTAACTTATACTAGTTTATAAAGGTTGTTATCGCAGTAACAGGCGCTAAGTTAATATTCGCCTAGTTAGTTACCTATAGGACCTCCTCTCGCGCCTTCTTATCCTAGGTAAGCGTAACCTAATATAAGCGCGTTAAATCTGCATATACTGTCGCAGACTCCTTGTTATAGTAAGAGGATTAAGGAGATTAAGAAGAAGAAGTAAGGGTAATTTAGCTACACTGTTAAGAGCTTAACTAATTAGTAGTTATTAGGTAAGGCTTAACAGACTCTAATTAGCTAAGTACCTCTAGGTCGTTTAAGGATACTAGGATAATAGCATACTTACTAGCGTCTTTAATAGTAAGGTTAAGGCGCGTTTTCTTTTATTTTTCTTACTATCTTTAAGAAATTTAATAATAAAGTATAAGAGTTTATAAAGGAACCTGCACGATTACGAGGACTACTCCTCCTGCAGAAATACAGCTTATGCTGCCTTCCCTTTATTTATAGGGTAATAATTTCTTTCTTTCCTTTCTTTTTTTATATATTTTTTCTTAGCTTTCTTCTCCTCTTACTAATAGTTCTACTTATAAAGAGAAGGAATAATAAGTAAGATTTATAAGCTTAATAGGACTAAGCTTAAAGTAGAGGAGGTTTATACTATTACATAGGGTACCTAGGCAATTAGGTAATAATAAGTTTCCTTTGTCAGCGAAATTTAGTAATAAAACTTAGAGATGCAAGAGATCTTAATATTATGCACTAAACGTAATACACTATGCACTACACACCACGATAATTTACTTTAAAACTAAGATTTTGCAATATAGCTAGTGCATTAGCTACGTCAATTTAATAAGATTTCAGACCATTTTGTTTATTACTTTTAATTAGGCTCTATACTTACCTTCGTTTCTGGCAGACTGCACAGGCAGGGCTGCTCCTGTTATTCACGCACGTTTGATTCCAACGTTACCTCTCATTCACAACACCAGAACTGCGGGATTGTGCCGAACCACCTTGTTAACTCCACAATAGCTATCTAAGATAAGCAGCCTATACCCCTTAACTTAACACGCCTTTATATGTGCGTTAAAGTGCTTTAACTACTTAAGACTAAGTGCGTTATTTATCTAGCCGTTCTTAGAGACTAAGAGCTTCTAATTATATAGTATATCTGTCTCCTTATACTATATAGAGATATAGACGCGTCCTTTATAGACAATAAATAGTACGGTTGCGTACCTAGCAGCGCAGATGCTCTAGATAACTATAACCTACTCGCGATTACTGTCAGGAGCCAATGACACCTAACTGGACTGGCTGACGAGTCTAGTGTACCCGAGGTATACTCAGCTAGTTTAGCCTACAATAGGCCAGATTAGGGCCATCAAAGGCGGGGTTAACCTCCTTTAGCCTGATTAGTCCTAGGTGCGGGGTAAGAGGAACATAAAAGCCCCTTAGGATCCTGCCTATACAGCAGCAATCCTTCTAGTTACTAATACAACCCTATTATCCCTTATTAAACTCCTTTATACCTATCTAACCCTAATAACCTTAAGGACTAGGCTATAACTATATAGAACTAGTCCTAATATTAGGATCGCTCCCTTTAGAGATAGCACTCTAACAGGATAACTTAAAGGATAACACAGTCTCGTGTCTATACCCTAGTAGAGGGCCTAGACAGTTTAACCTATCTAAATACCTAAACACTAGGCATAGAATAAGTCCCTAAAACTTAAACTGTTACTAGGGAACTAGTAAGAGAACGCGATATAGAGTTAAAGGCTATATTAGCCTAATTAACCTTAATTAAGCCTACGTAAGAACGTTCTAGTATAGAATACCTATCTTAGGCGGACTCTAAGTTAACAGAGCCTAATATAGCTTAAGGTAGCGTTAACTAGGCTCTAGCTATATAATATATCTAGCTAAGTAGTAACGTGTTAGGAAATGCCTTACCTAACCCTCTAACACGCGTCCTAGACGCAGATAAAGATAAGATAGACTTAGAGTATATTAAGTTATAAAGAAGGATTAAGGCTAAGATATAACACTGCGCTATTATTAAAATACGCGTAGAAGCTACAGCACTAAAGGTAGATAATAAAGAAGCTATAAAAGCGCTAAAGGAAGGCCCTAAATAGACTAGGCTATCCTCTTTATACTTACTACGCCCTAAACTACCTTAAAGGTATAATAAGAAGAATAGAATAAAGTATAACTACTAAGTAAAGGACTATAAGGCCTACTTTATATAATACCCTATAGACTTCTAGTAAGAGGTATATAAAATTACCTTCTCTCTCTAATATATCTTAGATTAGTATAAGATAACGTAAGAAGAGTACTATTTATAAGAAGAGGCTAAAGCTATAAGATAGTAACTTACTTAGAAGGATCTTAAGTAAAATATACTTAATACGTTAAGAACTCTTAAAGAAAGGCACCTTATTACCTATAATATAGTAAATATATACTAGTAAGGCCTAAAAGAGATACTTATAGCTGTATTAGACTATTTACGCTAATATTAGGAGGAACTAGGTAAAACTTACCCTATAGCCTTAAGGTAAAGCTATTACTTTAGATCCTTAACTAAGGAAATATAAGTAAGGCTATAAAATATTCTAGTCTAGGAGAGAGAGACCCTCTCTTAGATAGAGGAATAAGCTAATATTATCTTTAGGTATCTTAGGGAGCTTAATATCTCTATAGCTTTGCTAGCCTAGAAAATAGATAGAAAGCTCTTACTTAGCCTAGAAGAGGATAAAAAGCCTTAGAAAAAGTATAAGGGGAAAAAAAAAGGATATTACCTCCTAAAGAGACCTAGTAGGCCCCCTTTTACTCTAAATATAGCTAGAGTAACCTACTACTTCTATAGTAAGAAGAGATATTATAAAACTTAATATCTAAAGCTAAATACTAAAGAAAAGGACTTATCTACTTAGAATAAGAGAAAAGAGAAGAGCTATAAAGACTAGGACCTTACCTTACAGCCTATCTAGAACTCCTTAAGGAAACTTCTAAGAAGGGGACCCTATAAAAGGCTATTTATCCTCCTTAAGTAAGGTTATTAATAGTAGTTACTACTATTAGCACCTTAAAAAAAATTAAGGCCTTTATAGATAGAGGGTTATAGCTTAACCTCCTATTAGTAGTCCTAGCTAAGGAGCAGGACCTAGTTATTAAGCCTGTACTAGACTTCCTAGTAAGAAGTGTTAGCAGTAAAGATTTAACTGTCTATAGTACTATAAGAGTAAAAGTAGCTATAATAAACTTAAGAGAGTAAAAATAAGTAGAACTAGTCCCTTTTATTATAGCAGATATTAAAAGGTTTAAAATCTACCTAGGCCTACTATAGATTAATTAAGTTAACTCTAAGTTAAACTACGCTTAGCGTAGAATACTTTTCTAGGGCTCTAAAGAAAGAAATACTAAGCCTTTTAGGTAAGTTAGAATTAAGGATATAGAAGAATTTAAAAGAACTCTCTAAAGCGTACAAACTAATATATATACGCTTACTGTCCGCACAGTTAGCTAGACTAGCCTAGATTCGCCTATTATAGGATAGATACCTAAGGACTACGCAGAGTACGCTAATATAGGCTTAGAGGAGGTTGCAAGCCTCTTACTAGACTACAGACCCTAGGATTTAGCTATTAACCTAGAGGAAGGCACTTAGCTACTATAGCAGCCCCTATATAACCTCTTAGCAACTAAACTAGAGGTGCTATAAAAGTATATCTAAGAGTTACTAATAAAAGGCTAGATAAGGCGCTTAAAGTCTTCTATAAAAGCCCCTATCCTCTTTACTAAGAAAAAAGATAGTAGTTTACGCCTTTATATAGACTATAGAGGCCTAAATAAGATTACTATTAAAAATTATTACTCTTTACCTCTTATTATAGAGTCCTTAGAGTAATTAGTAGCTACTAAGTAGTATTCTAAGCTAGATATCTATAACGCCTACTATAGGATTAGGATAAGGGGAGGTAATAAGTAGAAAATAGCTTTCTATACTAGATACAGCTATTTTAAGTATACTATAGTTCTTTTTAGGTTAACTAATATACTAGCTTAATTTTAAGCCTATATAAATAAGGCTCTAGTAGGGTTAGTTAATACTACCTACGTAGTCTACCTTAATAATATCTTTATCTACTCTAAGATAAAAGAAGATTATATTTATAATATCTAGGAAATTCTCTCTAAATTACGTAAGTTTAAGCTTTATATTAAACCTTAAAAGTATAAATAGTATACTAGGCGTACAGAATTCTTTAGATATATAATTTCCTTAGAAGGAGTATTAGTAGATAAAAATTAAGCTAAGATAGTTACTAAATAGCTAGAGCCTATAAGTATTTAAGATATCTATATATTTATTAGCTTTATAAACTACTACTAACGCTTTATTACTAACTTTTCTTAGATTACTTTACTATTAACTACTTTAACTAAGAAAGGGCTAAATATAGCTAAGAGTAGCTCTTCTTAGAAGAAAGAGGAGGGTTAATAGCTAGAGATAAGAGAAGACGCTAAGAAAGCCTTTAGAAAGCTTAAGGCTATATTCTTAGAGGCCTTAATCCTAGCTTACTTTAAAAGAAACTAAAGAACTAGAGTTAAGACTAATACCTTAGGCAGCGTAATTACAGGTATTTTATCTTAATTTAAGCTAAATAAGAGAAAATTAGGTATATAGAGGCTAGTAGACTTTTATTCTTATAAACTAGCCTAAGTAGAGTATAATTATAAGGTATATAATTAAGAACTACTAGCTATTATAAAAAGTCTAGTATACTAGCGCTATTACTTAGTTAGAACTCTATTTAAACTATAGACTAACTATATAAACTTAAAATAGTTTATAGAGACTAAAGCCCTAAATTACTAATAAGTAAGGTTATACTTAGTGTTAACTAAGTTTAATTTTACTCTAGAATACAGGCTAAGAGTAATAAATTCTATAGACAGTCTATCTAGACGCCTAGACTATATAGCTAAGCTTTAAACCCTAGCCTTAAAGTATAATTAGGCGTTTATAGAGCTCTTACAGAGATTACTAATAAAAAGGCTAGATAAAGACTATCTATTATTAGTAGCTATTACTTATTCTAGCGCTAAGAGAGTAGATCTATAGGAAGCTCTATATAAGTTTTAATAGGTTAAAATAGACTTTAGGCGCAGGGAGAATAATAAGGATAGGCCTAAAGGAACAGAGGGCAGTAATAAGGCCTCCTTAGCAGAAACTAAGGTAGGTAAGGACAAGAACAGCCTAATTAGGGCTAGAACAGCCTAATCTTACTAAAGAGTCCTTAAAATAGACTAAGAGAAGGTAACAGCTCTTATAGGATATTATAATAACCTAATAGTAGGTTATTTTAGTATAAGGAGAACACTTAAGAAGTTATTTCGCTAATATACCTAGCTAGGAATAGCTAAGAACGTAGCTACTTACTATAATAACTACCTATATTATAAAAAGTTAATAGTAGTAAAATAAAAGCCTTATAGTCTATTATATCTACTTATAGCCTCTACGTATACGTAGGAGACTATTATAATAGATTTTATTATAGAATTACTTCTAAGTAAGTTCTAAGAGTTAGTTTATAATATAATATTAGTAATTATAGATAAGCTAACTAAAATAGCCTATTACGTCTTAGTAAGAGGTAATTAGAATAAGTAAGACCTAGCCTAAGCCTAGCTACGCGAAGTTATTAGACTTTATAGAGTACTATAAATAATTATCTCTAATAGAGGTTCTTTAATAAACTTAAAGTACTAGAAGATATTTAACTATTACCTTAATTTAAAAAGGGTTTTAACGTCTACCTACTATCTATAAACTAATAGTTAGATAGAAAAGTAAAATTAGACTCTAAAGTAGTACCTTTAGTATTATTATAACTTAGAGTAAGATAATTAGGCTTTATAGCTATCTATAGGGGAATTTACCTATAATAATAGCGTATATTTAACTATAAAGGATACCTTATTCTATATAAACTATAGAATAGACCTAATAAGGCTAGAATAGCCTAAATATTCCTTAGAAGAGAGAGAGTTACCTCTTAGAAGAGATATTATAGCTTATATTATTAATATCTAGAAAAGGTATTAAAAAGAGATTAAAGCTATAAATAAATACTATAAAAGGTATACTAATAAGAAATAATTACTAGCTAAATTTAAGGTTAGAGACTAAGTACTAGTATCTAACTAAAATATTAAGTTATTAAGGCTAAAAAAGAAACTTAACTAGAAATACTTTAGACCTAGAACTATTATAGCCTAATATAGCCTATCTACGTATAAGGTAGACTATCTAGAGCTAAAAGAAGTCTACTTATTTTTTTATACTTTACTATTAGACCTATATATTAAAAAGAGTTTAATATAATACCCTAAAGATCTACTTATAGATACTCTCTATAGCTATAGTAATAATATCTATAAAGTAGAAAGAATAGTTAATTATAAGCGTAACTAAAAAGGCTAATAGGAATACTTAATTAAATAGAAAAACTACCCTAATAAAGATAATACCTAGAAGGTAGTAACTAATATTTCTAGTAATACGCTTAAAGCGTTCTAAAAGAGGACTTAGAGCTTTATTAGGACCTAAACTAGTATAAAAAGGTGTAGATTAATAGAGAATACTCTAAGTTATCGCGGACGATAACTAAAAAGGGAGAGAGATAGTTAAGAAGGAATAATACTAGAGATACTAAAAAAAAGAAAACTTAGCTACTTTTACCTTATAATTTTTCTTATAAGGTTTTTTTAAAGTATTTAATAGCGCTGTAACTACTAGCCTAGGAAAGTATCTCTTATATACTTATTACTTAGCTTATTATAGCTTAGAAAGGCGTAATCTAGAGTAATCTTAGGAATATATAGTATATTATACCCTATAAAGTACCTAGTAGGCTAAATAGGCCCCTTCTAAGCTAGAAAAGCTTATATTACCCTAAATACTATTAAGATACTATAAAAGGTAGAAGAAGGGCTATTAAAGGCTAGAAAAGAGGGTATTAAATTTAAAAATATACCTAGACTAAACGCTAGATAACTAAAACTACTATTTTTATGCTAAACTAAGCTAGTTCTCTATACTATTCTAGCCTATTATACTCTAATTAACTAGATTATAGCTAAAATTACTTATTAATAAGCTTATTAAGTTTAGCCTAAGCTACCTTAATAATAGCCTTCTAATTATTTACTTTAGTCTACTATTTCTCCTTAGTAGTAGTAGTTTTAGCGCTATTTAAGGCCTTTCTAGCCTAGTTTAGCTCTTTTAAGGCTGCAGCCTTCTTATTAGAGAGTTTAGTAAGCTTTTAGTAATAATTATAAATCTAATAGGTAGTTTAAGGGCTTTTAATAGTAGTAATATAAATATTCTACTTTTTTTAGAAAAAATTAGGTTAGTAAAAGCTAAATTAGGCTATTTTAGCCTAAACAGGGGTACTTACAGCCTTAGAGGGCGTAAAGTTAGCTTCCTTACTAGAAACCTCTTCTAATTTACGCTTCTAAGCTATATTTTTAGTAATAATAGTATCTTTTACTCTAGAATAGCCTTTAGAGTATATAAAAGTACTTATAGTCTTTAGATCTAATAAAGTACTACTATAAAAGGTATAGCTATTAGAATATAGGTAGTACAGGCTAGAAATATATTAGCTATACTCTCTTTCTCTCTAAGTTTAGCCTAGAATAAGCTAAAGGCAGCTACTTACTAGTAGATAGAAGTAATAAGTTTATTATAAGGATCTATAAAGTTACGCCTAGCCTCTTTAATAGTAATCTGGGTATTATTAGCTAATAATAGGGTAGTGCAGCCTAGTCTAGGGAGAGGAGAGCTCTTTCTAAAAGTAATATAAGAATATTAGCTAATAATAACTAAGAGCTTATAAAAGTTATTATCTCTAGGCACCTATAACCTAGAATTAGCTAATCTAGCCTAATCTAGCTAGTTACAGCCTATTTTAAGCTAGAAATAGTACTTATAGTAAAGTAATTAGTAGAAGTAGAGTAGTAATACTTATACTACTTATATTAATGCCCCCTAGCATAAAGAAATACCTAAGAATAGGTAGTTAGGTAAGTAGTAGAAGTAGAGTAGTAATACTTATACTACTTATATTAATGCCCCCTAGCATAAAGAAATACCTAAGAATAGGTAGTAGGTAAGAAAATATAGTAAGAATTAGAAGAACTCTTAGCCTAAGTAGTAATATATTAAATATAGGGTAAGATAGTAGCTACTCTAGTAGTAGAGAAGTCTTCTAGGCAACGCTAATAATCTATAGTAACTATTATACTAAATTAGGCTGAAATAGTCTAGACTAAGTAAGAAAGGAAAAGATTAAACTAAATATAGGCTAGAGTAGGATAGAATACCTATAACTAGCTCTAAAATAGTTAGGTTAGCTATATTCTAGGTAAACTTACTCTTTTTTATAGTCCTTTAGGCCTTATTAAGCTAAATTAGCCTACTATAGCCTAAACTATAGTAAATTAAGGGGATCTATATAGATTTAGCTAAAAAAGGACTTACTAAAAAATCTTTAAAATAAGAGTAGAGTATAAGAAAGAGGGAGGATATAGGCCTTATATACCTATAGTCTATACAGAAAGTCTATACTTAATTAAAAGTCTAGAACCTTCTCTTACTTAAGTTTACTTATAGATTACTTAGTAGTATAGGGTACTACGCCTATTTACTAATTATAACTCTCTTTTACTCTTATATACACTATATTTAGCTAGGTTACGCTAATATAGCCTTTATAAGGAATAACTAAGTTATATAGCTATCTTCTTAGGACGAGACAAGACGTCTTTATCTAAGAGAGGGGATAATATCAGGAGCTAATAACACCTAACTAGACTAGCTAACAAGTCTAGTATACTTAAGGTATACTTAGCTAGTTTAGCCTATAATAGGCTAGATTAGGGCTATTAAAGGCAGGGTTAACCTCCTTTAGCCTAATTAGTCCTAGGTACGGGGTAAGGAGAACATAAAAGCCCCTTAGGATCCTGCCTACACGGCAGCGATCCTTCTAGTCACTAATGTAACCCTATTATCCCTTATTAAACTCCTTTGTGCCTATCTAACTCTAATAACCCTAAGGACCAGGCTATAACTATATAGAACTAGTCCTAACAATTACCTAGCTAAATAAGCTTAGGTTAAGCGCGTCTCTCTAAGCTTGTAATAACTTTTATAGAGCTAATAATGCTTATCTAGAAGCTAGTTTTATTAAAGTTATATATATTATTATTATAAACGCCGTACTTAGCTTTAGTATCTTTAACTAGCTTAAACTACGCGCTAATTTTCTCTAGATCTTCCTAGAGTATCCTCTAATAGTCCTTTACTTAGTTAAAAGCTATTTTAAGCTTATCTAAACGCGTTATAAATCTCTTAACCTATTACTTACCTACTAGCTCTCTACTACGTACAGCTAGCAGTTTATCTGCTATATCTACTACCTTATACAGCTAGGGCGTAAATCCTCGCGAATTAAGGTTAAGGATATATTAGACGATTGTCTGCTCTTTAGTGCGCGTGAGCTTCTAGCGATTAGGCTAGTAATTAGCTCGAGCGGGGGTTCTGTTGTATCTTTACTATAGGGTTAATCGGGTAACGTTAAACGCCTTAGCAGCACGTCAGACACTTTTAAATTGGCCCTAATTTATAGCCTGGAGAGCAAGCTCTATCCTGCCTTCGTTTTGAGATTGATTTAACTGAGTTGGTTGAGACATTGCGCGTAGTAGTAGTCATGTTGGGTGCCAAGAGATTTTGGCTCACTCGATGGTGTGGCGCACTCGATGATGGAATACGTTAATAATTTTAAGTTTAATAAAATAAATAATTGTTGCAAACAACGCGCTGTGACCTGGGGTACGGTAGGCTCACGTGCGCGCTGACGTAGGAGCTTACCCTGGAGAGACACGTCTTTTGTGTGCATTCAAGGGCGCGCTCACGTACGCGCTCACGTGCAAGCTGATGGGCAAGCTCACGCAGGAGACACCTGAAGGTAGACTCACGTGCGCGATCACGTGCGCGATCACGTACGCGCTCGCGCACGCGTACACGCTGCTCACGCTCCTACCGTATAATGGCCCCTGTAATAGGCCGTGCTCAGCTCTCCTTTATATAGCTGGCTCTCCTAAAGCCTCCTAGATAAAAACAGTAGTCTATCTCATAGATTACCTGGGTAACTGTTGCCAAGTGTGAAGAATCTTAAAAGCTATCGGTGAGGATAACTAATGAGATTGCAAGGTTGGTTCTCCGGAATAGAGTGAGGGACTAGATAGAAGGGGGTCTAATACTAATACAGTAAGAGGGCGCTTCTATAAAGAGTACTAAGGGTTAAGAATAATTAGTATTACTATTACTATACTATAGAGTATAATATTAAGTTAAATATAATAAGCTATAAGAGTTCATTGCGGTGATCTATATACATAGAAGTTATGCATGTTGCTTAGTGTGCTCAGTGTGCTCAGTGCCGCTGATCAGACTGATCAACTGAGCACGTCACGTGATCTCGGTTGTTGGCCCAATATCTGCGAGGTCCAGTTAGGGCCACTGGGACAGGGTCTTAGTAGGATCGTAACACCATCCCCCTTCTGTCCTAGCGCTGTCCTTAGTGCTTATTATATAACGCGAGCGTTTCCCACTTCTTACTGCATTATGTCTTATTATGCCTAAACATCTACAAGTATCTAGCACTATTTGTTACTAACGCCTCTATAATTTTATTAACTTCTTTAGGGAAGCTATAGTTTAAAAATGCGCAACGTGCGTAAAGTATAATTAGGTGTGTAAGGTCTATGTTTATTCTAGGAAATATAGCGAGTGTCTATATTAAGGGTAATATTATAACGTGCGAGTTATAGAGTCTAAGTTTAAATAACTAGTAAATTAAAAGATAAAGCTTTAGGAGTAAATAAAAGAATCTAGAGAGGCGTAAGAGGTTATAATAAAGGCGTATAAAAAAGCTCTAGAAGAGCTGCGCGTTACTTAGGCTTACGAGGAGCGGTTAAGGTAATAAATAGATTTAATTAATTAGCGCGCTGAGAAAGTAATAGCTGTAGAGGAGCGGGATATTAAGGAGTAAGAAGCGGCAGAGGCCTTGTTGCCTAAAAACGCCTCTGATGCCCTTAGGTTCAGTTTATCGCCCAGCACCTGGGGTGCGTTCAAGGGCTTCCCCCCTAAGTACTAGGAGGTCCTGGTTAGCGATAGGTTACTAGTAGCAGGCCCGTCGGTTTCCTCTAGCTCCTAGGTCAGTTGTAGTTCCAGTACCTAAGCTCTTTTCGTTCCCTGTCGCGGTGGTATTCACTAACTCGTTCCTTGCAGTTCCTCAAGTTAGACTCAGGTTCCTATGTATTTTCTAAATCTAGGTAGCCTTTCTATTTCACAAGGTACTTTCTTTCTCTGTATTATCCCCTTATAATTTTAGGGCGTTCTTCGCTAAGAATTTTTTTAACTTCGTACTCTGTTTCTTCTTTAGTCTCGTACTAGAATATTTTTTATAGTAGCGTTACTAGGTTAGCTAGTTCTAATTTAGAGATATAGAAGCGTAGGTAGATCTTTATATCTAGTAGTAGCTTAAGTATATAATTTATAGGTCTATTTTGTTCTTTAACTAAAAATAGTCTAACTTTAACGTAATTAAGTCTCTTACTTAGTTATTTATTGCGTAGATTTTTTATAAGTAAATATACTTTATCCCCCTTCTTTAGCTAAGGTGCTATTTTTCTTTTCTTATTCTAGTAAGAAATACTATTACGTTATGCTTTCTTAAGGTTCTCTTAGAGTTATTTATGTATTTTTTTTATTTCTTTAGCTATTTTTATAGCTGCTTTAGCTTTTCTGCTAGGATATAACTTTATAAAGAGATTAGAGTGTCTCCTGTAATTAGTAAAGAATAGTATCTTTCTAGTTAATTCTAATAATTTGTTATTATAGGCTAGTTATGCTATTAGTAATAATAAAACCTAATTATTTTATTATTAATTACTGTAAATCCTTAGGTAGGTCTTTATTATTCTGTTTATTCTTTCTGTCTATCTATCTATTTATAGGTAATAGGCTGTTAACAATTTTCTCTTTATTCCTATCGCAGTTATTAGAGTAAACTAGAAGTTAGATATAAAGAGCTTATCCCTATTACTTATAATAGACTTAGGTATACTGTAATATTATATTAGTCTGTCTAAGATAATAAATACTAGTTATTCTGTATTATAGTTATTTCTAAATAGTATTATCTCTGCTACTTTTATAAACCTACAGACTATATTAAAGATAGCGTTATACTTAATTCCTATCGCAGGATCTTTAGATAGTAGTAGTCCTGTTACAAAGTCTATAGAAATGTCTACCTAAGGTTTATTAGGTAGCTCTATAGCTTGTATTTCTCTGTATAGTGCGTAGGTACTGTGTTTATTCTTATAATAGTCCGCGCAATTTTTAATAAACTATTTAACCTTAGCCTTTATATTCTTAAAGCTGTAGTGTTACTGTATAAGTTCTATTATTCTCTTAATTCCTAAGTAGCTATACACTAGGTTATTATAGTATTATTAGATAATTACTTCTTATAATTCTTTAGGTACTTCTAACGTAATTATTATAGTGTTATTTAATAACTTATTAGGTCCTAAGCTTCTATCCTAGTTTACTTAAAAGATAGTATTACTAATTATTACTTTTATTCCTGCGATATCTAATCTGCAGCTAAGAGCGTTAGCTCTACTGTTATCCTTTCCTAGCGTGTACACAATCTTAAACTTATATTATCTTAGTATTTTAGCCTATCTAACCTGTCTTTAGTTTAAAGTCTTAGTAGTAGTAAAATTAACTAAGTTCTTATAATCTATAAATATTATAAGATCTAAGCAGCTTTCTGCATAGATTTACTAGTAGTTAAGGGCGTTAATGACTGCTATAAGCTCTTTGTTATGCACGTTGTATTATTCCTTAGGGTCTGTAAATTTTCTTAAGTAGTAGGTAATTAGGTACTATTTCCTATTACGTTCTTATTTTACTATTATACCTAGTGTAAGGTCTAAGGTATCTATTTTAAACTGTAGAGGTTCTCTTATTTAGAATATAATTAACACTAGTAGTATAATATAGGCTTCCTTAAGTATCTAGAATACTTTTCTTTATTTATTTCTCTATTCCTATTTTATCTATTTTCTTATAAGCTTAGTAAGTAAGATAAATTTCTTAGAGAAGTCTTTAATAAATTATTAGTTAAAGTTAATAAATCCTATAAATAACTATATATCTTTAACTATTTTAGGTTTAGGCTATTCTTTTACTACTCTTATTTTTTCTTTACTTATCTTTACTTTATATACACCTACTATATATCTTAAGAATTTAACTTCTTCTTTATAAAACTTATATTTCTTAGGTTTAAGTAGTAAACTAAATCTTCCTAAGTAAGTAAGAACTATTTTAACGTGCTTAATATATTCCTGTAGATTATTAGAGTATATAAGGATATTATTAAGGTATATAATAATAAATATATCTAGGTATTCTCTTAACATATTATTAATAAGTACCTAGTATATAGCTAGTATATTAGTAAGACTAAAAAGTATTACTATATACTTATAGTAGCTATAGCGTATTCTAAACGTAGTCTTCTATTCTTTATCTTCTTTTATATAAATAAGGTTATACGCTCCTTTTAGGTCTAATACTATAAAGACTTTTATAAAAGCTAGTTAATCTTATAATTCTACTATATTTAGTAAAGAGTATTAATTCTTTATTATAATATTATTAAGTTTCTAGTAGTTAATATATAATCTTAACTTCTTATTCTTTTTTAGTATAAATAATATAGAGTATCTTACTAGTAACTATAATTCTCTAATAAATTTTTTCTTTAAGTTTATCTTAATATATTTACGTAGGGTTTTAAGTTCTTTTTTTAATAGACTATAAATTAGGCTAAAAGTTAGTTACTTTCCTTTCTATAAGATTATCTTATAATCCTAAGGCTAATACTTAGGTAATACTTTTATAGTTATCTTTTTCTAAAAGAGTAACTTATATTCTTTATACTTATTAGGGATTACTAGAGTTACGCTTTACTCCTTAACTCTAGCTTATTAGTCTAAGGGCCTCCTATTAGTACCTACTAAGTTAGACCCTTATATCTTAAAGCTATCCTTATTTAAAGTAAGGATCCTAATTATTATCTTCTTATCTACCTAGGCACTTAGCTGCAGCGTAGGTTTACTCGTAGTTACGTCTGTTCTATAGTATTTAAATAAGAACTTTTTCCTTTTCTAATCTATATCTAGACTATATTCTCTTAACTATAAGAGTCTTAGTATTATATTATATTATAATAGTCTAAAGACATCTAGGTTAATTATTTCCTTATAGTTCTAGATAATAAGTTACACGTTCTATACTTTATGTGTAATTATAGACTCTAATAGTATTAGTTATCTATTAGCTACTATTAATAGATATAGTACTAATTTTAATAATAGGATAAGGCTAGCTTATTCTATCGCTTGCGCAGAAATATAGCTCTATTATACTCTAGAATCTACTAGTGCCTTTATCTAGTTTCTGTTAAGCTTAATATTTAGCTTAAGGAGTTCTTATACGCCTGTTGTATATAGAGTTTATAGTTCTTACCTATTAGTAGGCACAACTCTAAAAAAGGCTTCTCCTAATACCTATTTAGTATCTTAATATCCTTATACTTAAGGTAGTTAGAGTTAAGGTATGTTTACTATTATTACTAATTATATTCTCTATTAAAGACTAGCTGCATCGCTATAGTAGCTGCAGAGTCTTTAATTCTTAGAAAGTAGAGGATAGTTCTCTTATCTTATAAGTAGTTATCGCACTTAACTTTAGGGTAATTATACTATTAGTATTTACATTAATAAAATAAGTAAAGGAAGTATCCCTATTCTATTTTACTTAAGTAGTATATAGCGTATAGGTCTATAGTATAGAAAGACTAGTAGATAACACTATATTACCTATTACGTAGATCTATTAAGTAGTCTAGTACTAGTTTCTATAGTCCTTTACGCATAGTATATAGGGTTTAAGCTACCTCTACGCGCTTATAGTAGTTTCTAGCTTCTTCCTCTATAAGCAGCTAGTTAGGGTTAATATTCTCTTTATTATCCTCCTAATATATTTATTATTTAAGCTAAGTATAAATATCTTATTTCTTACTATCTATAAGTATAATCTTACTATAGGAATTAACTTAAAGGTACCCTTACTATACTAGGTCCTAAATATTTAGTACGTAGAAGGTATCTTCCTATATTAGTAGTAGTATTATTTAGCGTTATAATATATATTTAGGGGTCTTAACTACTAAGGGTTCTAGTACCTATATCTATCTAGCTTATTAAAGTTTCTATAGTACGTCCTTAACGCTTATAAGTTACTATACTTCTTTAGCTTTCTCTACCCCTTCCTATATTATCTTCGCGTAATATTTAAGATAATAGTAGTATTCCCGTAATATATCTTATATTACTTATTTAGCTAGGATAACTATACTTATTCCTTATTTTATAGCTGCTTTCTATTCCTCTAAAGTTAACGCGTTAATATATTATACTTTATATATATATTACGCGTATAGTTAGTAGTTTAGTTCTATAATATCTTTTTCTACCTCTATAGGCGTTATTAGCTTTAGAGTTCTTAGTTAATATTAATTCTAGAAGTTTTCTTTCTTTTAATCTTTAGTTAAGAGTACTATAGTATTATTAAAGTCTTTCTTAGTATCTTTATAAACTAGAGATAAGGAGCTGTTACTCTCTTCTTCCTTATTACTATACTAGGTTCTTAGAATCTCTTTCTTAGTAAGTTCTTAGAGAGGTAGCTATAGTATCTCTATATTCTAAGCCTCTTCCTCTTAAGTTATAATAACTTCCTATATTTTATTATTACTATTTTCTTCTTTTACTACTATTATATTAATCTAGGAGGTTACTTTATTTTTACTCTTATAGTTCTTTACTATATAGCCTTTTTTATTACAGTTAAAATAGGTAATTTCTTTTTTCTTCCTGCTCTTACTTAACTTTCCTCTATTAAGGTTATCTAGATATATTACCTTAGGGCCTCCTAATATATATTATCTAGGCACTCTTTATAGTTAATATTAGTATTATAGGTAACTATTATTAGGCTTATTATAATAATCCTTCTAGGATTTCTTATCTTCTTTTATTTATCTTAGTAGTTATCTTCTAAGTTATATATAGAGCTTATAGAGCTCTATATCTAGTTAGATAGTTTTATTAATTAAGTTATCTAGTATTACTATACCTATACTAGAGCGTATTAGTTTAGTTTAGACGTCTGCTTTTAGGCCTTATTTATATATAGTTTTTAGGGTGTTATTATTCTAGTTAGTTTATCTAGCGTAACCTAAAAACTTATTAGCGTAATTAGCTATAGACTAAGTTTATTATATATTCTAGATTTTACGTTCTGTAATAGTAGTCTTGTTTAGTAGACTAAACGCTTATCGCATGCGTGTCTTAAATTCTCCTGTGTCCTTAAACATTTTAATAAGTTCCTCTAGTTTAGTCCCTTTAGCCAGGTACTTAACTAGGTAGGGCTTTACCTATTTAGTAGCTTCGCCCCTTATATAGCTCGTTATAAGTACTACTTAGTCGTCGTCGTCTATAGTAGTTACATTAAACTTAAAGAACAGGTTAAACTAGAGTAACTAGTCTTCGAGCTTAAATTAATCTCTATAGAAGAGGTCTAGTTTAGCGACAGCGTTGCCTAGCCTAGTAGCATAATAGTAGGTAGTTTCTATCTTAGTGTTACTTATCTTAAGGGTGTTTAAAGTATAAAGAATCTTAAAAGCTATTAGTAAGGATAACTAATAAGATTATAAGGTTAGTTCTCTAGGATAGAGTGAGGGACTAGATAGAAGGGGGTCTAATACTAATACAGTAAGAGGGCGCTTCTGTAAAGAGTACTAAGGGTTAAGAATAATTAGTATTGCTATTACTATACTATAGAGTATAATATTAAGTTAAACATAATAAGCTATAAGGGTTTATTGCGGTAATCTATATACATAGAAGTTATGCATGTTACTTAGTGTGCTCAGTGTGCTTAGTGCCGCTGATCAGACTGATCAACTGAGCACGTCACGTGATCTCGGTTGTTGGCCCAATACCTGCGAGGTCCAGTTGGGGCCACTGGGACAGGGTCTCAGCAGGATCGTAACACCAAGCTCTCCCTTTTTTCCTCCATAATAATATATAGTATTATTTTAGTTTAGACTTAAATATTATATACTTAAGTATAAAAAAGTATATTATATAGTTTTAACGCTTTATATATATTATATTTATATAAATATTAGTTAGTATATATAGTTTTTAGAATATAATATCTCTTATTACTAAAGTTTTTAAAGTTAAGTTTTCTATAGAGAATTTTAAACTTATATAACTTAGCTAATAAACTATTTTACAACTTAAAAATTTACTATATTCTAGTTTTTTATATATTAAATCTATTTTTAAATTTTAGTACTTTAATCTTTAATAGCTTTAAAAATATTAAAGAATATAGCTAGTTTAAGCTAAATAATAAAAGCTAGATAACTTTAAAAATAAAAGCTTAGATGTTGCAAACAACGCGCTGTGACCTGGGGTACGGTAGGCTCACGTGCGCGCTGACGTAGGAGCTTACCCTGGAGAGACACGTACTTCTGTGTGCATTCAAGGGCGCGCTCACGTGCGCGCTCACGCAGGAGACACCTGAAGGTAGACTCACGTGCGCGATCACGTGCGCGAGCACGTGCGCGATCACGTGCGCGAGCACGTGCGCGAGCACGTGCGCGAGCACGTACGCGCCCACGCACGCGTACACGCTGCTCACGCTCCTACCGTATAATGGCCCCTGTAATAGGCCGTGCTCAGCTCTCCTTTATATAGCTGGCTCTCCTAAAGCCTCCTAGACAAAACAGTGGTCCATCTCATAGATCACCTGGGTAACTGTTGCCAAGCTCTCCCCTTTTCCTCCACATTAGAATTACTAGTTATTTTTTTTAAATTATAGCTACTATATATATTTATAATATATATAAAATTTAGAGTTATAGCACTATTATATATTAAGATAGAGAGGGTATAGATTTTGCAGAACGCGTGCGAGCTGTAGGGACGTGCGCGTGGTGGTAGAACACGTTACCGAGGTGGACGGCGTAACGAGCCAGACGGCGTAACGAGCCACCCAACCACCAAAATCAACACCACAACTTGAGGCTATTAAGCCTCACAAAATAGCTATTAACGCGATATTTTTTGGTGTTGGGGCCTAGGGGCCTGTGCAAATATATATAGCTACTCAAATCTAATTAGAGGGTTGATTTCCCTGCTGCGTCGTGAGCGAGCAGGTAGAGCGCCCTCTGCGCCTTATGCAGACCCTCTACTATCTCTAGGCTGCGCAACCTCTCTATTTTTTAAGATTACTTAAGTAGCAGCCTTAAGCCTTATCTTATTCCCCTTTTAGGTAATTTTAAGAGCGTTTTAAAGTTATTTTTAAGTCCTATAAGCAGCTGCTTAAGAGGCTTAATCCTCAGCCTTTTAAGCTCTCTCCTTCTCTCTTAATAACTTAGCTGCAACCCTCGCAGTACGCCTAATCTCCTTTACCTTAGCCTTAGCCTGCTTCCTTACCTTATAGAGCTTAGTTACTTTAATTTTTTAGAGTTATTTTTACTCCTCCTTAAGCTCCTGCAGCTGTAGATAGTTACGTGCTTCCTTTACCTTCCTTAGAGACTAGAATACAGTACTACTATAGTACTCCTTAGGCTGCTCTAATAGTAAGACCTTACTTTACTTCTTACATTACCTCTTATTAATAAGAGCCTCTCTAAGGCCTTAAGCCTTATATTTAAGCAGCGTTTTCTAAACTAAGATTAAGTAGAAGGCCTAGCTTAGCTTTTAAGCTTATAGATCTTATCTATCCTTAATAACCTAGCGTAGTAGGCCCTTAGTTTTCCTCTAGTTTAAGGCGCTTAAAGCTAAAAAGTTACTATTACTTAAAATTACCTTAAGAGCCTTAATAAGGCTAAATCTCTTAAGTATTACCTAAAGATTAAAAAGTAATAGGCTAGTAGCTTTAAACGCCTTAAAGATAGTTAATTCCTTAAAGGAGTCCTCCTAGGCTGCTATAAACAGTAGAAAAAAGTCTCTTTTACTTATTAAAGTAAGCCCTTAGCACCTCTCTATAAAGGCTAAGATCTAATTTAAGTAAGCTATTAAGAGAGGCTTAAATATAATAATATCTAGTAGTTAAAGCGTATAAGTTAAGTAAGGAAGATATACTATAAGGAAGATCTTATTTTAATTATAGTACTTAATAAAATCTATTATAAGGTAAGATCTATAGCTATTAAGGATAAAGAGCCTATAAGAAGAGTGCGCCTTTACCTTTATCCTATAATTAAACACCTGTTTAAGCTATACTAGGCCTATATTATTATTAGTCTATCCTAAAGTTAAGGAGCTAAAAAAGACTTAATAAGACTTAGGATTATAAGCCTGTAACTATAAGTCTTAAATTAAGCTTAAGGCTAATTAATATATAAGGGCAGGCTTAAGAGCAGATCTATTAGCGCATACGCAGGCTAGTAGTATTATCTACTCTTAACTACTATCCTAGATGTAAGCCTTAATCTTACGCTCCTTATATAGCCTCCTACTAAACACCCTCTTTAACTTAGTAACTACTCCTAGTATAAAGCCTTTCTTATCTATATTATATATATTATAAGACTTAACGTTATATTAGCTAATCTTATTACGCAGGAGATTAAAGTAGAGGGTGTACTTTACCCCTAAATTAGCTTAGTAGCGCGATTAATTAATCCTAGTTACCTAATTTAAGATAAGCTTAACTATATAATTCTTAATATAGCGATTAACCTAGTATACGCTAAGCTCTTTTTTTATAATCTATAAGCTAAAGCGTTATATTATAGGCCTAGTAGGGGGTAAGCCTTACTCTATAAGGCGTTTAATATAGTGTAAGAGCTCTTACTCTTAATAGGGGTAGAGAGCTTATTAATTTTCTGCCTTAGTATTGCGTAAGCCTAATACTCCTTAGTGTCTCTGCGCGAGCGTTGTATAGTTATAGTAATACTTTTTTATAATTTCTTAATAACTAAATTTTTCTCTAGGCTTTAGTAATTCTATAGCTGTAATTGCAGCCTCGATTAAGCTTATATTAGTGAAGGTATCGCTTGTTGAAGTTTTGTTGTTGTTGAGGAGGGGTGGCTCGTTACGCCGTCTGGCTCGTTACGCCGTCCACCTCGGTATTAATTTAGGGGCGGCTTGGCTTATACTAAAATCCTATTACGCCAAACTGGACGACTCAACCTTACTACTACGCCGCCACGATCCTCCACCCGTACTACAAGCGTTACTGCGACCGCAGCTGGCGTGATTACCCTAACTGGGTTAGCGCCAACAACGCAGCTTTTCAGCTTCTTTGGCGAGAATACAAGCCCGCTCGAAATACCACCCTAAACGCCCTTGAAGAGGCGATAGCTGCAATAGCTGAGGCCGACGATAGCGACGATAAGGATATAGATGAGTTTCAGCGGTGGAAGAAACTAAAGCCTAAATGGACGCGCGAGCAATTCAAGAAGGGCGGCAATCCTGTCCTTTACTGGACTCAGCTGCTGCCAAAATACCCTAATTTGGCTAGGTTAGCAATTAGTGTTATGACAATTCCTGCCTCTAGCTGCGAATGTGAGCGCCTCTTCAGCAGCTTGGCGATCTTTTGGAGCCAAAAAGACGTAAAATAGGCGCCTAGTTGCTAGCTGCTTTGCAGTGTATCAAAGCTTGGGTCAAAGCCGGTTTCGAACACCCAGCTGATGACGCAAAGATTGACGCTGCGCTCAGCGACGGCGATATGGAAAAGATATGGAATTTGTGCGAGTGGGAGCCAGGTTGCTAACTACTTGTAACATTACCTGTTTCGAGTCCAGCTGACACATCAACTATCAATCTTTCAATCAATCTTTCCATCAATCTTTCAATCAATCTTTCAATCAATCTTTCGATCAATCTTTCAATCAATCAACACCAAATTTCTATCCAATCAATCTAATCACAATCACAGCCTCCAAATTAGGCAATCAAGCACAATCCGAGGCTCCAAGCTTGCTTGATTGCTTGTTGGCATCTCTGGGTAGTAACGAGCTTGGAACTCCATGTACGTTCCCACGATCATATTAATTCTGGTATTCTAACTAAGTAAAATGAAGCTCATAGTTTGATCAGGTATCTAGAGGCACATCAGAGAGTGTGGGTTCCCACAAGCTGGGTTTTCACTTCCAGCCGAGCGTGGATGAACACTGCTGAGCATCAACACCTAGACGGTTCGGGACTGCTCAGAGGCCAAATGAGCGTTTTCACGCCAAGTGCATCTTTAAAGGAGCGGGGCTTGAGATGGCGAGATATTATAATAAGCCTTGAACGGCCAGGATAGGGTATGCATATTCGCTGTGAGAGCAAGAGCTAGCGGCATTGGTGGCGCAGGACACACGAGGTACGTATAATATCGATTTCTGGATAGAACGGACAAGTACGGGCGCATAGAAATGATCATTGAACCTAAGGATGTGTCAATACCAAACCTTGCGACTAGTTATGTCGATAAATCATTTTTTGCTAACACGCTCAGATCTTAATCACTCAAATCCTTGTTCGCAGTCAGGTCCACGAGTCCGTGAGCACCTCCACCAGGCCCGTAGAACTCCCTCAAATCACTGATCAGCTCGTTAGGCCTCTCATACGCAGCAAAGTGGCCTCCTGAAGCATGCATCCGCTCGAACCCAACGCGTCCAAGCGTCCTCAGCAAGAACCGTGGGATGGCAATGATGTCTTTAGGGAATTGACTGACACCTAATAGCGGATTCGTCCAATCGAACATCGCGTTCGCCTTATGCTCGTCCTGGTACTGAGGTTCAGGATCATTCGCTTCGAAGTAGGTACGCACGCTTGCGCCAGGCCCTGCACGCGAGAACCAATATATGGACACCCAGACGAGAATATCATCTGGCGTAAATGGATAGCTATCAGTCCAGTGGAGCAGCTTCTCGTAGATCCAGCCAAGCAACGCAACAGGAGAATCAGAAAGGCAGTATGCTACCGTCTGTGGGCGCGTTTGATGCATCTTGTAGTAGCCATTGCCATCGGCCATATAATCCTGTCCATTCGCTAAGCCCTGCTTCTCGAGTGTTGTAGGCCACCAGCCTGGAAGGAATGCAAGCATGAGGAGCCAAGGTTGCTTGACGAGATTTCTAGAAACAAAGGCAGCCAGGTTTACGTGAATGGCCTTCAAATGTTCTTCGTGATAGCGACCCATGATTCTGGTTATCATCGAGCCCCAATCACCGCCCTGAGACACGTATTGGTTGTAGCCGAGTTCGAGCATGAGTTGATTCATCACGAAGCCGTAATGCCGAAGGTTGAAGCCCCGCTAGCAAGACACATTAGTACGATCCATCTGGAGAAAACTTTAATGGCAGAGAATATGTACCTTCTGAACCGCCTCACTGAAGCCATAGTTAGGAAGACTTGGCGCCACCACATGGAAAGCCTGCTTTCCTTCTGGTGGGTTCGCCAACGGCTCCAGTAACTTCATAACTTCAATGAAGCTCCCAGGCCATCCGTGCACAAACAGGAGGGGTATTGCGCCCTTGATATTGCTCCGCTTGTGAATAAAATGCATGTCTAGTGTGCCAAAACCGTCTGTTTGCACAGGACGAGTGAACATAGGCAGCTCATTCAGTTTCGCTTCGTGCTCCCGCCACTTAGGCAAGAACTCTGTCTTCCAATGCTCAAGCACACGCGACATCTCTGGAACTCTGACACCTTGTTTGACATTGTAGCCTTCGGGCTGATCGGGTAAACGCGCTAGCTCGAGCTTTTTCCTTAGAAGTTCGAGGTCTCCATCGGTGACGTTGATTTTGAAAGGCTTCGAGGTTACCATTCTGCCTTCTTCTCGAGCAATCAGTAAAAAGAGGTTCAATTGGAGATTAATCGTTTACAGTATATTGATGTTTTCAGTGGTATTTGTCTAGAGTGGAGTAGGAGCAGGGCGAACCGAGGTGGGCCAGCTAGCGCGTGGCGCAATTTAGTGTTGGTCGACGTCGACCGTCTTCCAACAACTCGGACATCCAGTACTGTGCAAAGCTTTCTGTTGGTTGACGTCAATTTTCATACTTGATTAGCCTAAACAGGTAAAGGAGTGTTGTCGGCCGTATATCCACGACCAATAAAGGCTGCTCTTTCACCAATGAATCCATGAACGAGCGGCCTCCATCGTTGACTAGGGCCACAATTCAGTATTCGCTCGTATCATCGGGATGGTACCACTCAATTCCAGGCTCAGGGATGAAACGAGAGGTAGCGGGAGAAGTGAACTATGAGCTAACTCGGCTCCAGTGACCAACAATTTTATCATATGATCGCATTGCTCAGCATTTATATGCTTAGTATCCTTCATCTTTCTTTTGTTCTTCACTATACATGATGGGTGCCCTTCTTTATATTTCTTATGCGCTGGTGGGTCTTGTGGTGTACAATCTGGTGTCATCAGTCGTAACTGGTTACAAACATGCCGCCGCTGCAAAGCGACGAGGCTGTGAAAAGCCTCCAAAGTTTCCATCGCTAGATCCTTTTGGAATCAGCCCTATGCTTGACCTCATCAAAGCGATCAACAATAACGAGTAAGCGTTCTCCACTGTAACACTTTAACGCCTACGATAACAATGATGATAGACTTCCCGTGTACATAAAGTCAAGATTCGACCATGTTTCCAATGTTAAGGGACGCCCTGTCCACACGATGGCGGGTTCGTTCTTAGGAGTTCCGATTCTGCATACAAGAGACCCGAAGAATGTACAGGCTGTTGTAGCGACTCAATTCAAGGAGTTTGTTCTTGGGTCTAACCGCTTTGGTACATTTTCACCACTTTAAGTATTTTCCGCGACTAATCCTGCGTACGTACTGATGGATATAGACTCGGTGCTGGCATTTTCTCCTCAGATGGTAAACAATGGGAGCATTCCCGCGCCTTGCTCCGCCCACAATTCGCTCGCGAGCAAATTAGCGATGTAGCTCTTTATGAAAAACATGTTCAGAACCTGTTTACAGCCATTGCAGTAACAACCGGAGAGAATGACTGGTCGGAAGTCGTAGATCTCTTACCGCTCTTTTTCCGTTTTACCCTCGATTCAGCCTCTGAGTTCCTTTTCGGCGAGTGCGTCAACTCCCAGCTGGCTGCCCTTCAAGGTAGCGACAAGACCCAGAGTGACGCGAGCGCCGAGTTTGTGCGCGCTTTTGACGCTGCACAGGACGGTATTGCTTGGGCAATTCGCTTCAACGACTTCCACAAATGGTTTTTGACCAAGGCTTTCCACCAAGACTGCGAGAGCGTGCACAAGTTTATAGAACCGTTCATTCAGAATGCGCTTGCACATGATACGGAAAAGGACGAAGAGGGTGGAAAGCACAAGTATATTTTCCTACACGAGCTGGCGCAGGCTACCAAGGACCCAGTTGAGATTAGAGATCAGACACTCTCTGTTCTTCTCGCGGGGCGAGACACAACTGCCGGACTCCTCTCCTTCCTCTTTATTATCCTATCTCGACACGAGACAATTCTCCAGAAGCTGCGCGATACCATTTTCAACGATTTCGGCCACGACAACAGCAAGATCACATTCGCCAGTCTTAAGAGCTGTCAATATCTGCAATGGTGCTTGTCCGAAGCGCTACGCTTGTACCCCAGCGTGCCACTAAACAGTCGTCGTGCTATAGTTAACACAACCCTCCCCCATGGCGGTGGCGAGGATGGACAATCTCCAATATTCGTGCCCAAGGGAACCGAAGTCAACTACCACGTCTACTCCATGATGCGGACAACCGACTTCTGGGGTCCAGACGCAGAGGAGTATAAGCCCGAGCGATGGAACAGCAAGAGACCAGGTTTTGAGTTCCTGCCCTTCAATGGTGGGCCGAGGTAAGTATCCATCTGTATAGAGGACTGATGGTCACGGGGCTGATGGATGCGAGTAGAATCTGCTTAGGCCAGCAATTGGCGCTTACAGAAGCTGGCTATGTCACCGTCAGGTTGCTGCAGAAGTATGATCAGCTCGATAACTTGGGCAATGCATCGCGCATTTCTTGGAACCTAAACTTGACAGGCCGTCCCGGGAATGGGACAAAGTTGAGGCTTCACATGGCGAATCAGTCTATGTAGAAATGCATGCATCACCACGAGTAAAGTTGATCCTACGGTTGAATTTGCATTCTTGACGTAGCGATAGTTCATCGGTGCTATAACAAAGCAAAGAAAAGAATGAATTGAGATATCAATTGCTCCCGCTTCTCCCACAAATTTTGTTCGATGTGATTCAAGCTGTTAACGTAGTGCACTTCGGCCCATCTCAGTTCAACAATCGGCAGGAACATCAACAACAACTATCACTGCTACGACAACCAACTTGCATGATTCCAAAACTCAGTATGAACCCCCTTTCTGCCACGTCCCATGCCTAGATGGAAGCGTGCAACGTCGACGCTGTCCCCTAACAGTACTTGTTCTCTTCCGCTTACTCGGCACAATCTCCTTCAGCTACAGGAATCGCTGCTGCTCCAATCATCCTCTGCCATGTTTCAAATGTCGTCGCCCACCTAGACTCAACAACTTCGATGCCCGCACTAAGCCTGAGGCCCCTCGCATACATACAGTCACGCGAATAAAGTTTCTTCCGCCAGCGCACGAGCCAGCCTCACATGCATTTGTACGCAAAACTTCAACACCACGTATCTCAGCTAATATATAATATAATTAAATTGTTTTAAAGTAAGAGTTATGCATATACTTAATATTTAGTTTACTACCCTCGCGCTTATCTCTATATAGTAATTTATTATAGTATACTTAAGATAAGGCGGCAGATAAGCCTTACTACTATGCGACGCTAGGGAATATTGCTAAGATTTAGAAGCAGAAGAATAAGCTTAAGCACTACTTTAACTGCCCTAGCTCGCTAGATCTAGCCCCTATTAAGAATTGCGATTGAGCAGGCTCGAGCTTTGCGGCTGAGCATCTCTAGAGTCGACACCACGCTGGCGAATGTGCTTAGGTCAACGGCAATTGCCTTGAACGGTGTCGTGCTCTTGGTGTTCTCGACGGGAGCGGATATAACTGTATCCGCAACGGCCAGCAATGTCCTCCATTGGTCCTTGCTTAGAGGATCCTCCTTGACTAGAGGTGCTAGGGGGGCTCGAGTTGATGCTAATGGGCTCGCTGGGGGAGCCTCTCCTAGTGCCATGTTTTCAGTTGAGTTTCCTTCGAATACTTAGCCGATCAGCAATCGCGAAGGTAAAGAAATATGGGGAAGGGCATGAGCTTACGTTAGATTATATATGACAGTATCCCTCCTCATACGCGTGGAAAAGCGAAGCGCCCGGGCTCGACAGGTCTTTCATATTGATGCGTGTTCAGATCGTGAGAGGCGCGCATGTGAGTGGGTCGAGAAGCTTGTCGACTTGCATGAAGCGGAAGAGGCCGAGGTTTCATGGTCCCAGCGTGCGGCATGCTCCAATCTGTCTATGGAAAATATCTCAGACCCCGCTTCATTGGTAGGGATATGCTTTTATCTCCTTGCCTTGATCATAACCTCCGTAGAATTGATCAACCAAATATCGAAAGTTGATTGTCGATTCATATGACGAGTAAGAGTCTCAGATATGAATCATGACTACTGAAGGAGAAAAGCACGGGCAATGCAAGGGAGCCCTCGTCACAAGTCCGAGGAACGCATCCTGGGAAACTGTTGTTCGATGAATTTAACCCCATTGCACGATGCTCTCATCGCTGTTCAATTATGTGGCAAGAAGAGCAGCAGATGATCAATCAAATGGAATGACAGCTGCTGTCCGGTCACCAGCCAGCGTGGGCTAGTGCATATCCACGACGTCCTAAAATGCAGTATCTTGGTTGCAGTATCACAACTGTTCGTACAACTCAAGTCCGCATGCTTTGCCTTGAGGGTTGGTCTTGGCTAGAACTGCGCAACACGAATTGGCATATACAAACTGGCTAGGATCTAGTGAAGCCTTAGTTTGAGCTTCAGCTTCAGCAAGATGCTGCAATGTATGTTGATGTTTAATGCGGTGTGACTGTGAATCGGGTGTGCAGAGTAACCTAAACAGCTTCTCTTTAGGTGGAACATGTAGTGCGCTAATATGCTTTGTCTCACTGAACTCAAATGTCCTAGTTTTCAGAGGTTAAACCAGAATCAAACCAAGAATCGGTTAGCAATGCGTGTTCCCTAACTACTAATAAACTTAATCCTCAAACTCCTGGCAGAGCTCTTCATAGTATTCCCCTCATAATTAATAAGCTGGAGCAGTAGTTAACAAGCGGGAGGGTAAACGGGTTTAGCAGCTTGTCAGCGGCCGCAAGTTAAACAAGCGCATTGTCCAGCAAGTTCGGGTCAAAGGGTATGGCCATTACGGGCGATTTTACTCCCACACACGACCTCTTGTGAATTAAAGCTATGTTTAGAGTTTGAGGACGAATCTAGGTGGAATACAGGTGCGTTAGCGCATGTTTTAGCATGTTTGTGAGCCAAGTCGTTCCAGATACAATCCCGCCTAACGTGTGGCGACCCCGCACTTAAGCGAGCAAGTTTTGGTCGACGTCGACCGTCTCCCTGACAACGTGGACGCCCAGTACTATGTAAAGCTTCCTGCTGGTCGACGTCGATTCGCATAATTCATCATCCTGCGCAGGGGAAAGCAGTATATCGACCGGATGTCTACTCCCAAGAAAAGCCGCTTTCGCACCGATGAACAATTGGCGCGAAAGCGACATGCAGACCGGCTGAATCACAAGGCTCGTAGGGAGAAAGATAAAATTCGAATCTGTCATTTGGAAGCTGACATCAAAAGCTGCCGTTCTGAGCTAGAGGCCCTTCGTATAGAAGTTGAAGCACTGAGGTCTGGCCCTACTAACACGCTTCTGCTTGACGTCTTTCCGTCTACCGGTCAGTCCCTCAGCACGCCTCTCTTGATCCGGTATGCGGGATGCCTCGCAACGGGTTCTGAGAATGCGCGACAGCGGGAGTCTGACACCGCTCTTTCTGGCACCGAGGTGCCGCAAGCCGAAATGATTCAGAACGCGCGGACAGCCGCCGACGAAGCCGCTACACGATGGGCACAGGCTATGAGTTCGCCGCCATTTGTGCTTTGCGTATGCGGAATCGAGCATCAAAGCAAAGCCGACTGCATGGAACATGCAAGCTATTCACTGCTCTTGAAGGAGCATATTGCTTTATCGAATGCACTTCCGGTCAGCACCCCGCTTCCTCGCACGCCTTGTCTGTCTCAATTGCTTCTGCAGAGTAGAGACACCAATCCTGTTGTTGCTACCATAGCCGACATCCTCCGGCGTCACGAGTTCCAATCGAACGCCGTCCTTTTTGGCGTTCACATTCTGATGTATCGCTTACTGCGGGTATGCTTCTGCCTTTGTGCTCAACCCATCCAGACGCTTTAAATCACTGACAACTGGGTATGGTAGTGGCGCGTATACCCTCGATCCCAGTCGTACGAGGACATTCCGAGCTGGTATCGCCCTTCCTCACTCCAGGAAACCACTCCACATATGATATCTGTGGATTATCTTCCCTGGCCGCGTCTACGAGAATATATGGTCCTGAACAATCTTCAGATTTTCTGCAGCCAACATTCAGCCTTCATGTACATAAGGGCTCTTCGTTTTGTATGGCCCCATGGGAAAGATCTCATTCTGAAATCCCACTTGGGTGGTGTAATCTTGAACCCGGAGTTTGAAAGTCATGTTGGCTGTCTCGAAAATTGGAGACTAAGTCGACAATGGGCAGAGGAGCATCCCGAACTGGCTTGCCTAGTCAATATTGAGGATGCGACTGAGAGATTGGGAAACAGCGGAGGTGTCTGTGTGGGATGATTACTTGAATGTGAGGAGGTTTAGGCTTGTTTGTCTGAATGCTCCTTTTACGAGTCTTTGTTCACGAAATCTGGTGTTATCACATTTTCCACAGCAGGACCAACGCGTCAGAATTAGTCTTAAAGGAGAAAGCAGACTATCGAAGAGATTAGTGAGCTCAGTGAAAGCTGCTAATCCGCAGTGTGGCCTTCACTAGCTCGACCGGGGCACTCGTAACTGGCAGAAAGGAATGACTGTAGCCTGACTGGCCGACGTCGACCTCAGCCATAATTTGCTTTTGAAGGACGCGCACCAAAAGTCAATGCCATCTAGATATCTCTGCGTTTTTGAGCATAGTGAGCCCGGCCTCAGAACTATCAGCAACCCCTCCACACTAACTCTATCTTCGAAGTTCTATCGATATATGTTTTATGCGTCCAAGAATCTGCCTCTCCGCTCACCCCAACTATCGGCATAATCTTTAAGCCTTCAGAGCGGACAGCTGCAGGTCATTGCAGCTGATGGGAATTTGCATAGGTAAGCAGCCATAGACCCCAACGAGCTTGTAGGAAGTTATCTCATTAATACTGCACTGATTCTTTCGCCCCTTACGCGCTTTTCACTTCTCCAGACCCCGCCATGGATTACTACTCGTACCCTTTTCATTGTCGAACCTAAAGACCAAGACAGACGGTTGATTAGCAACATCAACTCGCCTACTGTGCGTAATCGTCAAATAAGCATGGCTGGGACCCTTTTATCCGGCTGTACTAGCAAAGAAGCTGGAGGGCTGCACGGCATAGTTGGTAGTAACTCCACGAAACAGAGCTATGAATGTCGAGCTATTAGCTTAACGTTAGACAGAACCTCATCACAATGTAGCCGACGGCAATCCGACTCGTACGAGGTTAGCTCCACCAACCATACATGGGCATTATAGAGTAGATTAGAATAGACCATAATTCTACTCTGCACTGTAGAATAGACACTGATTCTATTCTACCTTGTAGAGTGTGTAGAACGCTCTATCCGATTAGTAATCGCACTAGTTCTAGTGAGGGGGCGCCAGATAAAATGCTGAAATGCGCTTAGTAGAAACTGATGATTGTATTGATTGTTCCTTGTTTTTCTCCTTTTATGTAGTGTGTGTGTGCTAAGTGGTTACTCCCGAGCTTTGTACTACAATACAATATCACGGACCCTCGCTGCTGTGCTTGTATATCTAACATCATACTCTTTCCAGGCACGCACCTTGTATCTTACAGGGGGAGGGGAGAGAATAACGTTGTGATCGCTTTACCATTAAAAACGCTACACCCTTAATACGTACAGGGCCTTATCTGTGTCTCTAATCCGTATTCCTCGTTCGTGTCTCTTGTCTATATTCTTTATCTCCTATCTGTGTCCTCCAGACCCGATTCATCCGTATACTCATCCTCATCATCCTCTGTATCCGTGTCCGTCTCCATCTTGTCGTTTATTGCTGTGGGCACTGTGAGAAGGTCCTGAATACTGACAAGTTTACTCCTTAGCCAGTTGCCTGTTCCTCTAATCTCTTAAGGTTCTTTGCGGATAGCCGCAGCCTGTCAAATGACTGGGTACGACGTGCGCCTAAGAAGGTGACTTCTGGCTCTGCAGATGAGGGAGGAATAGAGAGAATATCGAAGGCCATCAGATGAAGGCGAGGATATTGTTGGTTTGAGTACTTAAATACGTGGCACATGTGATGCAATTCTCAATAGACTTTGAATTATCTACATTTTGTGAGTAATCTCGCACTCTTTCTCCAGAGCGCAACCTGCTCCTTTAGATCTACGGCCTCAACTTCAGCTCTTCGGTCTGGCCGACGGTCAACCCTATATTCTCGGTCTCACCGAAAGTCTAAAATTTCGGTCTCTCCGATCAGATATCACCGTACTTTCTAGACCTATCAACAATACTCATATTTGAGCTTTTAATTATTATATACTACGATAGTGGTAAAACTCTTCCTACTTAAAGAGCGTAGCCTATTATACAAGGCCTTCCCTATAAAGTAAGAGGTATCTGCTATTTTGTCTATTTCCTTTTAAATAGAGTTTCTCTTAACTAGACAGCCCTAATCGTGCCTATTATCTGCCTTACAGTTCGCCCTCTGGCGAATTTCTCGTTTTAATAGGTAGATAGGCGAGCGCATGTACTAGCGACAATTGCACTAGGAATTGTCTAACCTAATATACTTAGATTTACTAGATTTGCTAGCCTCGCCAATAGTTAATAGATCTGCTGTCTGCTAATTATTAGTCGCTAGCTTCAGTAGATCCACTAGATTTGCCAAATCTAACACAGATTCCTTTTGCTGATGCAAGGCTTACCTCTCCCTTTTCAGCATAACCTCTCCGCAGCTCAGCCGCATTTGCGAAACTTGTGTCCTCGATGCTGCTAACTTTGGAAAGGACATGACGCTTGTGGCTTGCACACCGTGCTTGCCCCTGGGCTAAAAGGACCCGCATTACTTTATTTAGGTCTAGTGCGCTCTAGAACGCAGAGTCGTAGTGCGCCTCATCTCCCACAAATTCTAATCTACAATACCGCTATGGCCACAACTTCTTTAGATTAGGCGATAGGGTTCGTCGATCCGCTATTTGAGGCGGCGTTAACGCCGCACGCGATCGTGGCAAACAAGGTAAAGGGAAGGACTCCGGTATAACTATATTCATGGCATTTCGCTTATGGCATCTCGCTGATTCCTTATCGTCCTCCTCTACAAGATGCAACACCTACCCCCCCCCCCCCCCCCCGCCACTGATTTCTAATGTGTTGTTCTGAATTTTCTCTTGGTACTATACATTATTCTAGTCTGAGTAGATCTATGAGGTTGCGTAGAATATAGTAATTATACTAATATTCTCTTGACGGTCAACAATGCTTACTGCCATCGTTTGGGTTTTTGCGGCTCTAACAGCTGTGTCTGCCCAGGGAGTGAGTTGGAACGGTCGCTGTGGTTTAGTAAACCGCGGTCTCGTCTGCAAAGGCTCTTTCTTTGGCGATTGTTGTTCACAGTACGTTTAATAGTTCTCTACTAGATTTACAAAGTATATGTTAATTTAGATCCTTTAGATATGGTTGGTGTGGTCGGATTTCAGGTAAGACAACTACGCCTATCGCCTAATTTATGGCACATATTAACCTCCTAATTCATAGCATATTGTGGAACCGGTTGCAACCCGACCTTTGGTATTTGCTCGAATATCATGACGCCTTCAATCCCTTCCTCGACTCTTCGTACGAGCACCCTATCGATGTCCTCGGTCGTTCCCTCGAGTACGCATATTTCGTCTGCGTTTGCTGCCTCCGGAACAGTCAAAGTCACTCGGAATGCGCGTTGCGGGTTTTCTTACGGTGCCACAGGCGGATTCAGCTGCTTAGGGTCTAGATATGGAGATTGCTGCTCGCAGTATTCGTACTGGTAAGTCGCATCTTGAGATGCGTCAAGCAAATTCTGATGATCTAATACAGCGGCTCTACTTCAGCGTATTGTGGAACAGGTTGCCAAGCTGGATTCGGCAGTTGTAATAGCGCATCTTCGCCACGTCGATCCTCCAGTGCATCCTCAACCCCAGCCCAATCGTCAATTGCATCGTCCTCAACAGTGCAACCATTGCCTTCGATCCAAGTCAGCACATCCTTAACCGCTAGGACGTCATCATCAGCTGCCTTTTCACAAAGTTTACCCTCATCCTCCGGCTCCCACTCAGATACCCGTGAATCGCCTCTGTCCACTGCATCAACATCCGTGGCATCATCGACGGGGGCCAGCTCCTCTGTCGCCTCTTCCACTAGCTCCTCATTGTCTGCAGTGACCTCTTCGACCGCCTCTTCCACTATAGGTATCAATTCAAGTGCCTTTTCGACCACTGCGTCTTCGAGCATCTTCCCAAGCGCCTCTCCGAGCGACTCTTCAAGTGCTTCTTTAACAGGTAATGACCGACGTATTTCGTCGTTAAGTATCTCTTCTACTGCTTCTTCAAACGACTTCTCGATTACTACTTCAGCAGCCACTTCTACCATTCTTCTAGCGAGTTCTCCATTGACCTCCTCGGGGATCTCGGGGATCTCGTCAACCGCCTTGTTGTCTTCCTCTTTAATCACCGATTCAACGATATCAATGGCTTCTCCGGACTCCGTGAGCTCTAGCACATACAGTTTAAGAACAAGCGTAACAGTTCAAACACCTTCTTTGGCGTCCTCTACGCCAAATGCGTCACCTTCGGATAATGCATCGCTTCAGAGCGACTTTCCAAGCCTTTCGAGCTTTACTTCGTCAGCTGCCTTTTCAGCAACATGGTCAGCTACCACTATAGCTGCGTCACCATCAGTCTCTTTATATACCTCAAGCACGTCTTCAGCTCCCTCTTCCGGCGTGCAGAGCTCAAGTTCATCGGATAGTCGTTTAGCCAGCGCATCCACAAGGGAACTTTCCACGAGCCCGTCGATAAGCGAATCTTCTATGGTCAATGCTTTCATTACCACATCCGCCATTGAGGCTTCCTTCAGCACGTCCATGAGCGGGACATCTTCCAGCGCATTTGCTAGTGAGACTTCCCCCGGAGTGTCACCCGCGCAGTCCCCGCCAAATGCGTCCAGCACTCCTTCTTTGCCAATCCGTACCGCCCCAGCCTCCTCAACTGTCTCAGGAACGTCCTCTGTTGTTAATCAAACTTCTTCCAGCTTATTTTCAATCCCATCATCGTCTAGTGACTTGACAAGCTCTTCCAGTCAGCTAGCGACTCCGTCCTCAAGCGAGTTGGCAGCGTTCTCCCCCTCTTCAGTCACTCCGTCTTTCTCCAGTGATTCAGCCATAGCGTTCTCTCCGAGCGATTCCGTCACTCTATCACCATCTGGCGGATCATTGACGCCCTCTTCGAGTGATTCAGCAGCCCAGGCACCTCCTAGTAAGGTGTCCACTGCGGTGTCTTCCAGCGATTCGGAATCAATTTCCTCGATGGCCTCTACCTTTGAATCATCTCCCAGTGCTTCTGCGACCCAATCGTTCTCTAGTGGCTTCGTACCATCCTTCCAGGCTTCCTCCACGGGCACGGCAAGCGAGAGCTCCACCTCGTTGAATGTCATCTCCGCTACTACAGCGATATCAAGCTCTTCTGCCTCTCCATCCTGCTTCAGTCCTCGGGCCACGAACTACGTGGTGAACGCTGGATTTGAGACTGGTTCTTTGTCATCGCCATGGAGTACGGTCCAGGTCTCGCCTGTATCACCTTCTAGATGGACCATCCAAGTCCAAAATACTGCTGGAACGCCGAGATCTGGTAGCTTTGGACTGAGGGGCTCAGTTAGCATTTCTTCTGCAACGACCATCAACATTATACAAAGCATCAATGATCTCGCCCCAGGTACTGCAATATCCGTTGGCGGTTATGTCAAGTCACTTCGTCCATCCACCAATCCTACTGGAACAAAGTTTTCACTCAACTTCGATGATATCTTGCTAGATCAGTTCGCGAGGAATCCCGCAAATAATGGGTTTTATCAGCTAATGACTTCTTCATCGCGTTTCCTTATTACAGGAGGCAACAGCCACACACTTAAACTCGACGTTGAAACAATAGGGCATGCTGCAGCGATATTTGCTGCTGACGACTTTTACCTAATTGTTGAGTCTGGGCCGGACGGCGCCATTGTATGCAATCCTACGCCAGCACCTGCACCCAGCTGCTTCTCCGCGTTATCCACGAACTTGGTCAAAAATCCCGGTTTCGATTATGATCCTGTATTCGCCATAGCAATGGCATATTGGAGTGTGAACCAGGGCCCTGCGTACTCTACAAATTCTTCGGTTTGGGACTTCGCAGGCTACCCCAGCGGCAACGGATTTTTAGGCAACACAGTTAAAAACGATCCTGGAAAGATCGACAGTACACTGTACCTCAAGCAGAGTAACATCAACATTCCTGAGGGCGCAGTGCTAGATGTTAGCTGTTATTTTAACCCTCGACGGATAGGGAATACTGCCGAAAAGCCTTTCTCGATTGCGTTAAAGTTCAATGATCAAGTAGTGAGATCTAGTTCCTCAACTGCTTCTAATGTTTGGGTTATATTTGGGTCTACAACGACTGGGTCGCGGCCCTCTGTTACAGGATCGGGTCCTCACTCTATTTCGCTCGAATCCGTACAGCAGGCGTTGAGAATTCAGATATCTTCTATGCTGACAACTTTTCCATTAAAGTTTCAGCTGTTCCAAGTGGTCAGCGTGTTTGCTACGCGCCGTAGATATCAGATGCTGATGATATCACTATTTTTATCGACGTGCCTTTCGTTGTTGTTGTTGTAGACTAAAGTTGTAGACCACGGTAAAACTAATATTATCAATCACGTTCCTTTAATAGAGTTGAATGCATATGCATTATATTAGCGAATAATGTCTCGTATTAATTAACTGCATCACTCCATAAGTGTCAGCCTAATAGGTTGACCTAAGCTAACTTGTCCCATAATGGGCAAGTGTCTGTCGGCCGAAAATAGAGTATATATCGGGATAACGCTTGTCGCTGCTCGGGAGCATTTCCTCTGTCAGAGCCCGACAATACTCCCTTTACTGCCAATCTATCCTTCCTATACTAGTAAGCCCCCCTTAGTCACTAACAATACGACAGGAAGATAGTACTTATCTGATTTGAATTATATAATGATAGTAAAAGTCTTGATACTACGTACGGGCAATTTCAATACTTAGTGTTTGTCATAATTAATTCAGGCACAATCTAATTAGCAGAGATAGGTTTTTGGACTTAGGTAGCAAACTTTGAATCCAAAAAAAAGGCTACGTAGATATAACAAACCTTACCACCACTTAAATAGAAGTTAAGATATTGAGGAGGATTTTATGAAGCATTCTGTCGACCTGTGTAAATCTCACTGATATGTGTTACTCAACGTATGCCTAAACGTCACGGGCATAGATTCGAATGCTCTACCAACCAATACTCATTACGTGTATTAGTTGTCTTTATTGGAGCACAATGCAGCCACCGGAGTGGGGTAGTTACATAGGTAGGGCTAGTATCTGTTAGGGCTCTCAATGAACTATCAGCGCTAAATGAAGTTCTAGTTAACGTTGGTTTCTGTAGCACAGGTAACATTAGTAAACGCATGAAGCTGTTGTTTATCTTACTTGTTAGTCTAATTACAATTCTATTACTTGTATGACAAGGATTATTATATCTCACGTTTAGATTGTATTATTTATGCCCTAGGGATTGTTTTTTCTTCTCTTATAAGCCAATACACCTTTCTTGATTGGTTCTGTATAGAACAATTAGCTCTCCAAAGAACTAAATACTGACATAAATATTTGCCTAACTAATGTCGTGATAGTGTCTCTACAGTCGTACTGTGCAGAAAACAAAGGGCTCAGCCAACTTCTTCCTTATGATGATAACCCTGTGCGCATTGGAAGTAACTAAGCAACTTGTGTCTGTTAAGATTGAGAGGTGCGAGGGGCGTAATAAGGTGGACGAAGATGGATAGGTAACAATGAAGCGAGTGATCAAAGCTTTGTTAAAGCAGGATTTTAACAGTACGACGAGGATAATACTTAGTGAATTCAATGCCCTTAAAGAGGTCCTATCTTTCTCCCTAAATACCCAGATTTTATTGGCTAAGCTTATGTAAGCCTAACTAAGATGCCCATTGTGGCTACGCAACCAAGTGCATCTGCACTAAGAGTTTAAGAAAGGTATTAATTAGCTTACTTTAATATTTCTAAAGTATTCATAATTAATATACAAAAATGTAAAAGGATTAAGGTGCACACATGAGGTTTTACTATAACTAGAATAACGTGTCCCACAAGCGAGCGCCGCACCCCCACTAAGTTTGAGCACCTCCCTCATCTTAACGTACAATAGCTTAATGTGAAGAATCTTAAGGGCTATCGGTGAGGATAACCAATGAGACTGCAAGGTTGGTTCTCCGGGATAGAGTGAGGGACTAGATGGAAGGGGGTTTAATACTAAGATAGTAAGAGGGTGCTTCTGTAAAGAGTACTAAGGGTTAAGAATAATTAGTATTGCTATCACTATACTGTAGAGTATAATATTAAGTTGAACATAATGAGCTATAAGAGTTTATTATGGTAATCTATATACATAACGCGCTCGTCGCGCTCGCCGCGAGCGCTGCGAGCGCTCGTCCTTGGCGGAGCGAGCGGTCACGTGACGCGTGACAGAGTAGAACACTGGCGCTTCTTGACTGGCTGTTAGTACCTGAGGCTCTCCCTCCTTGTCCAGGATTCCAGATCCTAACACTATCCCTCTCCTTCTTTAGGATTCGTCTTGAATCACGTAATATGTAGCTAGATTAGCTTAAAGGCAGCGTACCCCGCGTTTGTAGTAATATAAGATAAAATGTCGTCTAAGTTCTAGATTCGTAATCTGCGTCTTTATAACGAAATCCTCTGTGCTAAAACTATTACTGAATTCGCTTGTAATAAGTGTTTTAGGGATAACATTATTTATTATATTATGCTAAATTTAAACTTAAAATGTGCTGAATGCACTTGTTTAGGGAAACTGTATGTGAACATGTCCTAGGCTTCTCTAGATAAAACTTGTAATGAGTACTAGAAGAAGGTAGATAATAACGAGAAGTTGCTAGTAACTGTGATCGCGCAGTTGCTTCAGAATAAGGCGATTTTAAAGTAGGCGGAAGAAAGGGCGTAGAAGAAGGCTTTGTGTCTTGCGTTAGAGATGCATAATAACAGAGAGTTAGAGTTTGCTAAGGAAGCTCCTTGTCTAGTCGTTGATGCCTTGGTTAGTTTTTCTCTAATAGTATAGTCTACTATAGGCGCCTTGGATTAACTAGTAACCCTAGCGGAGCCTAGGCAGGCTTCTACCTTCTAGGTTTGTTTCTTCTTTCTCCTTTCCTCTCTTTCCTAATATTCTCTAATTTTTTCTTGGCAGTTTCTTAGATTTTCTGGTGGTTCCCACGTACTTTCTACGCTTAGGTACCCTTTCTATTTAACTAGGTAACTGAAGCTTAGTTCTGGGTTGTTAACTCTTCTATTCTGTTAGTACCCCTAGATTTTTTTAACTTTAAACTTATTTTCTTCCTCAGGTTTGTACTAGAATATTTTCTGTAATAGTGTAGCAGGGTTAGCTAGTTCCAGCTTAGAGATATAGAAGCGTAGGTAGATCTTTGCATCTAGTAGTAGCTTAAGTGTATAATTTACGGGTCCGTTTCGTTCTTTAACTAAAAATAGTCTAACTTTAACATAATTAAGTCTCTTGCTTAGTTGCTTATTGCGTAGATTTTTTGTAAGTAAGTATACTTTATCCCCCTTCTTTAGCTAAGGTGCTATTTTTCTTTTCTTATTCTAGTAGGAAATACTGTTGCGTTGTGCTTTCTTAAGGTTCTCTTAGAGTTGTTCGTGTACTTTTTTTATTTCTTTAGCTGTTTTTATAGCTGCTTTAGTTTTTCTGCTAGGATATAACTTTATAAAGAGATTAGGGTGTCTCCTGTAGTTAGTAAAGAACGGTGTCTTTCTAGTTAATTCTAACAATTTGTTATTATAGGCTAGTTGTACTATTAGTAACAATAAGACCTAATTGTTTTATTATTAATTGCTGTAAATTCTTAGGTAGGTCTTTATTATTCTGTTTGTTCTTTCTGTCTGTCTGTCTGTTTATGGGTAATAGGCTGTTAACAATTTTCTCTTTGTTCCTATCGCGGCTATTAGGGTAGACTAGAAGTTAGATGTGAAGAGCTTATCTCTGTTACTTATAATAGACTTAGGTATACTGTAATATTATATTAGTCTGTCTAGGATAATAAACGCTAGTTGTTCTGTGTTATAGTTGTTTTTAAACAGTATTATTTCTGCTGCTTTTGTAAATCTGTAGACTATATTAAGAATAGCGTTATACTTAATTCCTGTTGCGGGATCTTTAGATAGTAGTAACCCTGTTACAAAGTCTATAGAAATGTCTGCCTAAGGTTTGTTAGGTAGCTCTATAGCTTGCATTTCTCTGTAGGGTGCGTAGGTACTGTGTTTATTCTTATGATAGTCTACGCATTTTTTGATGAACTATTTAACCTTAGCCTTTATGTTCTTAAAGCTGTAGTGTTGCTGTATGAGTTCTATTGTTCTCTTAATTCCTAGGTGACTATATACTAGGTTATTGTAGTATTATTAGATAATTGCCTCTTATAATTCTTTAGGTACTTCGGACGTAATTATTATAGTGTTATTTAATAACTTATTAGGTCCTAAGCTTCTATCCTGGTTAACTTAAAGGATAGTATCGCTAACTATTGCTTTTATTCCTGCGATGTCTAATCTGCGGCTGAGAGCATCAGCTCTGCTGTTATCCTTTCCTGGCGTGTATACAATCTTAAACTTGTATTATCCTAATATTTTAGCCTATCTAACCTGTCTTTAGTTTAATGTCTTGGTAGTAGTAAAATAAACTAAGTTCTTATAATCCGTGAATATTGTAAGATCTAAGTAACTCTCTGCGTAGATTCGCTAGTAGTTAAGGGCGTCGACGACTGCTATAAGCTCTTTGTTATGCACGTTGTAGCGTTCCTTAGCATCTATAAATTTTCTTGAGTAGTACGCGATTAGGTGCCATTTCCTATTACGTTCTTGTTTTGCTGTTGCACCTAGTGCAAGGTCTGAGGCATCTATTTTAAACTGTAAAGGTTCTCCTGTTCAGAATGCAATTAACACTGGGGGTGTAATGCAGGCTTCCTTAAGCATCTGGAATGCTTTCTTTTATTTGTTTCCCTATTCCTATTTTATATCTTTTCTTGTAAGTTTAGTAAGTAGGATAGATTTTTTAGAGAAGTCCTTAATAAATTATTAGTTAAAGTTAACGAATCCTATAAATAACTATATGTCTTTAACTGTCTTAGGTTTAGGCTATTCTTTTACTACTCTTATTTTTTCTTTGCTTATCTTTACTCCGTGTGCACCTACTATATATCCTAAGAATTTAACTTCTCCCTTATAGAACTTACATTTCTTAGGTTTAAGCAGTAAACTAAATCTTCCTAAGCAGGCAAGAACTATTTTAACGTGCTTAATGTGTTCCTAAAGGTTTTTAGAGTACACGAGGATATCGTCAAGGTATGCAATAACAAATATATCTAGGTATTCCCTTAACATATTATTAATAAGTGCCTAGCATGTCGCTAGTGCATTAGTAAGACTAAAAGGCATTACTATATACTTATAGTAGCTGTAGCGTGTTCTAAACGCGGTCTTCTATTCTTTACCTTCCTTTATGCGAATAAGGTTATACGCTCCTCTTAAGTCTAATACTGTAAAGACTTTCGTAAAGGCTAGTTAATCCCGTAATTCCGCTATATTTAGTAAAAGGTATTAATTCTTTACTGTAATATTATTAAGTTTCTAGTAGTTAACGCATAATCTTAGCTTCCTATTCTTTTTTAGTATAAATAGTATAGGGTATCCTGCTAGTAACTGTGATTCTCTAATAAATTCCTTTTTTAAGTTTGTCTTAATATATTCGCGTAGGGTCTTAAGTTCTTTTTCTAATAAACCGTAAATTAGGCTGAAAGTTAGTTACTTTCCTTCCTGTAGGATAATCTCGTAATCCTAGGGTTAATGCTTAGGTAATGCTTTTATAGTTGTCTCTTCCTAAAAGAGTAACTTATATTCTTTATACTTATTAGGGATTACTAGAGTTGCGCTTTGTTCCTTAACTCTAGCTTATTAGTCTAAGGGCCTCCTATTAGTACCTACTAAGTCAGACCCTCGTGTCTTAAGGCCGTCCTTATTTAAAGTAAGGATCCTAATCGTTATCTTCTTATCTACCCAGGCACTTAGCCGCAGCGTAGGCTTACTCGTAGTTGCGTCCGTTCTATAGTATTTAAACAAGAACTTTTTCCTTTTCTAATCTATGTCTGGACTATGTTCTCTTAACTATAGGAGTCCTAGTATTACATTATGCTGTAATAGTCTAAAGACGTCTAGGTTAATTGTTTCCCTATAGTTCTAGATAATAAGTTGCACGCTCTGTACTTCGTGTGTGATTACGGACTCTGATAGCATTAGTTATCTATTAGTAACTGTTAATGGATATAGTACTAATTTTAACGATAGGATAAGGCTAGCTTGTTCTATCGCTCGCGCAGAAATATAGCTCTGTTGTGCTCTAGAATCTACTAATGCCTTTATCTAGCTTCTGTTAAGCTTAATATTTAGCTTAAGGAGTCTTTATGTGCCTGTTGCGCATAGGGTTCGCAGTTCTTGCCTATCAGTAGGCGTGACCCTAAAAAAGGCTCTTTCTGATACCTGTTTAGTGTCTTAATGTCTTTATGCTTAAGGTAATCCGAGTTAAGGCACGTTTACTATTATTACTGATTACATTCTCTATTAAAGACTAGCTGCATCGCTATAGTAGCTATAGGGTTGTTATTTCCTAGGAAGTAGAGGACAGTCCTCTTATTCTATAAGTGGTTGTCGCATTTAACTTTAGGATAATTATACTATTAGTATTTGTATTAGTAAAATAAGTAAGGGAAGTATCCCTGTTCTGTTTTACTTAAATAATAGATCGCGCATAGGTCTGTAGTATAAAAGGACTAATAGACGACACTGTGTCGCTTATTGCGTGGATCTATCAAGTAGTCTGGTACTAGTTTCTGTAGTCTTTTGCGCATAGTATGTAGGGTCTAAGCCGCCTTAGTGTGCTTATACATTTCTTAGGCTTCTTCTTCTGTAAGATGCTAGAGAGGGTTAACATTCTCTTTGTCGTCCTCCTAATGTATTTGTTGTTTAAGCTGCGTATAAATATCTTACTTCTTACTGTCTGTGAGCACGATTTCGCTATAAGAGTTAACTTAAAGATACCCTTATTGTACTAGGTTCTTAGTGTTTAGTATATAGAAGGCGTCTTCCTGTGTTAGTAGTAGCATTATTTAGCGTCGTAGTGTGTATTTAGGGGTCTTAACTACTAGGGGTTCTGGTGCCTATGTTTGCCTAGCTTGTTAAAGTTTCTGTAGTGCGTTCCTAACGCTTACGAGTTACTATGCTTCTTTAGCTCTTTCCACCTATTCTTGTGTTGCCTTCGTATAATATTCGGGATAACGGTAGTGTTCCCGCAATATATCTTGCATCGCTTATTTAGCTAGAATAATCGTACTTATCCCTTATTTTATAGCTGCTTCTTATTCTTCTAGGGTTAACGCGTTAATATATTATACTTTATATATATGTTGTGCGTATAGTTAGTAGTTAAGCTCTGCAATGTCTTTTTCCGCCTCTATAGGCGTTAATAGCCTTAGGGTTCCTAGTTAATGTCGCTTCTAGAAGTTTTCCTTTTTCTAATCCTTAGTTAAGAGCACTATAGTATTATTAAAGTCCTCCTTAGCGTCCTTATAGACTAGAGACAGGGAGTTGCTGCTCTCTTCTTCCTCGTCGCTATACTAGGTTCCTAGAATCCCCTTCTTAGTAGGTTCCAGAAGAGGTGGCTGTGTTGTTTCTATATCTTAAGCCCTTTCCTCTTAGGTCGCGATGACTTCCTATGTTTCGTCGTCGCTATTTTCTTCTTTTACTACTATTATATTAATCTAGGGGGTTACCTTATTCTTACTCCTGTAGTCCTTAGCTATATAGCCTTTCTTATTACAGTTAAAGTAGGTTATCTCTTTTTTCTTCCCGCCCTTACCTAACTTCTCCTTATTAAGATTATCTAGATGCATTGCCTTAGGGCCCCCTGACAGGTACTGTCTAGGCACTCCCTATAGTTAATACTAATGTCGTGGGCGACTATTATTTAGCTTATTGCGATAATCTTTCTAGGGTTTCTTGTCTTCCTTTGTTTGTCCTAGTAGTTATCTTCTAAGTCGCATACGGAGCTTATAGAGCTCTACATCTAGTTAGATAGTTTTATTGATTAGGTCGTCTAGTGTCGTGATTTTCGTGCCCGTACGCATGAGCTCGGTCTAGACGTCCGCTTTTAGGCCTTATTTGTACATAGTTTTTAGGGTGTCGTTATTCTAACTAGTCTGTCTGGCGTAACCTAGAAATTTGTTAGTGTAGTTAGCTGCAGACCTGGTTTGTCGCATGTTTTAGATCTTGCGCTCTGTAATAGTTGCTACGTTCAGGAGCCTAAACGCTTAGCGCATGCATGCTTTAAACCTTTCCGTACTTTCGAATATGATGATAAGTTCTTAAGGCTTTTCTTTGTTACTTATGTACTTAACTAGGTGGGGTTTCACCCATTTGGCAGCTTCGCCTCTCATGTAGCTCAACATGAGTACTGCTTAGTCGTCGTCGTCTATGGTGGTTACGTTGAACTTGAAGAACAGGTCGAACTGGAGTAGCTAGTCCTCGAGCTTGAACCGATCCCTATAGAAGAGGTCCGGTTTGGCGACAGCGTTGCCTGGCCTTGTTGTATGATGGTTGGTAGTTTCTATCTCAGTGTCACTTATCTTGAGGGTGTTTAAAGTGTGAAGAATCTTAAGGGCTATTAGTAAGGATAACTAATAAGACTGTAAGGTTGGTTCTCTAGGATAGAGTAAGAGACTAGATAGAAGGGGGTTTAATACTAAGACAGTAAAAGGGTGCTTCTGTAAAGAGTACTAAGGGTTAAGAACAATTAGTATTGCTATTACTATACTGTAGAGTATAATATTAAGTTGAACACAATAAGCTATAAGGGTTTATTGTGGTAATCTATATACATAATGCGCTCGTCGCGCTTGCCGCGAGCGCTGCGAGCGCTTGTCCTTGGCGGAGCGAGCGGTCACGTGACGCGTGACAGAGTGGAACACTGGCGCTTCTTGACTGGCTGTCAGTACCTGAGGCTCTCCCTCCTTATCCAGGATTCCAGATCCTAACACTTAACGCCACGCTCTTTAAATGCCTTTAAACAAAGCAGATATCTAGCTTACTATCTTAGCTATTTATGCGCATTAAATTAGTAGTAACCAGGGTTGCCGTTTACTATAGTAATAGTAATTACTATTACTAGAGGCCAATAGTAATAGTAATTACTATTATTATTTTTAAACCCTCTAGTAATTACTATTACTATTAGTAATTACTATTAGAAAATAAAAACTATAATTTTACTATAGAAGTTAGTTATATAGAGTATATATTAAAGTATAACTCTATATCTTAGCTATTTAAGGTAATTTAGGCCTAACACTTTAATTATAGTACTGTAAAACATAAATATAAAAAAAAATCTATATTTAGAAAATAGTAATTACTATTACTAAAAAGTGGCAACCCTAGTAGTAACTAGCCTGCTGCAGTAATCTTTAAAGTGTCTGAAAGAATAATCTATTACTAACGCGCTAGGACTACTATAGTAGTGCTACTTAGCGCGATTACTAGCCTAACTTAAGGAAGCTTACCTAGCTAGAAGAGGAGGTAATAGTTAATTATATACTTAATCTAGATTAGCATAGATTCCCGCCTACGTACGCAGCTATACGTAATATAGCTAATAAGCTGCTATTAACGCGTAGTAGAGGTCTAGTTAGTATAAATTAGCTATCTATATCCTCTACATACTACCTTACTTATCTTATCTACTACAGCCTCTTAATATTAGCTACTTTTCTCCTCTTAAGAAGGTGTACAGCTGCTAGATAGAGAGCTTAATTAAGGCCTATATTAACTATATTACTAAGCTTAAATTTCTGCCTACCTTTAAAGTAGTATTTAATTAAACTTTTACTGTAGTTAATATACGCTTAGTATTTTAAGAAGTAGGCCTTATTCCTCTCTAGCTAGACGTTATCTTATTAAGGCTAGATATCTAGCTGCGTACGCTATTACTAGCAGCTTAGTTAGGAGCTTAGGAAGGAGCTTAGCTAGGAGCTTAATTAGGAGCTTAATTAGGAGCTTAGCTAGGAGCTTAATTAGGAGCTTAACTAGGAGCTTAGCTAGGAGCTAAGTAAGGAGCTAAGTAAGGAGCTAAGTAAGGAGCTAAGTAAGGAGCTCTCTAGGAGCCTGTTACGATCCTGCTGGGACCCTGTCCTAGTGGCCCTAACTGGACCTCACGGACATTGGACCAACAAACGAGATCACGTGACATGCTCAGTTGATCAGTATAATTAGTAGTGCTGAGCACACTAAGCACACTAAGTAACCTGCATAACTCTTATGTATATAGACTACTACAATAAACTCTTATAGCTTATTATGTTTAACTTAAGATTATACTCTACAGTATAGTAATAGTAATACTAGTTATTCTTAACCCTTAGTACTCTTTACAGAAGCGCCCTCTTACTATCTTAGTATTAAACCCCTTCTATATAGTCCCTCACTCTATCCCGGAGAACTAACCTTACAATCTTATTAGTTATCCTCACTAATAGCTTTTAAGATTCTTTACAGAGCCTTAAACACTAAGGAACCTATATAAGTTTAAGGCTTAATTAACTCTAATTAGTAATTACGTTTAATAATATAAGAGCTTATTACTAGCCTTAATTATTAAGGCGCTTAATTAGTTTATAAAGGGGGCTATAGTAAGGGTATATAGAGCTAAGCTAATAGAGAGTAAGATTAATAGCCTTAAGAAGGCTAATAAGGCAGTAACTTAGTAAAAGCAGCGTAAGAGAAAGTAGATCTAGAAGTAAGGAGTCTTAATAAAGAGAGTTAGAGAGGATATAGTTACTTAATAAGAGGCTGATTAACAGATTAGGCGTAAAATGCGTTAAAGTAGGGAGTAATTAGGCCTTAGCAGCCGTGCTCTATCGCGCTGTAAAAGGTGCAGAGAGACTAGGTATAACTTACGCATCTGTAAAAACGATACTATAGGTGCTACTTAAGCTTGCATATTAATATCTATAGAGTACTTGAATTTATGGTTAAGCTGTACGCTGGTAGAGGAGCTCAAACTTGGTGGGGTGCGGCGCTCGCTTGTGCGCGGCGCTCGCTTGTGGGACACGTTATAGTTAATAATATTATAAGGAAAACTTCATTTTCTGTAGTAGCTTATACATGATTCTATGAAGAAGAAAGTCTTTACAGGATAACAGTTAGAGCACTTGAAAATTCTATGAACACTTATTAAAGTAATAATGTAAGACTAGTCTAACCAGTTAGTATTATAACGCTAAGAGCTATGGGTACATACAAGCGTTACTCTAGAGTCGTCCCCTATATCTTTTATAGAGCACAGCGACTGTAAAATACTAGTGTGCTATTGCACAGGGTACCTAGTCAATTGAGTGATAGCGAATTCCATTTGTTAGCGAGATTTAGTGATAATATTCACACACGTGGGAGATCTTAGCATATTGCACCTCACGCCACGACAATTCACTTTAAAAACTGAGGTTTTGTGAGGTCACTAGTGCATTGGCTACAGTCATTGAGCGAGATTTCGGACCATTTTGCTTAGTACTTTTAACAAGGCCCCATAATTAACTTCGTTTCTAGCAGACTGCACAGGCAGGGCTGCTCCTGTTGTTCACGCACATTTGATTCGATTGCTACCTCTCATTCACAACACCAGAACCGCGGGATAGTGCCGAACCACCTTATTAACTCCACACCAAGAATCACAACCTAGTGTACCTCACCAAACGTTTCAAGGTAACAATAATTGTTGAAAAAGTCTTTAACTTATCAAGAAGACACTGGGCTAGTTTTTGGCACTGTTGTTACGCTACCACTCTATGCATGGTATGCAGAGCCGGAAAAGCTCGTCTTACTCCTGTCATCGCGTATGTGCCTGACTGCACAAGTCACCACACGGTGGCATTGCCCTCTAGTTCCAACACCCAGTCTCTCCTCAGTTCGATAGTATTGTCGAGCGGATGTACGGGCATCTCGAATGAAAACCCGAAGAACTGGAATCGAAGCGGCCACAATTGTGGTGGCAGCCTCGATGGGACCCCAGTAAATGAGGGGTATAGAGTCGTCTGAGGTTGTTAGCCGCAACAGTAAGAGTACCTGCTTGTTGACGAAGGTCTTACAAAGGCTTCCTGGCATCAGCTGATTAAGTTGACATGTTTTGATGATAGAAGCGGTAGCGGCACTAACCAAAGTCAGGTGAGTCCCCGTTTCAACATGGTGTACTCACAAGATGCCCATACTCATGGCTACCGCAATTCCCAGCTTTTCTTTCTTTAACATATGCACCCCCCACAGGATTTTCCATGGGAAAAATACCATAGCAAGATCGACAGCAGCAGACCACACTAGTACATCATTACGCGGCCCACAAAGGTCAATTCGGGGGCGGGAAGACTCACCACCTGAAAAGATGTGATATTTCATCACGGCATTACGGTCCAGGCATTTATCTTGCAATGCTGCGCCTCTGATAGGGGTGCACTGTATGTAGAAGATTATGATGCTGAAGCCGAGGAATATATTAGTTGAAACGACTAACAACCACACCGCCCGCTTCATCCATTCGGTCGTGATCCTTAGCAGAGTAGCACCGAATGATGTTTTGCTCCATATGATAGATAAGAGCAAGAATGGATGCCTCGCAGCAGCCATCTTCATGATGGTTGGGAAATTCTCATGAGGGATATCCCAGTCGCGAGATCCATATTTGAGTTGGACCACGCAGTATGTTGTGAGACATACATAGACAACCATGGACGACCGCGCTGGTTAGCTTAGTCTTGCTGCATTTCAGAGAGAATACTAACCCACGAGGCCAGGGCAAAGTGATCATCCCACCACAACCCACGATATGTCTTCTTCTTACAATACACGCGGAGGCCGATAATAATAGCAGAAAGAATTGACGAAGACCAAAGAACAATAAGTATTGTTGTCCCACGGCTGTCATGAGGCAGATCCGCCGGCCGCATGCTAGGATCTCGTATGTTGTTAACTGCCATGCCGCGCAGCTGCGAAAGGCGAGACTTGTGTGAACAGTAGAGGACGGGTGTATATCAGCCTGGGGATCGCTTTGAAATAACTTGCACTAAACGCCACTCTGCCCTTCAGGGCTAGGATAAGGTACCATGAGTAAGTGGCGTTAGGAATAAGAAATGCGATAATTTTGCAACTGAAACTTTCCTTTGCAACACCGAAACCCTCTAAATATGGTATGCACAATATGCTGCCACATGTTAGATGCAATCTAGTTCTTCGCGGTTGGCGAGACACATTGCGCCCTGGAATAGTAGACTACTGCCTTATCCTCCCACAGCACCAGAACCTCCTAATTCTAATCCCCGAACCCAACTCTAGCCTGGGAATCACACTGGACGAGACGCAATCTAGTTTACCCGTACATTCACACGATAGTCAATAAGTCCCGAGCTGGCGATCAAAGGCAGGGGTCCCCAATCAAAGCACTATGCTGCTCGCTGCGGTCTCATAGAGCAAGTCCTGCGGCTCCAATTACTCGGAGCGTAGGCGTATGTGAAAAGAATATGAATGGTTTAGGGAGAATTGGGCGCCATCATTCGATGTGGCATTGGTTGGTATTTGCTCCGATCATGGGCATTACGAAATCCTCTTCCTGGCAAGCGAGACGGTTCGCGGCAACTCCGATGTGTTCCCCGGAAGCCACCGGAATTTCCCAGGACGCCACAACCATTTAGCTCCATCAGAAGCGTCGATGTATGTCACTTCAGGGTTTTCGCGCCTCGGATACGATGCATACCCCCAGATGTATGCATGGTTCCCCCATCCCAGCTGTCAGCTGTCGTCCTAACTGCTTTCTAATCAACGCCACAATCGTTCTGCAAAGCAGATGTATCAAATACTATGCTAGTATTCATATTCAGCCGAGAGAAACTAGAATCAAAGAAGCTTGAGCCTAGACTATTATGAGACGCCCTGCATTATAGACGCAAACTTATTCGGGAATGTTCTCAGTTTCGGGCTCGTATTGCAGATAGATGTGGAAGATGAACCTGGGCTTGCACAGAGTTTGTGTGGATGACTACCGGCTTCTGAGCTTAATGGCGCACTTGTAAACCATGGCGTGGTGTGCTTATGCGTTGCAAGACACAAATGCTTCGAACTGAAGTGTTGTTTAGGGTTTGTTGGGAAGAGGCAACCAGAGCACCGGATGTATTACAAAAAAAAAGTCTTTATGGAAGAAATCAGCGATCACCTAAGTTGATGAAGTTTTGGATTCAGCCCCGTGGGAGAAAACCCATTATTCTACCAGGCCCCCGAACTTGATTATGACACTCGCGTATGCCCTGGCGACGCAACCGAAGCTATAAAAGCACACTTCCTGCCCAATCATTTTCATGGCCAATCTTCATTACCGGTTCCCTGATATTTATTGTTATTGCTGTACCTCTGTCCGTCGTGGCATCTTTCGATCACTCAGACGCATGATTGAGAATCTTGTTTCATACAAGTGGCGCCATCGAGCTCCCGCCTTTGCGACTACCTTACGAAGCCTCGCAAGGAGTGCCAATCGTCTCTGCAGTCCAAACTCCTCCTTCTGTTGAATTTCATCCAATGCCCAAACGCGCTGCGATCGTCAAATTCAAACGAATGCTGCCGTTTCCCACCGAAGAGCCGCCCATTCGCCTCCCAAGCGATAATTACCAATCAAAACACTGATACGACGCATTAGTGTCATTGAACGACAAAGAGAAAGCACCCAGAGAGGAGTAAAGCACCCCGTTCTGAAGATACCGTGGATCTGTGCGCCACACCAAGACAACCCCGTCGCCGTACGGTTGCCATAAGATGCTCACTTCTTCATATCCTCATATATCATATAATATTGTTAGTTCAGTGTGAACTCGATAATGATTTCCATCCGCTAGAACACCGCGCGCCAGGCCAATATTTACTCCGCAGCTAGCAATACGGTTATCCAATGTGTATTCTCCTTACTAGGACCTATATTTCGTTGGAGCAAATATTGGATATACTCACGTAGCTTCCTAAACCTACTGCTCTCAGCTCCTAAAAGGCTCTTAGATAGCATCAGTGACGCCCAGAGTCGCCTTCATATTCTGTAGAGAGCTATGAGCCTAGCAAGCTAAACAACTAGAACGCAACGCGAAAATATCGGATTAGAAAAGAGGCAATAAATGGACCTTTTGACGCTGTGGCGCCAATAGCTGAAGACGTATTAAGAACTTTTACTTCCTCCTTAAGATTCCAACAATGCAACTGCTTCGCAAGTCCCAAGACTATTCTTGATGATATCGTGTATGAATAAACTCATATATCGAAAACCCACTGGCTGATCTTCACATGGAGGCTCAACTTAATTTTGTTTCTGCTTGTGTACAATAGTCGTGGCAATCGTAATAGAGCACTGAGCGCAAGGCTTAAGATCAATTCTGGAAATATTTCAAACGTACAACATCCCACCCGCGGAAGTATATAGAAAGGCCTACCCTAATGAACGCAAATATTTTGTCTCGGTTCAGCGAATGATGTCAATCATTTGTTTGGCGGCAGAAGTGCTCATCGATTGTCCATGTGTGAGAGGAACGTGTCGCAGATCCATGAAAGGAAATTAAAGAGATGTCCTGAGAATGATTATAAGCTCAGCTTAGCCATGCACGAACATCAGGCATCACATACAATACTAGGCCATGTTTGGCATGTAAACAGACAACCCTTTCACAACCCAGCACCCGTTGGTCAAACCTACCTCTGAAGATCTACCCATCTGCCGACATATGCAAAGCTAATGAACTCTGAAGACTCTATATAAAGACTATGCATCCTTCCAGGCATCGTTAGATCCCTTTACTTCCATGTTGAATCAGTTGAAATCAGACAATACTCCATCAAGACATTACCCCTACTTGTCTTCGCATACGCATCTACAGACCTGATGGGAGTTCGGATCCGCAAGCTCAACTCTGCTGGCAAGCCTTGGGCGACTCACTTACATGGAAACCATCGTACGGAACTTTTGAGGCCTTCAATGCACACCCCTGCTATTGGTCCCTCGCCTCTATCACTTCCATAGCGATTCTACTAGACAGAAAATCTATCCCGAAGCGAGCCTCAACGCATTCAGGAACACCACCAACAGCTCAACTCCACAAAACACTCTGCCCTGCAGAGGCGCGTTGCATGGTCATGAAGAAGTGCGATAAGCAATTACACAGCCGGTGGTGTGAATTGCGGACAAGCAGCTTCAAGCGTACGAGATAGGAGATAAAATCGCGTCACTATGCTCGATAATGACTTCCTCCTTTGGGTGAGGCTTTGGATGAGAAACAGATCATCATTCGCACAGTTCACCTTATCTCTAGATTTACAGTTTGTATCAGATTCTGATTTATCAATTTAAGATTAGATTTAAGTATATATTAGAGCTAGTTAGATATACGATTGAACATTGAGCAGCTTATTTCTGTTTCACTTGTTTATTGTATCAATATGTCTATAACAATGACTCTCCTCATGTTAATAAAGCAGTCTAGCGCTCATAGTATAAACTTCGATGTCCCTCTACAATGCTTCTCTTGGTGGCTCCTTTCCTTTCAGTCGCCTATACAAAAATTGTCTTGTCCTCCGTGCTGCGTAGGGACTAGCACTTCCTACTCCGTGTTCACCGCCTGGCACGAATAACAGGTCATAGTCCTTTTCAGCAATGTTTAGCGCATTCACAACCTGCATTGTACTTGCCGGATCCACATTCGTGTCTAGCTCCCCTACAACAAGCATTAAGCTGCCATTCAACTTTCCTGCGTTCACAACATTCGAACTATCTTCGTAGCTCTGGTCGACAGGATATCCCATCCATGCCTCGTTCCACCACAGTTTGTCCATGCGATTATCGTGACAACCGCAGTCGGCAACGGCGGCACTGTAGAAATCATTGTGGAAAAGAAGTGCGCCCATGGCATTCTGGCCGCCCGCGGATCCGCCATAAACACCGACGCGGTCGATATCCATCCATGGACGCGTCGACGCCGCAGCTTTCATCCAGGCAATACGGTCAGGGAAGCCGGCGTCTTTCAAGTTCTTATGACAGACATCGTGAAAAGCTTTGGAGCGCCAGTTGGTGCCCATACCGTCGATAAGGACTACAACGAAGCCCTCATTAGCGAGTTGGTGCGCTTCGTAATCCATGCGATACTCCTTTGGCACGTGAAAGTCATGAGGTCCGGCGTAGATCCTCTCGATTACGGGGTACTTTGTGCTGTTATCCATGTCTACGGGGCGAAATACGAGACCGTGAATTAGCGTGGAGCCGTCCCTGCCCGGTGCGGCAAAGCGCTCGGGGACAGGCCAGAAGAGCCAGTCTAGATTGCCTTCCTCGACAATGCTGGTCTGGTTGCCAGTTTCTGCGTCACGTGTGACGGTCTTTGCAGCCATGTCCATGCGCGACCATGTGTCCGTAAAGGTTTTACGATCTGGACTGAATGACCACCAATGCGAGCCATCGCCTTCAGTCAGGAGTTTGAAGCCTGAGCCGTCAAAATTCACACGCGCTAAGTGGGAATAGTACGGATCTTGGCCTGGCACTGCGCCGAATACTTGGATCCAGATCCGCCGTGCCTCTTCATCCACATAGTCCACGGACCGCACCACCCATTCCCCCTTCGTGATCTGGTTCTTAACTTCTCCACTCTCAACGTCGTAGAGGTAAAGATGGTTCCATCCATCACGTTCACTAGCCCAAATCATCTCGCTCGAGTTTGAACTGTGTACCTCGTGGTAATATAGCTTTTGCGAGTAGTCGATGAATGTCTTGCTCGTTTCCTCGATCACAACTCGCACCCTTCCCTGTGTATTCATTCCAATGATACGCAAAACCTGGTGACCCCTTTGATTGAACACGAAGCGGAATTCGGTGCCCTCTAAATTCCATCCAGAACCTCTTAATGCGGAAATACTGTACGGATTCTGGAATAACGTGTCATCCGTGGGAATCTCCTGTTTGGTCGTTAAATCGAACATTCGCGGCCGATCGATGCGGACTCTATCACCAGGTTTAGGGTATCCGAACTGCTTCAAGCGGGGCTGAAGTTGATCTGTTGGACTGGACTCGACTGCGTAGACGAAGCGTTCTTGGGCTGGCGTTGTCTGAAATATAACCACGTATTTTCTGTCCGGCGAGTGCCACGTCAAGTTGCTGAAAGGGTTCTCTACCGTTCCCGTCGTAGACAGCTGGGTTTCCTGCCCATCAACGTCGCGGAACCAGACGTTGTCATTCTTGAAGAAGACGCCTGAACCATCTGTCTCATTAGTCTGGCGTCTAGATAACTTCTCTGGAGTCTCCCTCCAGCTCTTAGCCGGCGTTTCTTCGACCACACCCAAATGCTTTCCCGTCTCACTAGCGTCAACATCGCCAATATCGCCCTCAAACGCTACTAAAGTGCCTGAATTCCTCCATTCCCAGTTCTTTTCTCCAGCACGGAACCTTACAATTGTGCAATTCTCTTTAGCATCAATCCATGCGAACGGGAGATTCGTAGCCGAGGCCTCAATACCATGCTGTCTCAGCGCGCTAGAGAGCCCATCGTGGTCGAATGCAGGCCGGCGCATGCCTCGAGTTGAATCGACATAGATAAACGTAGTGTTTCGTGGCGCATTTTTTCTCTGAAACCAAAAAGTGTTGGTGTTTGAAATCCAGTGGGGTTGTACGGCTACTGCCGTCGTTTGCGCATCTCCATCTTTTTGAGCGACGTCGGTGGCGTGCTTATTTGAAGAGAATTCCTGTGATCCAGAGACTTGTGCGATAGATATTAAAAAGATAGAAAGCCCGAAGTACTGCAGAAATTGGGTGTATGCTCTCATGATTAGATATATTTTGACGGATTATTACCGCTTGCGGATAACACGTCGCAGGGCCGTCAAGTGATTACAGCCTATGCAACATCTACCGGTGATAGGAAAGACTATAAAGAGAGATAAGGTTAGGATTTATAGAGACAATAGACATTGTCCTTTTCAGCAGCATTTTCGCATCCGGAAAATACATACTTGGCAGAGCCCCTGGATTTTGATTGGGCCCCTCTTTAAATTAACATATTCCACCGCTCTCCATGCCACTATAGTCCTAGTGTGACAACCAAATTTGCTAAAAATAAAAAATGCCCCTTTCGATCCTTAACGCGAGTCAGTCGCTCAATGTGTTTTGCGCATCTTTGTGCCGCGCACTAAGCATTATACCAAACCCAATATAATCATAAGTGCTAGTCTTGTCCAATAATGTCTCTTCCACTGTATAATGCCGAAGCATATCTACCTACCAACTCAGCTCAGAACACTAACCACAACTTTATTGTAGATTAAGTGTTCGTGTCTACTCCCCCAGCCTTGACGAATCTGGCCGTCCTTTTTTTGTAGCAATTGGCTTCCTCCTGCAGTCTCGTAGTACTTTGTAGACTTCCTTTACATATCTTCTATTTGCGTCCTACTAATTCAATGTCTTCGTTATTACTATTCCGCTTACCCACCGCGATAATGCCGACGTGCCACAAACAACTAAGCCCCAACACAATAGCCATAAGTAATGCATCAAAAACATAGATCGGCCACTCGTTGGCCATGAGGTATGCGTCTTCTAGAGGGCTGTGAATTGATGTTTCAATATTAGCGATATAGAGTTGAACTTACTACCCATAGCGTACTCAATGACACGAAACAAGTTTCTGACGGTAATAAGAATACTGATGGCATATAACATGCGGAGATATTGCTCCCAATTCCAATTACAATGCGTTGTCTCCTGAGCTGGTCGGTTTCGCATTCGTACATGGAATACAGCTGCCACGAGCATAAAGAAGCCGAAGATGATAATCTGAAGGATCAACCCCAACAGAATAACGAGCTTGCCGCGATCTAACCCGGCTTTATCATCGGCGGACGCAAGCATACCACCACCCATACCTTGGATGATGAAGCAGAGAACGTCGCCAGCGACGAAGCCCTTCGTCAACCAAGATAAACGAACCATGGAATACGACTCGCATCCTGTGGCTCTAATTATACGGCCTAGGAACATATATACGGAGGCCGCGAATAGGATCGGTGCAAGGAGGATGAGCAGAGACTGCACGATGTATGGTGGAAGTGAGGCAGGCTTGGAGTTGCCTATCGCCCTACCAACATACCCGATGATCTCAACTAAGTGATTCTATTAGCGGAAGACTCTGGAGGTGTATTGAAAACTTTCTTACGTGTGCCTCCAATTACAAATGGTATGCAGAACCAAGTGCGTCTCTTGAAAAGGAGGAATATGTGGATTAAGGTCAAGACAGAGAAGATGACAATCGCAATCACAGCCAACGGAAGGGAAGGTGCATAAGCATAATGGCTCTTTTTTGTCATCTTAAAGTGTTTGCAATGCGTAATAATAGGAAGGAGGAGGCGCTGGGAGACAAAAAGGGTGTATTAGCCTCGAACAAGGAAGTAAATGCGGTGCAGGATACTGTTCAGTAGACTTTGTTCTTCAGATTCCTGCCGAGGGTGGTGAATGCTTCTATGAATATATATACTATGGTATAATAACCCTCAGCCTGAAGCCCAGGCCAAATATGCGCGGGCTTTGGTAGCCCAAATCTAAGCCCCATGGAACGAGAACGAGTCCTCATATTTTCTGGTCCTGCGGCTATGCGGCCGGTCTATTTCAGAGGTTTCAAAGGCCTCAAAATATTAACAATGAGATATGGTGATTGTAGCCAATAAGTAGAGGAAAGGAACGAGAACGATTACGAGATCAAGCAAAAGTCAGCAATCTCGCGAAACGAGACCCGGGCCGACTTGAAAGCCAGGGCATGACACAACCGAGAAGGACAGAGCGAACGTACGATGGCTATGGACTGTGACAGCGCATTCGACTTCGGTACAATTATTTTGAACAACAACTGGAAATGGGGTGCAAATATGACCATTTCATCCACACAGCCCTACTTGCTCTCGACACCACATGGTAAGATAGCCCCACTGCTCCCCTTGGTCGTCCAGCTTAGTAGACAGTTCTCGCACAAGTCTTTTTCCAGAATACTTTGCCCACCACATATCATCCAGTTGGTCCAAAAGCACACCCCAATGCATGAATATAGCCACCGCCATTGACTCATCCTTTCGCAATTCGCTCACAAACTCTGGGTCAATTTTCAAGAACCATGAAAGCATAGATGTCCCACATTCGAACCCTTCTTCAAGTTTTTGGATTGCTTCTTCGAAGATTTCATGCTTTTTACTTCCATTTGCTCGTTGGTCTTGCGCGTAGCGGTTGTTGCTGAGGAACGCATCGTTCAGTTGTCGCAACTCCTGCGCAGGCGAGGAAATTTCGATAGCTGATGGTTTCCTCGGAATGACGCTGCGCAATATTTCACCTAGACGTCCTTGAAGAAGCCATTGGCGACTAACGTCGACAATTGAACTAATGCCTTTTATAAGGTCAATGACAGGCAAGATTGCCTCCGCAGTTGATTTGACCTCACTGCTTGAATCTGCGGGAAGAAGTGGCGAGACAATCGCACAAATTATAATCATTGCTGAAGATGCAAAGATCGCGATGCAAGTTGACGGAGTGATGTCGTGAAGCATTCCACGCAACCCAGAGACAGCCTGATTCTGGTACTGAAGCGCGGCGCTTACGTAACGACGTGCAGCTTTCGCGTCCTTCGTTTCGCTCGCAATATGGAGCGACGTAGATGCCAGAAGCGCCTTCATCAAGAAATCATAGCGGAGAGCTTCCTTTCCTACGTGATCTCTGAACCATTCCGCAAGGTGAGAAGAAAAGCTATAACAGGTTCGCGTGCACCACTGGTGCATCAGCTCCAGCTCGGTGTGCCTGATTGACAGCCATGCTACTTCATCAACCGTGGAGCTCTGAACGCTGCAGGAATGGCATGTTGTTATGACGTTGTGGACAGGAGAAGCCTCAGGTTGGGTTCCGCTGAAGGAGGGCGAGCTTTCCGCCTCGAGGACGTGGCCCTGAATGTGGAGCACAGTCTGCCGCGAATAATGGCAAGCAGTCCCTCGGTGTATGCAGCCTAAACAACGCGGTTGTCTCTCGTCGCATTTCACGCGTCTCCTTCGGCATTCATCGCATCCGTATCGAGACTTCTTGTGCGATCGCCTGCGGGGCATCTGAGTGCGGGTAGGTCAAACCAGAGTGGCGGAGATTTGATCACAAGAGGTTGCGAACGAGATTAAAAAAAACTATAAATTTCAGTTGAATGGTAGGAGTTCAGTCGTACCCTCCCTAGCCTGAAGCGTCTACAGGTGCTGTTGTGATCAAGAGGTCGTAAAGGCAAAGAGAAGAGAAGCGAGACTGTGAGTCGGGCCGTAACCAGAAACCAGCGAGTCACTGGACTTGGCAGTCGAATTAGCATGAACGCCCCAAATCTTGCAACATTCGATCGCGGCGGAGCCGCAAGGACATGTTGTCAGGGAACAGGGGAAGACGCAATGTCAGTGCGTGTAGCTCGACAGCAGATCCATGCATGTAATTAATCAAGCATTGAAAGCCAATAGGCACCAAAGAAAAATTGCTACGAAGAATGGGAACCATGCGAAGAGCTCTGGTTAGTTTCCATGGAGTTTCATCATCGCCAACTGATCGAACTGCGTATGATGCGCTGTTCCAAGACCAAGATATGACTTCTCTCAAGCGAAATATATTTCTAGAATAATAAGCAAGTATCTAGATGCGGCAAGTCATTCTCAGGTTGCACGAAATATTAAGCTCCTCTGTCTGCTCATTTACTCTTACTTTTTTCAAGCAACATGTTTAGCCTCGACATGTATTGCCAATATATACTAAAATTAATCTTTGTCTATCGTGCGATCATTATTTAACTCTCTATCTCTATCTCTCTCTTTCTCTTTCTCTTTCTCTATCTCCCTCTTTCTCTTTCTCTATCTCTATCTCTCTCTTTCTCTTTCTCTTTCTCTTTCTCTATCTCTCTCTTTCTCTTTCTCTATCTCTATCTCTCTCTTTCTCTTTCTCTTTCTCTATCTCTCTCTCTATCTCCCTCTTTCTCTTTCTCTATCTCCCTCTTTCTCTTTCTCTATCTCCCTCTTTCTCTTTCTCTATCTCCCTCTTCCTCTTTCTCTGACCAATCCTCATAGCACCGGGTTGCTTACGACATATTAGTGTTCCTTTACGCAAAGCAATGACATGACATTACCGTCCATCCTAGGCATCAGAATATTTGTGAATATTGGTTCGAAATCTCAATTAAGGATATTCGGCTTTGACGTACAAGACTGATCTTCTACGAATACTACATCTCTGGTGTTATATTTCATTTGCTCCATCCCTCTACCACTCAATGCCTCCACATTCATGATGATGTATGAACTCCAAAGGCGAGACATAGTAGTCTCATTTTGTCACAATAGGCAAATGCTACCGTTGAATGGCAATCCAATTGCTTTGGTTGTGGATCATTGCATGAACCTGAAGTGGGATCAAGATTGGAACTAATACCGCAGCCCCGGAAACAGCCCAGGGTTGCTTCATGAAAGTACCGCTAGGACAGCATATTCAACTCCATTATGCCACCCTGAGTATGGGCCACAATTTTTATTGAAACCAGAGTAATGCGCAACAAGCAGGAAAGCAGTTTGCAGAGAGAGAGAGGCTTAAGGGAGGTACAATGTTGAGATGCTTTCCGTACTTGCGACGAGCCATAAAGATGCTTCAAATTAAAGAGTGTCATGGAGAATAATCTTGGAAAGACCTACGCAGGCTGACTGTTGTTGCTTCGAATGCTGTAAAGAATACGCAAAGATAATTCCTGAGGCAGATAGCGTGCTTGTGGGGCCCGATAGCTTAATGTGGCTCATGACGCCTCCGTCGTAGTGTGTCGCCCCTCGGTACTAGCCGATCGTTCGGTCCTTGCCAGTCGATCTGCGTCTGAGGTAAACATCAGGATGCGATGTGTTGCATCGCTTCCAAAACTGGCTATTCTCTCCCCTGTCATGTTTTTTTGCATATTATTCAAATTCAAAATTTACTTTGTTCTCATGTCGAAGCTTCCCACTCGGCTTTTCAGCCCCAAATAACAAGTCGACCTCAAAATAGATCTACCCATCACTCCACTCATCATCGATAGCCAAGCATAATTCTTTTTTCTATTCAGATAAGTATTTAAAACTCACAATCTCAAAAATTTCAAGCTGAAATATATCTACGCCCTCCTGGGTTGTAGAGTACCTGACTTCATCATAGTATTTTATTCTTTTTTTCTTCAAGCGTTATCAACGAAGGCTTTGTAGTGAATTATGATGCCTGAAAATAGACTCAGAGCAGTGATAACGTAGGTGTAGTGCTCATGTCACCTGAATAGGGATTTTAAATACGCAAAGTTTTAGAACGTATGCTATACCGGCCAGTACCTCCGAAGAGAAGGATGCTCTAGAGCCTTCAATTAATCTCTATTATGCGTATTTGGCAAGCTCTCATGTACATTTGAAGAAACTTATGTGATAAGCGACTATATTCTGGCTAAGGGGCTGATAATTCATGCGAATTCTAAAAGAAACAAGCTGGTCACAAAAGTATGCCCCGGCCAAAAAAGACCTTCGCCTTGTAGTATTTGTATTACCCTTTTTGTATGTTATGACTGCTTCGTCATGCATACTACTCTCTGGTACAATTGGAAGTAGTTCACATGTAGCTATTCTCCATTCCTAGTCGAAGTGGGCATCTCTCTTTCTTTTACCTCCTCATCTATTAATCCATTTCACTGAACCATGACGGCTGGGAAATACCTTGAAAGTGTTTCAATGGCCTCGCTGCTAGGCCTCGCTTCTCTCGTACAGGTTGATTATACTTTCGGTCTTTCGCAGTCGCATCGATCGCCCCACGCCGAACACCTCTGCAGCATACACAAAGTGCATCATCGCCTGCACGAAGAACATGGGTACCGCGTCAAATGCGTACATGTAAATTTCATGATGGAACAAGTACCCGCCGGAGCCTTGCGAAAATTCGATAACACGGAAAATACAGCGAGCGATAATGATGACTGCGGCGCATAACTGCATCTTCAACAATGTCTCCCACCCATGATTTCCGTACTGCGGGATAGAATATCGTCTTGGTGATTGGCGCATGCGCTTCCAAAACGTCAGCGCAATGAAGAGGAAAAACCCGAAGAATATGAGTTGCACTCCAAGACCGAAGAGTACGAGCTTCTGCCCTAGGTCCGCCATGCCCTCACTTGCCATCATACCACCACCGCCCATTTGCATGAAGAAGGCAAGAAGATCGCCGCAAACGAAAATCTTGGTAACCCATGTGGGACGAATGACAGAAGCTTCAGTCGCGTTGACGAAGACGACGAGGCGGCCATATATCATGTAGATTGTAGCAGCATAGAGCGATGGCGGCAGCATAATGCCCAAGGATTGGCCGATGTAGAGCATGAGTTCGTTTGGTGATCGCGCAGATAGATAGCGGAAGACATAGCCGATTGTCATCACTGATATGTGTTAGCTGTTGGCAGATATTTAGGGACATGTCATGACATACTGATTGCTCCGACAACAAAAGAGCTATAAAACCATGCCCGTGATCGTATCATTTGAAAGAAATGGTATGCGCTGCTAAGGCCGAAAAGAAACATGGCAACAACAGCACCTATTTGGTTGGGCTCATATTTGTATAGTCCGTTCGGGCCTGCCATTGTAGAGACCTGCCAAACGGGTGAGAAATTAAGATCTGATCGAGTGTAAAGAGCCTGAAAGAAACAGAAACATATATATTGAGGATGGTAGTGATCGTAAATATCTGAAGAGAGAAAATGAAAGGAGCGTGGCATATGATTGCTTCATATGAGCAATGGATTCGGTTTTTAAACACATCACGGAATCCTACAAGGATCTTTGCTTAGTAGCCGGGGAGGTTGCGAATACATATACGGACCCACATGGAACGCGGTACGGTATACGACACGCAAAAGCCAAGCAAGCACAGCCACAGGATCTTAACCCCTAAAATACATCAAAATACCTTACGATTAAAATCAAAACTGGCAATTTTCTGTTTCTGTTGATGCGGTCCCAGAGACAACCAGTAGATAGGGGGATGACTTGAAGTCTTCTCATTGTGATTTCTGCAAATTTCCGTCGTCTAACGCATAGGATTCTAATACAGGGTTTTTTTAAACACTATCTTTAAAAACTTGTTATTGGGGCACCAAGGAAGCCTAGGAGTAAATTGCACCTCTTTTTGGTTTGCTCTACCATCCTGTTGCACAAAGGTTTAGAGGCGATGCCTGTTTCAAGATTTCATGACCTTAGGAATTGGTGGAACATTATATGTAATTCAATGGATTAGTACCAACTCCTGCATTCTTGATATACTACCAATATCGAGGTATAAGTCCCATAGCATCCTTGCACCCTTACAACATTTCTTAGCTCAGTACAGTGAGGATGAAGTAGAATCAAGGCGAACAGGCTCGATAATGAGATTACTTTGGGCCTTATTAGAAGTACAATCATATTCTCATCAACTCTGCCAAGTCACCCACCAGCAGTCGTTCGTAGTTTACTCGGTAGAGGAGACTGAGGTTTTCACTTGATGATATCAGAGCCAAGCCTGGAGCTACTTCCGACAAAATAGAAGAAATATAAATTCCTGACTCGAAATAGTTATCTTGCACGGGACCATTCTAATCGGATATTATGAGGCCGCTGAAGTTTGATTATCATCCGTTCCCCCATCGTCGTTCGGTCGGAATGGCTCATGTTTTCCAACAATTATATGCATTTTATGAGATCCTGTTATTATCTTGGGCATGAATGACTTATAAAACGAATGAGGTTGTGAGAATGAGGGGGAGTTCAGTGCTACTATATTCCTACCAGTCGGTGATAGCGCGGGCGATTCTTGTTTCTCAGAGGACGCCATCAGCGATTGCCGTGAGAATAGCCAGTTTATTAGCAACTCCAAGAATGCAATTTTGGCTTCAATGGTTAGTTAGATTGGAGCAGTATTATCGCAAGTGCACAACGGTTGAGATAGATTGGCGGTTTCAATTGGCGATACGCCTTACGGAATCAATGAGGTCCTTCTCTTGAGCAGCATTTGATGCATCTGGATGCCAAATTCCTCAAATTTCCTCGTAAGTACTATTAGATTTGTTTGAATAATGTAGCAGGTCGAGGCATTTGACAACATCGTGCAATGAAGGGTCGCCATTCCGAGGTTATTTTTAATGGCTGGCCTGGCTAATCCTCGCTACTTAGAAGACGGTTGCACAATTTTCGAAGGCTGGCTCGAAGTTAATTTTGTTATAGCTCCAGAATTTCGACCTATCTGGTTTGGTGAGTCACCATATTTAAGAAATGAAGACTAATGTCGTACCCTTTTTGTCAAGCTTTATCATGCAACTTTTTCCTCTCTGAACACGGATGGCGCTATGAGCTCTACATCGACTACGAGGAATGGTTCCGTCACGCTACCTGACTCAGATCGAGGCTCAATGTGTACTTGTAGCTACCATACGTTCGACTTCTTTTAGCGACAGTGACCGTAACTTTTTGCTCTCGTTTCTTGATATTCGCTTCTGCCTCCATGGCACTGGGCATTTGTGAAGACAAAGGAATGGAGGATGAGACGCGCATAGTGTATCCATATCAGTCCGGCTCTCCCGGATTTGTAAGATTAAATTGGGACTGAGTTGTCAGAAGTACACGGGACAGAACGCGACTTTGCACGTTTGACCCATCGTACATCTTTGGACCCTTCGTACTCGTTCTCGCTTGCGTACCGCACAGCCCCAGCGCCAAGCTCCCAGCGCAGCGAGAATACGATTCTACGACAGAAGCACCGGATATCTCAAGAGCACTGGATGCGAATTTACTATGTGAGCTAGAGGCACTGCGTTGAACAGGTATACCAACACAACCCTACGCTTTCGGGACCTTTGCTCCAATACACAAGAGATTTGTTATCGTGCGCTTCACTTGTCCGACATTGCGAGCTTAGACTACTAGAGCTTTAATTTTTACGCTTTGTAGAAAGATAGTTTCCTATTAAGGTCTCTACTGTAATGGGCGATGATATTGTGTGGCCACTTACGTGTGGGGTGCTGCAATTTTCAACGCTCTAACTTTGCGATACCAAATTGATTCTTCCGGGCTTGAAAAGTCGCGTCTTAACATTCTACTTTTCTGCACTAGCCAGGGAGCAGTCACGGTTTTTATAATAGTGTCAAGAGTTTTAAGTTGTACATGTTTTTCCACCGCATGGCTGGTCGAGGCCACCGCCCTCTAGCCCGGCCTCTTCTCATCTGAACTCTCGGGTAGTAGGAGCTTGTGCCTGTGTCAAAATTATCTTATTATAGTTGCTTCTATTGGTACTAGGAATAAAGGAGGCAATGTCTTGAAGAACTAGGCTCTCCCTTGAGAGCAAATTTGAACATATGCGGGTTTGTTTATATTCCGACACCGTCGGCAAATCCCACCCCCGTTTGCTGCTGCGCCCCAACATAAGATAGCCGCAGTACAGTTTCCCGACGAAATAGACGATCTCCTACAAATGATAATAGCTTCTAATAGGCGAAATTTCGAAGCCGCAGTAGTTGCAACAACAATACAGAAATTTCTTCAGACCCGCTGCCATCGCCTGCGCTTACCCGCATTTCACACTGTCATCGCATTGGCCCAAAATGTCACACTTCGGAAGACTCTTCTACTACTACTTCTTCTTCCAGTTCAAAGAGTTGTATGCCATCATTCAATGGAATCTATGGCACAGTCCTGTCCACAGGCGCGATAAGAGCAAGGAGTCAGATGACCTGAAGGAATGTTACCGCTTTCTCGAATTGACATCGCGCTCGTTTGTAGCTGTTCTTCAAGAACTTCACCCTGAGCTTCATGTCCCGGTTTGCATATTCTACCTTATTCTACGCAGTCTCGACACCATTGAAGATGACATGACTATCAGTATCGAGGAGAAGGAGCCCTTATTGCGCAATTTTCATATACACGTCGATGACAAGAGCTGGAATTACAATGGCAACGGTCCTAATGAGAAAGATAGGGCAGTGCTCGTCAATTTTGGCTGCGTATCTAGAGAGTTCGGCGGAATGAAGCACGAGTACAGGGTTATTATTCAAGACATTACGAAGCGGATGGGTAATGGCATGGCAGACTACGCTCGAAATGCGCACAGCAACGTTTTTGGTATCCAATCCATCACAGAGTATGAGCGTTACTGCCACTGGGTTGCAGGAATCGTTGGCGAGGGTTTGACACTGTTGTTCGTCAAGGCTGATCTTGCGAACCCGGCCATCCTGCAGAAATCTCAGCCGATAGAATCAATGGGTCAATTCTTGCAGCAAACAAATATCATACGCGATTTATGGGAAGACCACAGTCAGAAGCGATGCTTCTGGCCCAAGGAGCTCTGGTCTAAGTACGTGGACGAATTCAGCGATCTGTTTTTGCCACAGAACCAGCAACAAGCATTGAAATGCAGCAGTGAGATGGTGCTCATCGCCCTGGGCAAAGTCGAGGGATGTTTATTGTATATCTCAACCATTAAGGATGATTCAGTGTTCAGATTCATTGCTATACCGCAATCAATGGCTATAGCGACACTCGAGCTCTCGTTCCAGAATTCGGCAATCTTCGACCGTCACGTCAAAATCACAAAAGGCGCAGCCTGTCAGCTCATGATTAAGTCAACAAATTTTCAACTTGTATGCGAAGTATTCAGGCGATATATAAAGAAAATATACCAGAGGAACAACCCTACTGATCCCCATTTTCGCGAGATCAGCCTGGCCTGCCGCAAGATTGAGAATTTCATTGACTCCATGTTCTCCGTTCAGAGTCAGCATGCTCTTTCGGCTAGTACAGATAGAAATTCAACTATAAACGCACAGCAGGGAGAGAGGGAAAGAGCAAAGAGGGACCAGCAGAGTGTAATGGTCACGAAGATCTCTACAAGTTTTGGCCTGATCATTGTTGTGATAGTAAGAACAGTTCCTTAACTTTTAATCAAACCACTGATAATGTCAATAGATTGTCGCCATTTGGGTCTTCAATATTCACCCTGCTCTCGCATTTGCAGGGTTGGAACAGCGTAAACTTTCCACTTCGAAATCCTTTAGCGAGACTGAAAACATTGCAAATGCGTACGAAGGCTGCAAGGAATTGTAATAGTACTGATTATATATAACCCAAATATGCGATCAAGTGAATTTCCTTCCAGAAGTATCCCGTGAAATCGCATTGCGACCTGGCGAGCAAAGCAACATGGAGCGCTAGCTGCGTCTGGAGCAAAAGAACCGCGTACGAATTGAGTCCTTCTATAGCTGCTTCAAATTTCGAATATATCTGCCGAGCCATATGTTTTTTTACCATCATCTAGGAATTACCGATCATGTTGTTAAACAGGAAGAATCTATTGCAACCGACTTGAAAATCCGGGGGGATACCGGCAAATAGATTGTATGGGAACAAGTGGGACAATTTTTGCGCCGAATCAGCTACGTTTCAGCAGTTTCCATCTGATGTTGCATAGCTGTAACTATGTGTACCGATCGAACCCTTCATTCCAAGAGCGGTAACCTGGCAAGCCCTAAAGGGCTTTCTGGGATTGTGATTTTCGGCAGCCTTATCAGCAAGTCACACATCCTTAGGCGCAATTTGTCTCTGTTTGATTACCTTCACTTGAGATAACCAATAAGAACTTCTATTGATAAAACACTTCATCTGACATACTTTCATGCAAGAGTCTACGAGAGCCTTTGGGTCTTTCTAGAGTGTAAAGACTGATGCTGGGTAAATAACCCTATCGACGCTGTAACTTACGTCTATTGCATTCCACTAAAATGCTTGCTTTACAGGGGAAGTCTCTCCGTAGGGCGGATCCAACTCCCTCCGTGCCCTCGCATGAAACTCCTCAATCTGACGGACTTTCTTCTCGCTTCTCGGCATCAAATTAAACGCAAAGGTCTTGGGCCTACTGATTAGATATGTAGAATACTCATGCTCTGGGACATGAATTTCTCTACCAAGTTCGTCTCTCTTTTTCTCAATCTGGCACGCCCAAGCCATTGCGCCCATTGCGACGAAGAATTCCTGTTCCACGAGATCCATGCCCATGCAGAGGCGTCGGCCGTAGCCAAAGGTGGTAAAGTTTTGGATACTAGGAAACTTTGTGATGGGCTCTTTGTAGGTTGGATATACAGGATTCAGCCAGCGATCGGGGTTGAAGACTTCGGGGTCGGGGTACATGGACGTGTCACGGGTGATGGCCCACTGATTTGGGTGAATGTAAGTCCCTTTGGGAATGAAGTAGCCGTCATAGATGTCATCCTCGGTCGTCTCATGTGGAATACCTTGAAAATATGTTAGTGTCTCTGGGAATTTCGTTTCTGCGCCCTTCACTTACTACTTGGCGTGATTGGTCTCCACCGAATGAGCTCCATGACCACAGCCCTTAGTATGGGCATATTCGGACTATCCGAAAGCTCGGGTAGTCGGTTACCACAAACCCTATCTACCTCCTCCTGTAGCTTCTTCTGCCAATGCGGATACAAAGTCATCGCGAGGATATAGGTCATCATTGAACTCGACGTAGTGAGAACGCCCGCCAGCCCAATCATACCAACGATGTAAGCCGCTTCGGTATCTGGAAGCTTGGTCTTGGATTGATTGTCGATGACCTCTTTCATATAGCTTGGTGCTGCAGTTTTATTCGAAATACGCTCTTTTACATTCTCTAGCATGCGCATGAAGAAGACACGCTCGGCGGAATGTCTGCTTTTCTCTGTCCATTTCCAGGGACTGATCCACGCAGGGAGAGACTTCAACTGTGGAATGATGTTCGTAATGTACGCCGCTGGGGAAATGGCTTTGAGCAGGCCATGTGAATACATCTTAATGTCTTCATAATGATCGGGGACACCGAAAGCAAGCCGGGAGATCACGCGGCCAGTGTAGTTCTCCATGATTGTTTCGTAGTTTGTTGGTGTTGCAATAAGTTCAGTAAGAAATTGACCGAGTTCAAGGTAGGGAACTTGGTGAAATTTAGTTCTTGATGAGTTGGTCATGAATTGGGTCACAATTCTGCGTTGACGTTTCCAAATATCTATGCTGCGGTCAGAAATAATGTTAAGAAGAGACTGTAGCAAGGGCATACCATTATATCCAAGCAGAGGAAGATACTCAGGCTCAGTTTTGCTGTCTAGTAACTGATTGATGCTAGGTCTATCAGAGTGTTTTGTTGCTCGCTTAGCAAGGAGATCATTCGCAATCTTGTCGGATGCGAGCCAGATATGGTTGATGCCAAAGATATTGATACTAAATATTGGCCCATGTCGGTCTGACCATGCTTTGAAACGCTTGTAGCTATGTTGGCGAGGTATGTCCCAGACGCGTCCGATGAGAGGGAGACCTAGGATTATGAGTGGAACATTCCTAGAAAGATTGAAGAGGTTTCAACCTACCCATAGGCCCAGGAGGGTACCTAGTCCCCGGGGGAGCACGGCGATGTTTGTACAAGTGCCTCACAAAGCCTAGCGCTACGACCGCCGCAAGTATATAGAACATCATCATGAAAGCTTCGACGTGATCTCAGACTGTTCAGTCCAGTGCCGTCCTTATTGGGATGTTTTATATATTGACTACGACTCCGATATATGTTGAAATATCTCGTTCCTCACCTCAGTAGCGTTGTCAAGGCGGATGCTGACAACAAGACAGTCCGCAAATCGACCGAACTCTCCAACTGACCACTGAGGCCCGTTGGGGCCATCGAAAGCGCATCGAAAGCGGAAAGACATTACTGAGTACAAGACATTGTGGGGTTGGGTTCTATACCGCTGTACCGGCTTGACCGCCTTGCTATCAAGCAAGGTTGCACTGCGGACGTCCGATCCGATGGAGCCGACTCAATGTTGTAATACGCAATCCGGGCAATTCTTTGCATAATGCAGGTACTTTCAGTCATATCTATCGATAAGCAGGTAGTAGTCCTTGCAGCCACTCAAGCAAGAGTAAATGCAGTCGCTGAATTCTTGTTCTGAGAAAACTTTCATGGTGCTAGTCTTGACGACTGCTAGGCAGAAGGCATACTGGCACAGGTCATTGTAGGTTTCAGGCACAATATAATATTGCTTGATTTAGGAGATTTCTTTAGTGGAACACTATTGATGGAAGCTTGGTACCAATTTTGATTTGCCATGAATGCGCATCCGGTATATACATAAATACGTAGGTCTGCGACTGTCCGGCGCAGGAACATCAAATGCTCGAAACCAAATAAAACTACTACGCATCCCTGAAGCTTGAGAAGAGACAGATTCATCTCTGCTTCCCCGAGTCCAAGTTTCTACAGAAATTAGAATCAGTAAGCTCACCCTCGCATATTGCAAGTACTCAAGCCTTCCTCTTTTTGAATTGAACCTTTGCCATGGGGTTTGGTACGACACGGATATCGATTGCGACATCTTCTGGTCTACTGTTCACATCGCCCTCAAGCTTGATATCGTAGGTCATCAAGATCTTTGCGAGAAGAACCTTGATTTCATACGCGGCGAAGAAGCGGCCTGGGCAGGCATGCGTGCCAACACCCCAATGTAGTTGATCGGGACCGGTTGTAACAAACTGTCGACAGTATTAGTTGTTTATGAATTCCAGGAACCAGTAGTATTAAGGGCTAAATTGGCTTACATGGTATTTGTTATCATTCCCAGGGAGATTTCGCAACTTAAGGAAGCGCAGACCGTCGAATTCCGTAGGGTTAGGGTAGAGTTCAGGATCTAGAGCATTACTTCCGGCTGCGATACCAATGTGCGCGCCTTTTGGTAAGGTCAAGCCATTGCTGAGCTTGAGCTCTCGCTCGACTTGGCGATTCATAGTAACTTTGGATGTCATTAGAATCGACTCTCATAGTGCACTAGCGGGGAATGTATGCATACCCAACCCTGGCGGCCTGAATCTTTGGCTCTCCTTCATGAAGCTATCCATTTTCTTCAACCCCGCGATCTTTGCTTTAGTCCATGGTTCATCCTCAGTCGGCTTCACCAATTGGATTTCGTCCCTCAAGATGCCGATGTACTCAGGATGTGCCAACAAATCAAAAATCACTTGAGTCATTGTCATAGTCGTCGTATGAATTGCAACGACAGATATAAGCATCTGGGTTTTGGTAATGTATGCAACGTTGCCTTTGTCTTTGGGATCTGAGTTGTCAATGATCCATTGAATCATATCGGATGGCTTGTCTTTCTCAGAGACCGTCGTTGCATTTTGGCGAGATTTGATGATTGGAGCCAGCATTTTTGCACCGTTGGAGAGATAGGAATGCACCATGCGGACTTCGGGGATAAGGTACTGCATAATGGGATGCAGGATTCGAGGGTAATTCCAGAGCTTCTCAGCACCTATGCCATTTTTAGCATTTTCACATGCCCTGAAATTGATGTGAATGATATTTACCGGTGAATCCATCAATAGTATACCTGACGGTAGCATGGAGCCAGGTCGGATCTCTGCTCAGTGGATGCCCTACAAATATCCTTCCACTCAATAATGCCACCAAATGTGTGAGCATGAAATAAAGTGGGTACGCGGTCCAGTCTTCGCACTCGCCAATATGCTCTCCGACCGCATATCCTACTTCGTCTTGCAGTTCAGCCATGATTCGAGGAATGTTCTTTGTCAAGTCTACTTTGACAGAGTGCACAAGCGTGTCATTAACGCCGAGACCGGTATATTTACCAAGAAAACGTGCAGTGACTTGCTTTTGAAAGGATAGTATGCTTTCTGGAAGTGCTTTGATCTCGTCAAGGAATTTAGCTGGCACGATAGTCATGGCGTGGTGGGCAGTGGGGATGGTGAAAAGCGTGTCCTTGTGCTATATCTCATTAGTTTTTATTTTACACCATTTAGAAAATTACTTGGTGCGAGAAGATGCATGGCCTACTTTGAAATACCCATCATAGAGCGCCTTGTGAAAGTCATGGTCACCGACGTTTCCAATAACTTCGCCGAGGCCAATCTTCTCCTTCTTTCCTTTCTCCAAGGTCTTCCAGCTTGAAATCCCAATTAAAATTATCGTGACAAGAAAGACTATAGCACTGCTCGGCCGGAGAAATATGGATAAAAATGTTGCGTCCCCAACAGTATGGGACCCGGAGGGTATCTCCCAGTGGGAGTTGGACATGTTTGTTGCCATTATTTTGCTCGCCCGACAGCTGCTTGTGACAATTCCTTGGACCAGATGAATGAGGGAACAGAAGTAATGATGGTAATCTGGATGAAGCGAGGGTCGAAGAACACTTAGTCTGTTCTCGTAGGATGAGCACAGCTATGGTAAAACCATTGGCTCCGTAGACCCGGAATCCAGGGTCTTTCGGAGCAGATGTGGATGGAGTACCGTTGGTGGGAGAGCTCTCGTTCCATGACATGGGGCGCGCATGCTCGGTTCAGGCACGTCAGATGCAAGGTAATCGGTCCCCCACTGCGGACCGAAAATGGACAGCATGCTTGCCTTCCGCTGCAGATAAGCATAAGTTTAGCGCAAATCGCTCAGACCATACTCAACTGCCGGAACCGCAGGGTAGAGCCTGAGATGCGGGATGGACGCAGTGACTGAGACGAAAATCGCCAGCAAGAGGGCAGGCGCACGAGCCAGGACGCCGTTTCTCAAGCCCCGCTCCCCCGTCTCTTTGTCGCAATCTGCACCCTCTGCCACACACATTGCCTCACATTTGGGAACTAGCCATCTGATCGGTAGCATGTAGATGCAGTTGCAGCGCCGGATGAGAGATTCGCGAACAATTGCTGCCCTCGAACGAGAAGCCGATGGGGAAGCTTCCTTATTTTTGTGTCACTGTATCACGATGCCAACTCTGATCATACTGTGCAACCACAAGGCCGAAAGCAAAAAGGACGGAGCAATAGGTAAGGAATCATTTTGAATAGTGACGAATTCTAGAAATTAAAACAGTCCCCTCGCTGATAGCCATGCACGTAGAAGCCTTGGGAAGATAGGAAGACCAGAGTGATAAGTACAGGAAAGCAAACACAGTTGCCTCGTGAGAGCCATAGCCCGAGGTAGAACGCCACCGAAAGAAACCCAGCACCGTACTGACAGGTCAACCATTATCAATGTGTCTGTGCACTCATACTAGGACCTTTGTGCAGCCTGGCGAAATGCTCTCTAGTTTGGGAAGCAACTCCTCAATCCACCGCCTCTGCTCGCTCTGACCCTTGGCGCTATCAACCCGGGAGCCGTTTCTGTTTACAAGTCAGTTGTTGGATCCTAGTGTCAGGGAGAGTACCTACGGTGCAACTCTGCAATCCATCAAAAAGGCGCCATGCGCATTGTCCTCGATATCGGGCTTCACGGCATGGACCAAAGTGCGAGAGCCAACCTCGGTAGTACGGGCAATAAGTTTGACAAGTATGCTCTGGATTGTGCTTTCCAGCCAGCCCATGTCGTCACGGAAAAGATCCGACTGGCAGGCTCCCGGTGTGAGCTTGCTGATGACAACATTGGAGTCTTTGGAGAGCGGGCTTCGTGCTGCAAGTTCACGGACGGTGTAGAGGAGCAACAACTTGGAGACATTGTAACGGTCGCCCATGTCGACTCCCTCCTTCTTTGCTAGTGCCTCCAAAATGGATCCAGATGTCTCGCCTTCTTTGTACTTGGCAATGTACTGCAGGTCGGAGCCAACAAAAGCCAACCGCGTTCTGACCCCGAAGTTGTGGCTGGTCTCTTGCAGCTTTGGCAGCACCAGGAGGCCAACCAGGGTCGCTGAAATGACGTTGATTGTGATGTGGCTCTCGTTGTCCTGCACCAGTTCAAAGTGCCGAGTCAAAATACCCGCATTCTGGATCAAGGCGTCAAGGCGTTCGAGTGCCTGCACACGCGCTCCGAACGCTTTGATGCTCTCATAGTCAGACAGGTCGAGTTGCCAGACCTCAATCACATTCTTCTTTGCATTGGTAGAGGCAATGATTTGTTGCGCTGCAGCTTCGCCTTTTGCGACTGTGCGGACAGCAAGGATGACTTTGGAGGCGCCGAGGCGAACAATGTGGCGCGCAGCCTCAAGACCCAGGCCCGTGTTCGAACCCGTAATGATGATGGTCTGGCCACTGAAGTCGGAGGTTGGATATGGGAGTCGTGTAAAAAGCTGAGACTTGAGGAATTGGAGCGCGAAACCCATTGTGGCGATTGAACGTGGGATGGCTCGTGGGAAGTGGGGTGGTTGAAGTGGAATGTGGATGGTGAGGAGGCTAGGGACGCGCAAGTGGAATATGGATGGTAGGAAGATGGAATGAGCAATGCGTAGAGGAGATATAGTTCTCTTGGTGTATGGTGAAATTGAAAAGGACAAAGAGCGGCCGGCTGAATAATGCACTGTTCCGACTGTCTCTTCAAAAGAAATGCGGACGATGTTTGGTGCGCTTCGCCTGAGCCTCATTGCGGACCCAATGCGGTTAGCGCAGAGCGGCCTCCGAAGCTTATTTTATGCCTGCAGCGATCGTCCGCCTCGTTTGATCTGAGCGGCTCATCCAGCCTGACCAGCTCGTATAGCCTGATCGACTCGTGTAGTCTGCGCGGGCAATACAGCGGAGGACAATCCGTAGCACTCATCTCAACGTCGGCCTAGCAGATTTCTGTCGCAGGATTTGTGGCACATGGAGGGGAGCCTTGGATTCTTGGGTATAGCTATCTGCAACAGCGCGCCATTCTCGCTCATTGCCACATCGCCATCATGATCCCAATCGTGCTTCCCCTTGTTGGAGCATTCCTGCTCTATTCGGCATGTCTTGCGATATATCGAATCTGCTTCTCTCCTCTCGCCAAGTTCCCTGGCCCCAGGCTCGCCGCCATGACAATGTGGTATGAGTTCTACTACGACGCCGTCAAGCATGGGCAGTTCTATAAGAAAATTGAGGAGATGCACAAGGTCTATGGGCCTATTGTGCGCATCAATCCATATGAACTGCATGTTCGCGACCCCGACTGGTACAACGAGCTTTACGCGGCAGGCGGTCGCAGGCGCGACAAATCTGCATGGTTCGTGGGCCGGAGCGGTGGGCAAAGCATTTTTGGCACCATTGGGCATGATCTTCATCGCCTCAGGCGAAGCGCACTCAATCCATACTTCTCGAAAAGCAGTATCGCAACTATTGAGCCTCTCATTCAGGATAAAGTGAATCGGCTCTGCACAGCGCTCAGGGAACACATCGACACGGCAACACCGGTAGAGATGCAAACCGCATTCATGGCTTTAACCCTAGATGTCATCTCTCATTATGCTTTTGGAGACTCTTTTGGGCTGCTGGATAAGCCTGGATTTGATCCCGATTGGAAGCATGCGATTCTCGCTATGATCGAAGCAAGCATCATGAATCGTCACCTTCCATGGGTAGCGGATGTCATGATGCGATTGCCAGATCGCGTGGCTGCAATGGTCAGCAAGCCAGTCGCGTTTTTCTTAAAGGTACAGAAGGTACGGACATAAATCCTGATACATGCGAAACGAACATGTCCTAATTAAACAGGACGTCAGAGCAATCGTAGAAGCGACACTAGCGCGTGAATCCAGCGAAAAGGACAAGCACAGAACCATTTTCGAGGAACTCCGTGACAGCAATTTGCCGCCAAACGAGAAAACCGTTGAGCGTCTTATGGATGAGGGCTTCATTCTAGTTGGCGCAGGTGGCGAGACAACTGCGCAAACGTTAGCGGTGCTCACTTTCCACCTGCTCAACAGCCCAGACGCATTGGCAAAACTTGAGTCCGAGCTTCGAAAGGCTATTCCAGACCCTCAGAACCCTCCTAGCTGGCAGAAGCTGGAGCAGCTACCATATCTGCGTGCGACTATTCTCGAGGCTCACCGTGTGCAAGCTGTCATCACCACACGTCTGATCCGCACCGCGCCCAGCGAAGTACTCCACTTTCGGGACTACTCCATCCCTGCCGGAACGCCCGTCTCGATGAGTACGCACTTCATGCACTTGGATCCTGAATTATTTCCACAACCCTACAAATTCGACCCAGATCGTTGGTTCGGCGCCGCACAAGGCTTGGAGAAATACGTGATTCCATTCTCTAAAGGAACACGGGCATGTATTGGCTTACAGTGAGTGAAACGGAATATTACAGAATACACAATACCCAATGCTAACCAATGTTCAGCCTCGCAAGCGCAGAGTTACATCTCGCCATTGCATGTCTTATCCGGCGCTTCGACTTTGAACTCTATCAAACTACTTCAAAGGATGTGGAAATCACATGGGATGGCTTTGCGGGGGGGTTTGCTGCGGATTCGAGAGGCGTTCGGATCAAAGTGGTCAAAGAACACACTTAGACGGAAGCCGAGTTTAATGATCAATGAATACCAGCATATATAAGGCCAATAATAATAAAAAGTCAGTATATATTATCATCCTTACAGGTCATGATATCTCCCTGCAATCTATGACATTTTGCACACTTCGCTCGATGAAGACGTATCGGGATGGTAGGGCGTTTATGAAGTTGCAAAGATTTTGAACCACGGTTATCACGTTCCGGCAGTCAATATACCATCCAGTGAACCAACAGAATAAACCGTTTCCAGGATATTTACCGAGAAAGTGCTTCTTGGTTTCGATTTTACTGCACTCGGACGCCGGTTCAGGATGTACAGATTGAAGGACCGCATGAGCGCATCCTTGTAGTTGGAACAACAACGGGGCGACATCCATTGCAACAGATGATGACAGGCAATTGACCCTCAGTGGTCAAGCCCCAGAACTCGGAAGCTATGCATTCCCCTCAAGAAGATCATTTGATGATTACAAAGAGGATTGAATTGATATGTATTTACTGTGGTACAAAACACCAAACCCGGTGCTCTAAAACTATCCAACTAGAAATGAAAACCCGTTAACTAGGAAACAATCCGCAGTCACCAACCTTATCTGCCCTTCTTCATGTCATCCGCAATCTTCTCGGCAAGTCCATCTATATTCATGATCAGCAAGTTGCTTCGCACTCAGCGGTATCAAAACACTTACATAATACAGCAACAATATGTCCTGGAGTAAGGAAGGGCATCACGCTCGCATCGACAATCCTTAAGCCTTTGACACCAAATACGCGCCCCTTCGTATCAGTGACGGCATTCGCATCGCTCTGCTTCCCCATCGTTGCTGTGCAACATGGGTGTGCGCCCGGCCCAATGTTGTTTCGCAGCCAGTCAAGGATTTGCTCGTCAGAAGAGACTGACGATCCAGGCATGAGCTCCCCAGAGATAATTTTCTTCATGGATGGGGTAGAGAAAAAGGCTCGCGCGCGTTTGAATGCAAGCACCGCAAGCTCACGGTCAGTGGACGTTGCAAAAGTCTGCGAGTCCAGGACTGGCGCGTCAGATGTGGTCGTGGAAGAGATAGAAACGGTTCCTATCGTTTGTTAGTAGACATATCCAGAGTTGATGAACAGTATTAACATACCGCGAGAAGTTACGGCCTGCAGCATAACGATGCCTTGCGCAGAGTTTGTTCCAAAGGGGAGAGGTACATTTGCCAGTACGACTTCGTAATGTGGCCAATCTTTTGGTACGCTCTTCAAGTCACTCTTCGCTGTTGAGCTTAGCTGGCTATCCGGCACCCTGTCCCATGCGTAGTAGTCGGCCATGTTGTGTGTAAGGATGCCAGTTTGTTTTTCGGTGTATTCTTTCGCTGCTGCTGCCGCAAATGTCGGGTCAAGAAGCATGGCTCCAGTAACAGCATTCGCACCGAAAGCCATCAGGAAGTTAGGATGATCTTGCCAATTCTTTCCAACACCAGGCAGCGCGTTGACAACAGGAATCTGATGCTTGGAGAGGGTTTCTTGGGGACCGATCCCAGACACCATTAGGAGCTGGGGAGTGTGTAATGCTCCTGCAGCTAGCACAACTTCTTTCTTCGCTTCCAGTTGGAAGAAAACGCCGTTTGAGTCAGCAAGGACAGATGTTGCTTTCTTTTGGCTGTCGAAATTGACCTTCCTCGCCAAACTCTTTGTAAATATGAAGAGATTCTGGCGGCTACTGGCAATCGAATAATCGATAAAACTCTCAGCGGTTGCTCTCGATTGGTCTTTTGCGTGAATTGCCATGGGAGAATATTGATTTCCAATCAAAGAGCCACTCGTCAGGTCTTTTAATGAGTTCAATCCGAGTGATTTCCAACCTTCTTGGGCGTAAGAAGACACAGGATTCGCCCAGTTCGGGTACGTAATCCCGACAGGCCCTTTCGCATTGGCCCAGCTTTCCACACTCGGTGATGGTACTGTTGCATTTTTTGCTCGGATTTGCGCATTCGCAGGCACAAAATTGGTTGCCTTGCGCATCCACGGGAGGAATGAGTCCCACTTGAAGCTGTCGTCGCTTACAGTTGCCGCCCATTTCTCGTGGGCGCCTTTGGTGCTCCGGTGATATGTGATAAGATTGGTAGCAGTTGATCCGCCGATGGTCTTTCCTTGAGTGCATGGAGGTGAACGGTTATTGAGCGCAGCCTGTGGAGTTGTGGGCATACTCCATTCCACACCTGGACCGCCGACTTGAGCGCCATAGCCTGGGACACGGGAAGCATTTCCGTTTATGTTGTTATAGAAGTCTCCCGCCTCGAGAACCGCTACAGTTATGGCCGGATTCTCAGCGAGACGGGCTGCAACAGTGAGGCCGGTGAGGCCACCACCAACAATAACCTTGGTCTAAATGAGATTATTGAATGGAGCAAAGGGAGGATCATCTCACATAGTCGAAGGTTTTATTTGCAGGCGCAGCGATATATTGATAGGCACGACCTTCTAAAGGTAGCGCAGGCGCCGCAGTAGTCCAAGAAACGAGAGAAAGAAGCGTTAATGCAAGTTGTGAAACCATGGTGCGACTCTCCGACTGAATCAAGACGACAAGTGTACAAATATAAGATATGAAAAAGAGTCAAAGGTCGCGTATTGTAGAAGCGAAGGTTGTTACTCGTGAACAGGGACGGTGCACAGCTAAAACATCGCGAGGACCTTGTTCCTTTTTAAAGTCAATAAGGCGTTCTTTCTCCTCACCGGCCATTCGCATCATCTCCAACCTCTGTCTCAAAGCATACTCTTTTTGCTCCACCCTTGGCTCGAGCCAGCGGAAGTCCGTAAATCATGAAAGCATGCCCGTGACTCCCGTTGAGCCTTCTGCCTACTTGAATCAGCTCACTTGAAAGCCACTCCGCCGTATACGACATACAACCTCGGTTTGGGGGCAACGGAGTAAGGTAGAATTGTACGAATATATTGGTCGGGTCTCCACGTGTCGGCACCCTGGTTCGTTTGACGGACCATGCTTCCGGGTCTCAGGCGTGGCGTACCTGCAGGATCTAGCACGCTGGTGGCTGCTGATAGGACGTCCGCGCTTTTCACTTCGGATGTTAAACTACCTTGCGCCACCATTTGGGATAGCTCGACATGGAAAGCACGTGGCAGATTACGATGCCCACCCTGCGTCTTGAGATCGATTTCGGCGTGCCTGAAATCCTCTTGCGCGGTCCTGCTTTCGCAATGCATACAGCCATAGAAGCAAATGTTTTCCAACCTCTGTCACCAGAACATTGTATCAGCTCGGATTGCAGAAAGTTTGTCTTTATTGTGATCTCGGATTGCGCCTAACGTAGCTTCCGAAAACAGTGTTCAGCGCTTGTGCCGAGGTTTGAAACTCCATGTAATCGTGATTGTTAAATCAATTTAGTGATTTCCTCCAGTGACATAAACCACTGCGCCCTAACTTCGGAAACGCCCGAACTATTCCATGCTGCAAGGAACCCTCATCTTAACAAAAGCACAATGAATTTTGATGTATCATTCTATACGAAAAGTGGTGAGACCAACATGGCCCACCCAAAATCAAACTCTGTCCAGTGAAAAATTCCATCTAAGTCAGGCCCCAGGGGACATGCTAGCCATTGCTTGTTAATCTTTTCTGATAAAAAGAATATGTTCTCAATATCCTAACCCAATGAAGCCGCCCTTTCCACCCTCCAAATCAAGCGGCCACACCTGGCTTTGCTTTTGCCTTGATATTTGTCCATGGAGTCGCGAGACTGATTAGCATGCTGACACCAAAGAGCGCAATCGGAAAAATGAATGCAACCTGAAGACCATCCATATAAGCTGCTAGTATCGCAGGAAAATCCTCTGATGAAAAGGCAGTTCGAATTTCAGTTGCACCGACGACAAGCACCTGTGCTGGGTTCATTGATGGCAGACTCCGTCCCAATGAACTAATCAGCTCATTAGCGAACATAGATTGCGCTGCAGAAACGGTGAGTGCGCCGCCCATCGTCTGAAAGAACATGAGGAGAGCCGTGGTCGTAGGAACGTCTTCGTGTTTGGCGAGAGCCTGTCCAGCCATGATAGGGGCTTGGAAGCAGAGGCCAATACCTACACCTGCAAGGACTTGGTATCCAACCCAGTGGCCGATTGACGAGGATGTGGATAGTGTGTAGGTCAGACCCGCAGAGACGGTGGCAACGGCAGAACCGAATATCATCAAGGGAGCGAAGAGACCGAAAGTAGAGACCAAAATACCGGCAAGAATGGTGAATATGGCTAAAAAAAGTATTAGCATATTAAAAAAAAGAGGATCAGGCAGACGTACTTTCAGAAACAATCAGCGCAAGATTGCGAATACCACTCTGCTCTGCTGACACGCCTTGTACAGCCTGGAAGTAAATTGGTAGGTAGTAGAGCAGAACAAAGAAGCCACCTCCAAGGCTGGCGTAATATCAGTCATCATGTTGAGTGGGACAACGGAATCAGTGGTGGTAGACTTACAAGAACCCAAAAGCGCAACCGACCCAAACAACTCTCGTTTTTAGCAAATACGGAACCAACAACGCTCGATCACCTTGCACCCATTCAACGACCAAGAACAGAGCAGTGATTAATCCAAACCCAATTAGCAGCCCGTAGACTTCCGAGTCGCCCCATGATTTTGTGGTGCCGCCCCATTGCAACGCAAGTAGATAACACACTACAGCAGCCAGAATTATGAGCGCGCCGGGTAGATCCATTTCAAGAAATTTCTCGTAGAGACGGAGTTTTTCTTTAGAGCGTGAGTGGGCTGGCGTCTGGAAGAAAAAGAAGATAATTGCTGCAGAGATGCCACCAACTGGTAGATTGATGTAAAAGCTGCCCTTGTATGTTAATGATTGTAGTTACCTAACGACAAAGTCTGATTACTTACCACCAACGCCAGTTCACCTTGTCTGTGAATACACCTCCTAAAAGAGGCCCAATAACACTCGCAACTCCATATGTGGCCCCCATGATTCCCGTAAAGGCGGGTCGTCTGTGCGGCGGCACTGCGAGCGCGACAATACAATAGCTACCTCCTATGACACCTGCAGCACCAACCCCAGTAAGAGCACGGCCAATGATAAGGGCCTCATTGTTGGGAGCGGCACCACATATTACGCTGCCAACCTCAAATATCACAATTGAGATAAGGAAAACGTATTTCAGATCGAAGAATTTGTAGGCTTTACCCCAAGTGGACTGAAAGGCAGCAACGGTGAGGAAGAAGGAGGAGGCATACCACCCAACCTTTGAAATGTCAGACATTTGCAGAGAGAACATCTATTAAATGTTTCTGAACCTACTGAATCAAGGCTTTGGAACTCTTCTGTGATCTTCGGGATCGCCGTGCCGACGATAGTCTAGTCATATAAGTCAGAAGGTTCAAATACCACTGCGCTCTGCCGTGAAGAGAGCTTGGATACAACCTACCATGTCGAGGCTCGCAAGAAACATACTCAACACCAGGGCTACTACGACCGAGGCTAGCCTCCAGGAGCTAGGGTATTCCACGTCGTCTTCTTTTTCCTCGTTCTCATGAGATGTAACCTCTGAATTGCTGCCCTCTTTGCTCTTCATTGTCACATCGAGACCCTTGATCTCTGATGGTGTACTCATAGTATCCGGAACTGCAAAATTTTGACTGGGAAGGGTCGCAGACATCTTTCACAAGCGGTGAAGCTGTGAATAAGGTTGGAGTTAACTTCTGCTGCCGATATCGAGGGTTCCGTTCGTAGTCAAATTAGCGTAGAGAGGTGACAGCTCAGGGGAAGGAAAGAAACGATGTGTTCTTCAAAGCAACCTGTGCAGTTGTACGTGTTGCCTGCAAATAGTGTTCTAGTCCACTTGATAAAGGCGTGAAAGAGAAAGTGTGACCATATTGCTGGTTTACATTTGTCATCTGATGACCCGGGCACTGTCTACTCGCTTTGACGGACGAAGAAAGGAAGTACATGACAATAGCAGTGACAATGGCAGCCCAGTCGTCTTTCCGCCTCCGTAACTGTCAAGAGCGATGTGTCGGCCCAAATACAGTTAGCGTCCGTCGGATCGAAAGCGGTTAGTCTAGTCGGACCGTATACGGTTAGAGCCCCAAAACACATTCAGTCAATCAGCGAATGACGCTTGGACCGACGTAATCATCCGCTTCGTCGAGAGTTGTGCGAGAGTTGTGAGGCCCCAAGTTGCATGTCGAAAGAGCTCGACCTAGAAAGATTCTCGACAAGATAGTGGTTCGGTGTGTGGCAACTCCCGGTGAACTTTTGACTGGCCCACGAGCGAGTTACGTAAATTTCTATTGTTGCACCACTCAATTATATTGTTTGAAAACACAGTCTCTTTTAAGTCAAGTATCGTAGACTCTGTTCTAATCTGTCTAACTTAAAGTCTAAGCGGATGGCTAAAGTGGAGGCATGAAAGTCTTTAGCATCGAAATTTCTGTCGTCAACATATGAAAAGCTATGATCAGCAACAACCGACTCTAATAATGCGTACCGTTCCACATCCTCGCCCTCAAAGTACATAGCTTCCCAAGGATTCCCCTCACAAATTCCGTGCCGTCGCTAACCAGATGATCATCTAGTAGATGTATGGCATGCTCTATTATATCCACCGCTGATGCCAGCAACATTGGCGAATCGTCAGCCCTTGTGAGCACAGGCGTACCCTGCAGTCTTCCCAGAAATCGTTGTAAGGAAATATCTTGACTGTTTATCGAAGGAGAATACTCCCGATCCAGGAAAATGAGCCCGGATCCTGCATGCGCCGATGCAGGGGGAAATGATGTGGAAAATCTTGTACTAGATGTATCGTTCATGATGACCGCGTGGCACAGCACCAGAGTGGCACGGTACAGGGCTGCGGCCCACCAGAGTGGTCGCGTGACTGGCACCATACCCTGGAGCACAGTGAGACACTGACCCGCATGATAAAGTAGCAGGGCCGTGGACTCGGTACTAGGGGTCCGCATCCAGGACCTCGGATCACTTCCGCTTGTTTGTAGCCCTGTCTGACGTTCGCGAGTCAGGCGTTCAATATCTGGGAAGGATGCAAGGTTGTTCAAGACCATGATGTGGTATAGTGCCATGCTGCCCTGCATAATAGGATCTGCGTTCCCGGAGCTAACATCGGCTCCCACGCTGGCGGATAACTTGTGCCAACGCCGCAAGTACGTCCCAAGCTCGTCGATAAAGGCTTTGCTAGCCAAGCCAAGATTTGAGCTAGGCAAATTGCGGAAACCTGTGTTCTGAACAGAACCAAAGGTGCCGAGGCATTGGTGTAGATGAGTCGATAGACATTGCAATGGATGGAGTAGGAGTCGAAGGTTAGCGGGAGTCAGGATATGTCCGTCCTGACTGGAGAGTTGACCATCCATGAAGCTTTCAAATAGCGCTGCCAGCGATGTAAAGTGATTATTGAACTGTATTGGCGAGGTTGTGGGGAATGAGACATCTTGTACTGTTAGTTTTGGTGGAGTGTCGTGGAAGATGCTCAACTCTAGGTCCACGGCTAGCCAATTATATGCCATCCTAAGACTATCAGTCAAATAAAGATATAATGATTTGCTTCTGTGCCTACTGAATATGTGAGTCCATCAGGCTCACAGATTGGTGCCCAACACTGTTTTGGTTGCGCCCAAATGGATTCTTGCGTATTATCTGTTGTGGATTATATCAATAAAGTTCAAAACAATATCATTTCATGATCAGGAAGTACTTACCTTGGCATGCTGCTCCCACAGCTTCATGAGCACCTACTCATATTAACTTCGCCTTCCGTGAATTTTTGATTAAAGTAGCTTACATTCATGTGCCATGCATCGCCGCTCCACTGGATCAATTGCAAGACTGACAAGCTCGCGTCTAAAAAATCCGGGGTTGTTGCGAATTCCTCATTTTGCATCACTATTCGACACACCTCTGCTAAACCATTTGAAAGCGCACGGATTTCCCCCATTGGCGATGATCGAGTAGATTGTGCGACTACCAGAAGAGCATCAATACCAGCGAGGAGGGTATTATCGGCTTCCAGTACAGAATTGGTTGATGCAAGTTTTCGCGAAGGTGGGAGCATGTGGATGCGCTGATATCCGTGCAAGTTATACTCTCGCCAGAATTGTTGCGAAACTTCAATTGGTGGCAGCAGAACAACATGATCCATCCAAGAGTTTGCCCCGTCATTTATTTGGTCTGGTTGCCACCATGGTAATGCCGTGCTTTTCTTAGCCACGGTCCATAATTTCTGGGTAATAGCGAGTAGCCTATCCCTTGAAGGAGCTTCATTTAGCTCCATTTCGGATGAGAAAGTCGTTTTGACGCAATTCGCGCTATTTGCGCTTTCGGTGTCTTCAAGCTGCAGAGGGATCGCAGACCAAATACTTGGATTATTCAGTACTTTGAGATTTAGAAGACTCGCAGTGGACTCTGACGCGTTGATGGAGTTCTCGCCTTCGGATTGGGGATTGCAGTGGAAGATTGGCCATTGGCTGCAGAAATCTGGGACAGGAGGGGAAGGAGTCGCAGTCGCTGGTAGCCCTGCTGCTGAAAACGACAAAGGAATAGAGGCAATATCTCCTGTTGCAAAAGGCCAAAGTGAGTCGGGAAAATTGTCTCCCAATGCTGAGAGCAAATTTGGATCGGTGGCTGAGAAAGGATCAGTCGGCGGGAACTCTTCCATGGGTGTATCGAGATCTACATCATGAAGCATTGAATGTGAGACAGAGTCGAAGAAAGTTGGGAAATTCATTTCGGGGACGCTTGGTAGAATCAGAGCCCCGGCATTGGGACGAGTTTCGTTAGCGAATCCCATCGCTTCTGAACTTTTAAGCTCTGGCAGACCCTCAATTGCACGGCAGGTTGACTCATCAGTACCGCCTTCGACGCTGCTAGCACTTGATACCGGGCTGGTGGACGAATCACCGCTTTCTTGATACTTCGTCATATCATGATCAGTGTCCTCGGATGCCTCTACCGTATGCTCTCCCTCTGAAGGCCTGATTGAATCTACCACGATCTTTTGCCGCGCAGCACTGTTCTTGCCGCCACTCCTTCTGACTGCTCGACGCTCACAAGTGAGTTTCCTCTTAACGCAACGCTCGCAAGGCATCTGATTATCGCATTTTGTTTTACTCGTCGCACAGTTGGCGCATGCAATAGAGATACGCTCAGTTGCTGAATTTCGCATTGATGCCAGTTCATCATCTGGTTGAGCATTGTCGAGTTCTGTGGGTGGCGCATGAATGGATCTAAAATGCCGTCGAAGTAGATCTCTGGTTATTCTCAGTTAGTTGGGATTCTTGACAGACATAATCGTGTTCACATACTTTCGTTTGAAGGTTAACTTGCACTCTTGGCAGCGAAAAGGGCGAATATCCGTGTGAGTGAGAACATGGCGTTCGAGGTGTTCGTCCCTCTTGAACCCTTGACCGCAGTATGAACAGAAGATCATGTTGATACTACTGTTATTTGACACAGTGAAGTTGTGGAGCAATGATGAAAGAATTTGTTCTCGCCCAGAACCTTCCAGATTCAGAAACGCCCCGCCTGAGTTTAAGGGGGGGTATCATTATCATTGGAACGGGCGGGTCTGATACAGACAGGCCGCAATTCTCCGCTATCTGGCCCTGAGTTGGTAGGTGGATCACTTTGGCTTGCCAATCCGTTGCGGCTGACATGGAGCATCCGCGGACGTAAGCACCAAATGCACTTGTTGCGGTCCGACATGCAGCTGAATGGCGTGATAGCCGCAGTGAGATGGAGTTCCTGGGTACCTAGTTGCCAATTTGTACTTGGTTAGAGCATAGGTTCTGCTGGATGTGCAGTCCTTTTGGTAATTGGCGGAAGAGTATAAAGCTGCGCTGCTCCGTCTGGATGCATACACGGTTCATGTCATTGGTAAACCGCCAAGTCGGTCCTTGCACTATTTCTGTGCCCAACAACGTGGTTCGGGATAGTGTAGGTAATATCGTATATCATGTGCAAGTCCCTCCGGGTCCAAAACGTGGGTTTACGAGATTCCGCGTTGGATTTTAAGTGATGCAAGCTCATCGTACCCTTGATCAAGAATTAGGTCCGTGCTATCGCGCTATTATGCCGGAAGGCCGGTGGGAGAACCCGTCATCCTAAACCAATCAATCCAACCTTGCATCAGTTTGCATGACCATAAGCAGAAGGATTACGCTAGTGGCTGCCAAATCGCCAAGCTGGTAGAAGATGCCGCATCATGTACCTATCGAGCCCATTTCTACTTTGTGTCCGTATAACCAAGATAACAAGCCAGTCAGTTTTTATACTAGTATCGGAGTTCCATTTCTGCGTATGTAGTAGCAACAGTGGGGAAAATTTCGGCCAGAATTACTGAAACCTGGATTACGTTCGTACAACCTCATTCAGCAGCTAGCCGTTGAGCGTTTGTGGTGAGATGTCTAAGGCCCCGACTACTAGCAAGAAGCGTTTCGATGGCCGTGAACGAACGTGTTACAGGAGCAGTAAGATGTCGCTAAAGGGCAGATTTTGATCATCTTGATGTCTGCGTCTTCATATATGCAAATAGCTGCATCTCTCATACCCATCCTATCTGATCTTACGCTCTCCATCGCTCAACCAAAGTTGAAAGACGGCTTCTTATTCCCGCGTCCAGCTGAGACAAGGGCAATTTTTCATCTAAAACCTCAATACACTGCTGGACAACATCTACAGCAGAAGCCAAAGAGACTAGAGTGCCATCGGTATTTGATAACCCTGGTTTACCTTCCTGGTGGCGCAGGTAGCGAACGATCAGAGGATGGTCGAATGGCAAGCCATCTACTTTTATCACCTCCGCTTCGGCTGATGCAGAGGTGGCATTGATACGATTTAATTTGCTAGAGAGGCCAACTGCCCACAAGCAAAGTGCAACGCGGTATATGGCAGCGCTCCACCAATAGGGCCGACTCGAAGCAGGCATCTTTCGAAAGTATCGAATGACCTGTCCACAATGGCACCATATCTGCGGTGCTTCTTCTACGCAACGTTTTCCGGTCCAGAGAGAGTCGTGAAATGTGTCGGAAGATATATCGCCTCGAGCTAGCCTTTCGATATCAGGAAGATAAGTAGATGCATTGAGACTGATCAAATGAAACATGACAATGTTGGTGCAGTCATTCGGGGTAGGACTCTCTAGCGACGTCGATCGACTAGAAATGGTGTACCACTGCTTGAGCAGATACTGTACTTCTTCAAGTTGAGTCAAGAGGCGTTGCAAGAGCCGCTGACTGCCGGAGTTAAAGAAGTAGTGAATGCTTTTGTTCAAATGGTAGATTAGTGCTTGTAGAGGTTGAAGGAGGAGTCGTAGCTCAATGGGTAGTAGTGTATTCGTTGTGCTGGATAGCTCGTTGCTCATGAACAAATTGAAGAGCTGAGCCAGTGAACGAGATGAATCTGCAGCTTGGGAATTTGATTGGTAGGCTTTTTGCAAGGCTGCCTGCCATGCCTCTGTAGAAGTGGCATTCCACAGCTCATCTCTGTAAGGCACCGGTGCATTACAGTCGTCAATTTCGAAATCAGGCTGGCGATCGTGAAAAAGGTTCATTTCTTGATCCAAAATAACCCAGGAGTATGCTAGTCTGTCGGAAACGATCGTTAAAGAAAGACTTGATGTAAGATGTAAAGCACTGACCTGTTTAATGCTTCTTTTGCTTTCCAGGTGGACCACGCTGTTTCCGCTTCCATTGAGGGGCTGATCTCTAGAAGCGGTGATTGACGTGCATCAACCAGACCAGCGTGTCGGACCATCTATGCGCATGTAACGTTAGCTCTGCGGCTGAGCAATAAATGCCTCACGTGCAGCGCACTTACCGAGATATACATGCGAGAGTGAGCTGCAGACAACTGTCACGCAAGGTTAGCGAAGTTCATTCGGTATATGAGCGGCTGGATTACTCACATCCATGTGCCATTTATTTCCGCTCCACGCTGCTGCATTCAAGTACAAAAGAGCACAGCGCAGCATCATGGGTTGAGCCGCCATCTGAACATTCTTCTCCATTATATCAAACATAGAGATACGGCATATTTCTACCAGACCGCTCGCAATATAGCGAGCTTCTGGCTGCGCGTTCCCCATTGCTCCATGAGCAATCATCAAAAGAAGTAGAAGAATGGTAGACTTCTCATCTGCAGAAGCAACCAGAGTCGCGAGGTCAATTGTTGAAGCGAAAAAGGATGGCATATATGGCTCCACCCGAGACGCGTAAGTACGCAAGAATTCTTCTAATACCAGTGGAGGAGGCAATATGAAGAAACCTGTCACGCTCGCATTTGATGATGATCTGAATTGACCCAAAGAGACGTCATCGATCCCTGTTCGGTGCACATCTCGAGCACGGCTAAGGAAACCTTGTGAGATAACCATAAGCTTATCTCTCAAACTGCCTTGTACCGGGCTCACCCGGAGAGTTGTGGGGTGATCGAGGTGTGGCCGTACGAACTCCGGTCCCGTCCAGACCGACTGATTGTTCAAAGTTTCTTCCAATTTTTGCAGGTACTCGCTACCTATGCGTGGGTTGATCCGTTGGTCGCATTTTGGATTACATCGAAAGCAAGGCAACTCTTCATCGGGTAACCCAGAAGAGCTGCTACGCGTCGGAGCAGTTTGTGGCGGCGTAGAAAACGCATTCGGATTTGAATAAGTCTCTGAAGGTAGAGAGTCGCTGGTAAATTGATGGAATGATCCTTGGATGGGTGAAAAAGCCGCTGGGAATTGGGTCGATGAAAAGTCATAATCCATAATGGTATCGAGATGTTGCAACGATGGATCTATAGAGTTGGTATTGATATCTCCTGGGCATGAATTTGAATTGGAAAATGGCTCTGGCTGCCACTGAAAGTTCTCAATAGTGAACAGTGGGTCGTATACACTGTTGGACTCGGTTGTAGGGACAGGGCGCATCGCGTCCTCAGAAGTAACTTCATTCTGGCCCATGTTCTGATCCCCAGGCGAAGCAGAAGTTGAGCGAGGCGGGGATACGTTTTGGATTTGATTCTGGAGGAACTGGAAATTCTCCGGGTAACGTCTCGGTGAGCGTTGTTCGCACTTGAGACGCTTGTAGAGGCACCGAGAACAGGTGGGCAGTTGCTTGTCGCATTTTGCCTTTGCCTTTGCGCAAGGTTGGCAGGCGATAAGATTTCCCACGTCAGTAGCAGGCATCGTGAGATTGAGAGGTTGAATCACTCGGCCCCGCAGCTTGGAGGTGCTCTCACCCCGATTTTAGGCAGATTTCTAGCGGTTTGGTGGCTTGCCCGCCTCTTGCGCCACTTTCTTGTGAGTATGGGTTTCGGCAGGCTATTGGAAAGCGTTACGAGCGGAGTTGATGTGAACCGATTGTTGCGGCCGTGGGGGAGTCGAAGTATCGATGTGGGGTGAAAAGAAACCGCAAAGATTAAACATCAGGTGGCTGCCCGTTGTGTAACGCCACCACGGCTGAGGCTTTCGCCGTCGTCCTTATCATGGTTAATACAGCGACTACAATAACGCCATTCGGCGCAAACCTAAAGACTCCTTGCCGCGCTCTGCCGTGTCGTCTGCAACACTGTGTATGTGGGCTAAGGCGTCTTGTGAGTCCCCTGATGTGCGGCCTGTTCCCGCGTGCCGCAGCCACATTCTGCGCTGTGAAGCGGGCTAAACCCTGTTTGTCGGGTATCCAGAGTCTCTTCGCACGGTCGGCCCAGGCCTTTGCATCCTTCAGTCCTCAGCGGGGCAGTGCCGAGGGAACACCGGCAGCAGTTCTTAGTCAGATCGGAGAGAGTCGCAAAACTGGCTCTGCAAGGCAAGCACAGGACCGGTGGCTGATCCAGCTCATCGTTCCTACTGGTGCCACCGTGCATGGATTAGTCAACACGTGGCAGTTTTCCAGCTATGGATATGAATCCTGCAAGCTAGCTTTCTTAGCGATGGTTTATATGCCGCGTTCGTGTCCAAATCTGACTTCCGCTTGGTGTCGGACCTGACGGGCGATACCGCTTTCCTCAGGCGGTTGGCCCCATTTAGCGCTTACAGATGTTTCGGTCCACCCTACTCTCTCATATTACCCTGCAGCCTCGCGGGCCAGTTCGCCTATTTGATGCCCTAAATCAACGGGTCTTAAAGGTCGAGGCGAGGACATCCTGGTGCAGCCCTCGAGGCCTTCCTCAATGACCATTTTAGGGCGTCCACAGTCGCCTGTTGAGACCACTAAATAACATCACGATGCCGCTCAACTAGCTCAATATCATCACACAGCCACCACTCCTTGCGTTTATATGCAAACAGCGGCTCTGCTTGTATGCTCTTCAATTAACTTGGTGTTCCTATAACAAGTGTTTATGTTTGGAGAGATGCTGGAAACAGCAAGCCAAGCAGAGTATAGACAGACATGGCTCTGTGAAGGGGTACCAGCGAACACATAAGCACCGCTTCTGTGTGAGAGAAGAGTATCCAGGTCGAGATAATGCACGAGAGAGTAGTACTTGGTTCTTTAGACGACCTGTTTGAATCACACGTCTCGATTCCATGCATCCTCAACACTAAACCGACGTGTGGACCAGTTTGTGCTGAGGCAAAATCTTCACGGTTGCAGTAGAGTTTGATACTTTTTAATGCTGGAGCAATATATGGAATGGTAGTTAATGAATCCATACCTGTAATATGCATACTAGAAGGCCATATTTACGGCTCTGATGGAGTCCTTCGCAATGGAAGATCATACTGGATATATTGAGTCTTTCAAAAAATCTAAAATGATCATAATCTCGTCAAATATTTTGGTATTCAACACAAACTCAGATTTCTGGCAGCCACGACGAGTCATTTTTTGTTTCTTGCAACCAACCGGATCCTCCTGCCACCTCACCATTGGACTCAAAGGCATCTGTTAGAGTCTATACCTAGTCTTTTTCTAGCAGAAAGTCCGATTTTAGATCTAAAATATAACTTCAGAAGTTCGATGAAGCGTGCCAGGACAGATTTACGAAAGAGAGGCGCTTGAGCAGGAAGCAGTCCATGAAATGCCAATCATCGACATGCATGAGCTGATATGGTCAAGTAAATCCTGTCAACAGCATGCGCTGACATTGTGAGTAATCTTTGTCGAATTCTCATCGAATAACTAGCTGCCCCTCAGTCAGTGCAAACCGCGTGTTCAGACAACTGTACTGGAGCATTCTAGCCTCGTATATAGCTATTACAAGCTCTTAGCGCCCACTCATAAGACCCATAATGCTTACCTAAAGCTGGTACACAAACACCTTAGTACGAACAAAAGATGCCACCTAGAGTAACGGTTTCATATCGACATAGCTCATCGTTGTCTGTAAAACAGTCCTTTTTAGAATGGATAAGATAATTGGCATACAAGCAGCTGCGAAAATAGTTCGGTATGTAATATCGGAAAATTTGAAAGGCAATCAACCACCAGCGGTTAATTGAGACTATGCTTAAGGGCTGACTTGTGTAGCAAAGTCCCAACTTCCTGCAATATATTATTGGCCGTAAATAGATAAACCTCGATCATCCCTATAACTTCCAGCAAGATAGCGCAAGAAAACATAAGTAGTATAACTACCAAATAATTTCATCAATGGCTTACGGTATATATATATATTTTCCGTATGCGCTATTACCCTGGCCATTGCTTTAGCTTAGCGTTGGCAATGCGTAGCTATCAAGTATTGTTAACTCTTGTTCGCGATGCGGTGAAACTAGACCGAACGCCATTATCGCTACTCTTGAGAAGACCTAGATTTACCAGGACTTGTTCAGGAAATCGTCACGGACATCAATGTGCTCGACACCCACTTGAGATGACAGACCAGGTGCACTTTTCTTCCAATTGTCGACGCGTTTTTCGTATATATAACGTGTATCTTATTTTGAAGAATTCTTTTAAACAAATATGGTCGGCTCAACACCGTCTTGAATGGTACGTGTTCCTCCAAACATGTGTTTCAACCAACCCTAGACAAGGTAGTAACGTCCGATAATAAGTATTTACGGGTCTACCCGCCAAAAAGCAACTTCAGAACCAAACATTATTCTAAATAGGCGCTAATATCGCAAATAGAAGGATATTTCAAGTACAATGAACGATTTTAAGATCAGCCTGCTCCGCAGCACTAGTTTACGTGCGGTGATGGCTGATCCAGTATTGAAATGAACTGCCGAAGCATCATTAGCGCCGCCCTAATGGCTCGGACCTGCATGTTAGCCAATAAACCCTCTCATCTCAATAAATTGCAAGACCACCATACAGGACGACGCGTAGACATCGTATGCAAGCGGAGCCAGTATTGCAAGAAGATGGCTGCCGTCCTGCAAGGTAGATGATTTCACTACAATACCGAAGGTCTGATGTAAAGCTGCTTCAAGTTCTGGACATCTTCTGAGCGGGAAAGTGGTAACAGCCCTGCTTTTGAGGTGAACTTACCTCTCGCCAGCACCAGAGGCTGGTATTGCAAACATGTACATCCCTTGAATTCTATCTTTTGCCATTCACCTACGTTGACCAGAATGCAACGCTTCGGTCCCTAAGTCTGCTGCTTCAGGTGTCAAGATGCGTTCTTGTGTATATTTTGCAAGGTACGTTAGTGCTGTGTTTCGGCCGCCAAATTGGCCGGTGTAGAGCAGTGCTCTACGGTGACATTCGTTATTGACTCCTGTAACAACTTCAGTGGCGTTAAAGCGATTGAAAACTTCAAGCTTCTGTGATAAACATAGATAAATATCGTGCGCTGAAAGATTACATGCGACATACGCCAAGTTCTTAATCTAAGTTATAGAAATACTAAACCTGTTTTATATTGGGATGTAGGCTTGCTCCTCCGCAGTGGCACAGTTGGAACTTTATCCAACGTAAAAACGCCTTACGCAAAGGTTTACCATGTGCCTGGTTGCGTAGTCACAGCCCTCAATATTCCTTAGCGTCTATTGGCGCATAAAACAAAATGTGAGGGCGAAAACGCCACATGGCTGCGCCGCACTGCTAGTACCCGAATCTGACCACCCTCAAAGTCGAACTCGCCCTGAGCAGCAGCTCCTTTCAGAAATATCGCCGTGAGATTAGCGAATTGCTTTGTCATTCATGCCCACTTCTGCACTGTGATGCAGCAGGAATTGACAACGAACTAACCTTCAGTCGTAGACAAACTAGGTTAACGAAGAGGGGTGTACCTGTCATCATGGCAGCTTCAGTCACTGTAGCGCCCAAATTAGGAACTATTGCTTACCTTGCATCATGCACTGGCTTCGTTGGGAACACGATCTTATAGGATTCGCGCAGCCACGGACTGACCGAGCGCTTTTCAGAAGTCACCTGTGTTGTGACGTAAAAACGACCCTTTTCTTTAGATATGGGTGTCCAGGCCTTATTCCGACAGTTTGGACTTACTCCACCCATTCGCGACTTTACAACATTCGTATGGGGGCCCAAAAGCCGGGTCACGCTTGGCTGACGGCATCTTAGGGAACCTGATGATTTTAGTTTACAAGCTGGCTATGCTCTACTCGTATATTCTTCCAATAATTGAACAGACTTATCTTCGCGTATCACATCCCAGGGCATGCTAGGAGCAAACAATTATTTAGGTCTATTTTCAAACATATTTCAGTTTAAGCTGCACATGGTGCGGCTTTGAAGCGGACTAGGGTGCATTTTCAGTAATCGTTTCGGGAAAAACAGTGACCTAGGCAACAATCCAACACCAACGCCCGATGGTGCTTATTGTACAGGGTTTCGTCTAAAGAATCTAAAGTTACCAAGCAGTGATTCGCAGAAAAGATGGTGTCGGGCGTAATCTATTATTCGCCCAGATCGCTGCTTACAGGGCGGCAGGATTGGACTTGACTATGATCTGTCAAATCAGAAGTGCAGATTCGTATATAATGGTTGCTATTGCTAGTATATGGTAAGCGAAATTTCGAGTAGCGCAAGATGTGATGAGGTAAAGCGGAGGGCGGAGGGACTCCAGTTTTGGACAGGGCAACGTAGTTGATAACCCAGGCGTAGGCACATACTCGATCCATCGCGTCCTATAATCATTAGTCCCCGCAAAATCGACTTTAGCAAACCTTATCTGGCAATTTTGGACTGGCAAGTATCATCTATCGCAAATGTCTAGCCGTCAAGAGCTTAGGCAGCATCCGAAAGGCGCCAGAGAGAATGAGCATCAAGACTACTATTATGACGGATCATCCTATGATAAACGGATCAGTCGCATGAGAAGGTCCGAGTACCCAATGTTAAAAGGTACCTTCATGATCGGGACACACTTTGGGCATAGATCTGACTTATGCAGGCATAACGTACCTCGACCATGGCGGTACTACGCTAGCATCCAAATCGTTACTAAAGTCATTCTCTAAAGAGATGCAAACCACTCTCCTCGCGAACCCACACTCAGATTCGTCGAACCCAAGTGCATCTGCAGTGATAGTTGAGGAAACGCGGCACAGGGTGTTAGAGATGTTCAATGCAGACCCGGCGCACTTCGATGTCGTGTTTACTGCCAACGCGACGGCTGCCATTAAGCTAGTGATGGAGGGCTTCTCTGGACACACAGAGGGGTTTAATTACTTCTATCATCGTAATAGTCATACCAGTCTTGTCGGGGTTCGGGAACTAGCGAGCCAAGCACATTGCTTTGCATCAGATGAGGAGATGGAGAATTGGCTTGCAGGACGGAGTCTAGGCTTGGACCAATGCCCATCTCGAATGCCGACGCTGTTTGGTTACCCTGGACAGTCGAACATGAACGGGGAACGACTACCTCTCGATTGGTCTGGAAAATTACGCTCTTCGCTGCGCCATCCAAACACATACACGTTGCTCGATGCTGCTGCTTTGGTCTCAACTAGTCCATTAGATCTGAGTAACCATGGCTGCGCCCCCGACTTTGTTGCTTTATCCTTCTACAAGATTTTCGGCTTTCCAGACCTTGGGGCTTTGATTCTTCGAAAAGATGCTGGCCATATATTGGACCATCGACAATACTTTGGTGGCGGGACAACAGAGATGATTACATGTATCGGTGACGCCTGGGCGGCGCGCAAGCAGTCAAGTTTCCATGTACGGCTTGAAGATGGAACCATCGCAATTCGTAGCATCCTTGCTCTGCGATGCGCCATCGGCACTCATAAGAAAATATTCGGCAGCCTGAGGGAGGTTTCAAAACATACGGCTTGGTTAGCTAAAGGACTATATGAACGATTGTCCAGCCTTCGGCATGCCGATGGTACACCGGTTTGCCACATATATAAGGCGCCCGGTTCGACCTACGGTGACCCAAACACGCAAGGAGCGACTGTAGCATTCAATATCCGCAGAAGCGACGGCACTTGGTTGGGGTGCTGGCATGTTGGTGGGTTCCTGAGAAAGAACAATATCCACGTTCGCACAGGCAATCTTTGCAATCCGGCTGGGATGGCCTGTGCGCTAGGCGTAGATGCGGAGTGGCTAAGAAGCGCATTTGATGAAGACTTCCGCTGCAACACAGAAATCGATGTATTGAGAGGGGTGCCGATTGGCATGGTCAGAGTTACCTTAGGAGCGATGAGTACCATGGAAGATGTTAATTTGCTCTTAAACTTCATCGATCGGAACCTTATCGAGCACAAGGGTGTTGTTCATGGCACTGACCTGAGGCCGCACACAGCCTCTCATATCGAGAAAGAGAGTTCGCCTAGCATGGAGCCCGAGGATAGATCCGATATGACAGAAATCCCAGGAATTCAGAATGCAAATCCAGGAAGCGACAAGGCCTTGACCGCGCGAGCGCTTCCGAGCATACCAAGCTTTTTGTCGAATATGAGGCGAATAGTTGGAAGCTGTCTCGGCAGGGAAAGAAAGCCAAGTCGTTGAAGACGCTATCCTCCAATTACTCCAATCCTTCCGAGAAGGTCTATTTATCACTGTTGAAAACTAACGATGCCAATGGCCATGGTTCAAATTTATATCGCAGGTGCAGGCGCCTGGCTACGGCACACCGAATAGCAGACACAACACTCCTGCAACTTGAAAATTAAATAAAAAAGATAAGAAGGAACGCTTAGTTCAGGCGACCGTGTATATCGGCTATGAGTTGAAGAATATAGGAGTAGGATGTTGTAAAGCAAGAAACCAAGTCTCATGTGTTCAAAGTAAGACAGCAGGTATATGTCATTCGAAGCAGTACATTATGGAGCAAACACAAAAATCAACAATAATTTCGGAAATTCTTTGCAGGGCTAGTGGGAAGAAAGCGCAATGTTCGTAAGAGGAAAGCTGGTAGCATGTATAAAAAGTTCCACCGACATTAGCCAAATGGGATTCTGTAAAAGACTTCCCGACTAGTCGTTCTCATCTCATTTTGAGACCAATTTTATTTCTTCGATTTGAACTTAATCTACTCTTGAGTTTCCTGGAGCTGATTCTTACTATCGTTAATTCGACTCGGCGTTCCAGTTGTGGCAATACTCTCTAGGACCACAACGCAAAATTTCTCATTGGAAATAACGAGTGATTAGGTTTGAGCGTCATTACAGTCTCAGCCCCATGTGGAAATGAGTAGCCCAGTATGCCCATTGCTCGACGTCGTCATCTGCGTCTTTAGGTTCGTATGCGTGCATACCGGCATGAATATGTAGTCCACTTGCTCCTCGCTTCCGGGATCTCAATTTTACAAGTGATAAGGGCTCAAAGACCTTTTTTTGTATTAATTATAAACCTGATTCTCGGGACACAGTTCTGAGTCTCGCTCAGGCATTCCACTGTAAGCTGTAACGTGAAGGGAGCGAGAGTGGGACTTGGCCGTGCAGAGTCTAGATAGATGGTCAGCTTAGAAGCAACTGCTCTCTTTTCTGTCGCAAAGCCCTGTAATTTATCTCTAGAATTAGTTTGCTCGCAATCTGCCTTGTTACTTCGACTTCATCCGAACTGACCACTTTTATGGCTATGGGATGGTTGTCTGGTCAAGTCACAGTAGACATGTTGTTTCTTGTATGATAACTTCGAAATTGTGTCTGCTGGATATCCAACTCATCGTCTTTTGTGTTTGTGTTGCTCTTTGTAAGCTCATTGGGTCATGCCTCACAAATGGGTTGGAACATGCTGTATCGTTTGACTACAGCACCTAGACAAAATTAGATCAGTCGTAGAAAATAGGCCAGAGAGCAAATTGCGCGCTCCAATAGCCGTGTGTCATGCATGTGCATTGGTGGATTTGGAGACGATGATGAAAACTGTATTGTTGCGCTCCGGTCTTTTTTGCTTCATAATGTCGGATGGTGGGTTCCTGTCCCGCGATTTCTCCCCGAGGCGTCTTCCCCGCAATTCCGGCGCACCATACAGGATAATGATATTTCCAGCGCAAGCAACGCGAAACAAACACGACAACGGCGTTGTGGCTTTCTGGAAAGAATGCGGCTGAACCGGCGATAGATCTGAGCTCCGCTTTGTGACCAAAATAAAGTAACGCTGCACGACAGCATCCGTGCAATGTGACCTTTAACCCTTTAGCCATCAAACACCCCTCATCCCGAAAACTCCTCATATCCCTCGTAGCACCATCTCCTCTGTGTGCGTTTTGACGTAGCAGGCTACACATCCAAACCACCATGGCACACCAACTGGATATCATCATTGTAGGCGCGGGTCTTTCAGGGCTCGCAGCGTCAATTCAGTGTGCACTCTCCGGACACTCAGTCACAGTGCTTGAGAGCGCAAGGGAGCTTGCTGAGGTATGGCATCCGTAGTTTTATATCAACAATCTGGGCCCGTCTGACAATCTCCCCAGGTTGGCGCTGGTCTTCAATTGACACCCAATGCAACGCGGCTGCTCCAGCAATGGGGCGTATACGACACGATCAAAGACCAAGTCTGCGAACCGAAAACGCTCACGGTACTCAACTACCAGGGCAAGATCCTCGCACAAGAAGATGGCTTCGATAGCAATATACAGCGCAAATATGGCGCGCCATTTTCAGACTGCCATCGCGTCGACCTACAGCAGGCGCTGGTGAAGCGGGCGAGAGAACTAGGCGTAACCGTCATTCTGAATGCAAAGGTATCAAGTCTGAACTTTGGGAACGCATCAGGAAGCAAAGCCAAAGTCATTGTGGATGGAGTCAGGGGTTACGAGGCAGATCTAGTAGTTGGCGCAGACGGGCTCTGGTCGACGTGTCGCTCTACCTTCCTCGGGCGCAAAGACCCCCCACTTCCCACGGGAGATCTCGCGTATCGCATCGTCATGAACCTCAGCCAAATCAAGGACCCGAAGTTGCGCGATATGGTGCAAAATCCTGCGTGTCGCTTTTGGGCTGGCCCCGATGCACACGTTGTGGCGTACAGCATGCGCGGTGGGGACATGTACAACGTTGTACTACTTGTGCCAGATGACCTGGAAGAGGGTGTAGCAAGAACTGCAGGTGACATAGACGAAATGAGGAAGCTGTTCGAGGGGTGGGACCCAGTGTTTGTCTCCCCACCTGATGGTCGTTCCACTGCTAACAGATGCAAGGTTGACCCAGCTGCTCGAATGCGTCGATAGGGTCGATAAATGGAAGTTGATGCATCGCGAGGAATTGGAGTCATGGATCAACCCGCAAAACAACTTAGTGCTAATTGGCGACTCATGCCACCCGATGCTTCCATATCTTGCTCAGGGTGCCAATTCCTCCATAGAGGATGGGGCTGTGCTTGGCCAACTCCTTTCCTCGGAGAATTTCACCTCCAAATCACAGCTTCCAGATACATTGCAGCTTTTCCAGCACCTGCGAAAAGCACGAGGCGAGGGTATAGTACGAGAAACGTTCAAGCAGAGGAAAAGCTTCCATATGCGCAATGGGCCAGAGCAGGAGGAGCGTGATGAGTTGATGCTACGACAACTTGGCAAAGAGCTACAAGGCGCGTTCCCAAGTCGATGGACATGTCCAGAGGTGCAGCCTTGGCTCTATGGATATGATGCAGCGAAGGAGGTAGAAGCGGTTATAAAGGCAAGAAAGTCATGATGGTGCTGAAACAGGGCTGCTTAACCTTTCAAGGTTCAACACCAGCCTCGGATGTTTGTTAGAAAAGACAAGAATTGTTGGTCACTCCAAACAACCGTTGAACGTCCATGTTTTGTTCTGATGGTTGACCGCGGGACGTTTGTTGCACCACGCAGTCGTGAAACACCCCACTTAAAGCAGCCGAGGCCGTCGCATCGTCGACATGGATTCAACACCAGCCTTCCTCGACCATCATGAGCATCAGTGGGGCCATGTGGGCCATTTCTAGCCCTGAAATTGAAGGACATATTCGGCATTGGCTGCGCAGCCACTGGACCCAAGCGCTATGCAGAAATGTCGCGCACTAGACTAGACCTGTTGTAGACATCAAGAATCCGATAGGCAAAAGCAAATTGCATGCCCTTGCCTGAAAACCCGTTAGCCATGGCACCTTTCATCAAACTTGGAGGAAAAAGAAACAACGCCATCTCGTTTCGAAACCATATTCGAATTGTTGTAGAGCTTGGCTGCTTGCCTCGAATCACTACGCAAGGCGATGAAATCGTTCCGAGGAAGAAACAAACATTGCCAGATATAAAGAATGGTTGCTGTTTGTGAATTTGGAGGTATCGACATCGCATCCAGTTGATCAAGGTTCCCATTACAGAACCCAGACTTTCGTTCGCTTCGTCCTTCGTTGTGCTGTGCACCTATCTTCACTTCTCCCAGATATACACTCGTTGATTGATCAACCTTTTCCAGATCATTTTAGCTTCAACGGCAGAATTCACAATTTATCAAGATGAGGTACACAACCGCCCCCATCGTCGCCCTTGCTGGCCTCGACTTTATCAATGCTCTCCCTTTCAATATTCCTTCCTTCTCCCTTCCTACAGGCTTTGGCTCAGACTCCAGTGGTCTTTCTGGGCTTCTTAGTGGCGGGGGTGGTTTTGGTATCCCCAGTTTGCCTGCTGCTACTGGTACGCCCAGTCTTGGAGGTGGCTCTGGCTCTGGTCTAAGTGACTTGCTCAGTGGTGGCTCAGGATTAGGATCTGGCTCCGGTAGTCTCCTTTCCGGTGGAGGTAGTGGCCTTGGGAGCGGACTCGGCTCACAGACTGACGAGGAGGTTGTCCAAGTCACAGCAACGCCAACGAACAACGGCGGAGCTGCTCCAACCACTGCTCCTACGAGCCCAGCAGGGGGCAGTACTGGTGGATCTGGTACGATTAGCGCCAACTGCACGCCCCAGGGCAACGGAGGAAGCAGTGGAACCGAGGATGGCATCAAGAATGGAAACTGCTGCACTGACATGACCGTCATCTTTGCTCGCGGGACCGGAGAGTTCGGTAATGTCGGAACCGTAACCGGGCCGCCTATGTTCGCGGCCCTAAGGCAGAAGCTCGGCGCGGACCGCGTCACAGTTCAAGGTGTTGATTACCCTGCATCCTTTGCCGTAAGTACCCGCTGCTTTATTTGTGTTTATTCAATACTAATAATTGGCAAAGGGCAATGCAAACCAAGGCGGAGACGGGGGCAAGATCATGGCCCAGTTGGTCACAACCGCGCTCTCACGATGCCCCAATACCAAAATCATTGTGTCAGGCTATAGTCAGGGTGGCATGGTGGTTCACAATGCTTTCAGAAACGGGCTTTCCTCCTCCAAGGTTGCTGGTGCTGTTCTGTTTGGCGACCCATTGAAGCGTTCGGCTGTTGGTGATATGCCTGCAAACAAGGTCAAGCAGTTTTGCGGCACTTCCGACACTATCTGTGGCGGAGGAGGCGACGGCGGAGCAACTGGTGGCCACACAGGCTATAGGACCAGTGCGGATGCTGCTGCCACTTTCGCAATCCAGGCAGCTGGGCTGGCCTGAGTTTCTAAAGTAAAACGCCATCAAGAGCAGGGATGGGTGCGTCGAATGAGGGATAATTGGCGTGCTGGATCGGGATTCTATTAGCTGTAAATATTTATTTTAATTGTCGCCTTCGTCGTTGACTATCCATCACCGCCATACTTCTTTACCAATTCCTTCATGATACTTACTGCACCACCACGATATCCACCCCCAAACATTGCATAGTGATTAAGATGATGGTACAACTCGTACAATTTTACTCGATCGTCGTACTCGTCAATCGGCTCCGTCTTTGGACACAGTTCATGGTATTCTTTGAGGAAGGTACCACCGAAGCCGCCAAACATTTTCATGATGCCCAGTTCATACTCGTTGTGCGCGTAGCAGGCTGATGAATCAAAGACCACGTCCTCGGGCTCGCCTTGGTCGTTACCAATAATGCCTGAGCTTGCATTGCCGCTCCACAAATCACCATGTACGACTACTGGGGTGACACCTTTGCCGTTGTTCAGGTGGGTGTCACTAAGCAGGCGGGGAACAACTTTCGAAGCAGTGTCCTCAACTAGTCTGCGCAAATCCTTTTCCTTTCCATTCCCATTCTCCGCTTGCCGCAAGATGAACATGAGCCTGTTCTCCGCGTAAAAATCGGCCCAACTCTCCCTGTAGGCGTTCTCTTGTGGCGTGTCACCACAACAGGTTGTTACGGGGAAGCCAAACATGGGCTTGTCCCAGCCCTCTGGCATTGGTGCTGGCGTGGTGTGCAGCTTCGCAAGCTTCGCTGCTAGTGATTTGGTACTCCTTGACTTGGTTGTGGAGCGCGGCATGAGATGAAGGAAATCGGTCACCAGAAAGAAGGTTTGCGGCTGCGACCGAAATTGTCCGTAGCCGAATGACTGCGGACATAACGCCGGAACGGCATTGTGAATGGCCGTTAGGGATGCATGTTCGCCTTGATGCTGCTGTCAGCGGACCAATTCCAGAAGCAAATGCGTGTCAGTCCACACATGCCTGCAAACATGATTTCGGCGTCTTTGCCGCTTCCAGTCTTCATGAAATAGGCTTGAGTGGTTCCATCTTTGAGTTTGGATTCAACCTTCAAAGTGGACGCAGAGCTGCAGCCGCCTCCGCCTGCAGAAGAGACCCTCGTGGCTTCCGGATCCAAAGAGAGGAGATTTGCTACCGCTGGGTCAAGCTTCATGGCGTATCTGATTGTGTGCAGTTTCAAGCGTCGACCCCTTCCGAGGATATCGGCTACTGTGACGTCAGCAGCCCGGGTAAGATCATGTGATCAACGTAAACTCTACTAATCCATTATAATTGCCCTCACATAAACTAATCGACCTATCAGAAGGACCGACTATTGCGCCCCCCAAGGCGAGATCACTCCGAGCGCTACGCCACTGCCGACCCTGGAAATAATCTGGGAAGAGCCGCATTTGGCAGGCCAGAACCTACCGCGGTTAATAAATATACAGGATAATAGCCACCCACCCCTGCAATTACAGCCTCTCCCCAACCCAGAAGTAAGGGTCTCAGAGTAGCTTTCACAACCAGATAGTACCTTGAGAAGCATAAACATATCAACATTAGGGGAAAAGCCATCGCAGCAGGTGGCTGAAGAGCCCCTCCAGCTGGAATGCAAAAATCAAGGCCACACGATGATTGTTCAAAGTTGCTTTTAATGTGCAACAACCGCTTGCTTCAAAACCAAATTCTTGCCAAGTGTAAACCAACCCTATATACCCACGAATTCGGCAGTTGGGCTTAGGCACATGTCTCGGCTTCATTACGGTTGCATAAACACCGATTATATCTATGAGCAAGTTGGAGCACCCAAAAGAGCATTCAATAGTTGTTCACGAATCTGGACAATTTTCGCACTCAAAATGCCATTCACGGCCAGATTAAGCGTTCTTTCTTTAGTAGTCGCTCTTTCGACACCGAACGTCTCTGCTCATCCACTCTTTAATGGGCAGATAGTGTCAAGATCTAGTCTTCTTCCTGAATATGATTATGTCGTGATTGGTGCCGGACCAGGCGGTCTTACTGTCGCAAATCGACTCTCTGAGCAGAAGAGTAAGCTGCATGCATAATCTTGCGACTATGCAAGCCATCTAACAAAATGCCCGTGACAGATATCAATGTTCTTGTTATCGAGGCTGGAGATTTGTAAGTCTAACGCACTTCAGCATCCCCCCAATTACGAAACTGATTGTAATTGCCAGCGATCAAAATGAGGACTTCGTCACCATCCCAGGCCTTGCAAGTGCCGCTGCTGGAACAAAGTACAACTGGAATATATCATACACTACAGGTTCAATTGGCCAAGCAATTGGAGTTTCCGCTGGTAAGGCGGTTGGTGGGGGTACCAAAATCAACCGTATGGTCTTCGACCGGGGCTCCAAATCGGATTATGATGGTTGGGAGGCTCTTGGGAACAAGGGCTGGAACTTTGCCGGCTTGCTACCATACTTCAAGAAGGTATGCATTTGGGCGGTGCGATCAAATCAACTTCCAGTGCTTACCTTTTCGCAGTCCGAGAAATTCACGCCCCCAACAAAGGAAATTGAAGCCGAGTATGGAATAAAATACGATGTCAACTTTCACGGCGATCGAGGATACGTGCAGTCTACCTATGCTCCATTCTTTTTCCCAACCACAAGTGAGACCAAGTCCTGCTTTCTCCTGTTGGCGCGGATACTTACAATGAAGCTTAGAAAATTATGTGACAGCTACCAAAGCACTCGGAATTCCTATCAACGACCAGGCTACTGGAAATGCTTTCGGTGGCTACTTTTGTCCCCACAATCAAGACCCAGTCTCTGCCACGCGCTCCTCAGCTAGAGAAGCCTATTATGCCTCTGCTGCCCCGCGTCAGAACTTCCATCTCATCCCTGGCCATCAAGCCTCACGAATCGTGATAGACAAATCCAGCGGCAGTGCCAAGGTCACTGGTGTTGAATTTGCCACATCAGCAGGCGCCGAGCTCCAAAGTGTGAAAGTGAAGAGAGAGGCTATTCTTTCCGCTGGTGCATTGCACACTCCTCAATTGCTACAGGTTTCCGGGGTTGGAGATCCAACACTTCTTAAAAGCATCAATGTGCCAGTTGTTGTCGATTTACCAGCGGTTGGCCACAACCTACACGATCATCTTTCAATTACAGTGGTTCATACGAGTATGTGTATTTTTCAATTCAAAGTACGTCAAAACTAACAGTAAAAATAGTCAATACAAATTTCACTGCAGGCAGCTTATCTAGCAATGCAACATTTGCGGCCGAAGCCAGACAACAGTATGATACGTCAAGGCGAGGTCCTCTTAGCACACCTGTCGGCGACTTCTTGCTTTTCCTGCCACTTTCCACTTACTCGAATGCGACCAGCGTCATCGTGGCTCAAGCAACAGCTGGGAAGGCCGCAGATTCTCTGCCATCAGATGCTCCGCCTGAGGTCAAAAAGGGCTACGAGGCTCAGTACGCCGCACTCACCAAGAACCTCGCCGCCAAAGACTCAGCTATTCTTGAGCTCATCCCGGCTGACGGCGCCATGATTCTCAGCCTGCAACACCCATACTCTCGCGGAAGTCTCAAGGCGACCTCTTCCAACATTTTTGATGCCCCAAGCGCAGACGTCGGCGGTTTCCGTAATCCCATAGATCTCGCCCTGCTGCGCGAGGGGGTCAGTTTCGCGCGCCAATTAGCGAAGACACCAGGACTTACTGACCTCGCGCCTTTTGAAATCGTTCCTGGCGGCAGCGTTACAAGCCAAGCAGATCTTGATGCTTTCATTAAGAGTAGTGCCTTTTCGATAGCTCATCCTGCCGGTACTTGTAAGATGGGGGCAAAGGATCAAGGTGGTGTTGTCGACAGTGAGCTCAAGGTATATGGCGTCCAAGGCCTCAGGGTTGTGGATGCGAGCGTCATTCCAGTCTTACCTGCTTCACATACCATGACTACGGTGTACGCGATTGCCGAGAAGGCAGCCGATATCATCCGGAGTTCTAAGACCTTTAAAGCCAAGTGGTAGGCTTCAAATGTGAATGTAAATTTCATCTTCTAGCATAGCGCAGTTTTTTCGTAACTTTAGCAAATTATGAGTGAAGAAACAAGAGCTTTTTAACATGATGCATCAAAGTTGTATTTTTGGTAGTGCTTTTGTGTTACCAGAACTGGCCATTAGTTAGGGCTATCGCCCTTGGTGCATTTTTGGTATAGATATGGTTGTTGAGGACTACTGCAGACTAAAAAATGTCCCTCTGACAATGCACGTTTTGTAGCTTCAGAATAAGAGTAGCCCACACTGTAGCTTTTTAACACGATGCATCAAAGTTGTATTTTTGGTAGTGCTTTTGTGTTACCAGAACTGGCCATTAGTTAGGGCTATCGCCCTTGGTGCATTTTTGGTATAGATATGGTTGTTGAGGACTACTGCAGACTAAAAAATGTCCCTCTGACAATGCACGTTTTGTAGCTTCAGAATAAGAGTAGCCCACACTGTAGCTTTTGGTATTCTCATCCAAGGAACTAGACACGGAAGAACGCCAAGGCCGTCGAATTCCAAACAGAAGCGCGGTTCAGATACAGGTTGAGTTTTACACTCTTCTCCTAGAAATGCAGCTGCTTAGTTCACTTGTAGTAATTCTATTTCAGGCTTGTACAACATTGCTAGCGTACAGAATGGCGTATATGTCTTTGATGCGATATAATCATGCACGCAAATCAGAGATTCTGTGTACATACCGCCTACATTCAGCTTTAGCACGAACCACAGTAGAAATCGGTGTAGATGTTGAGTCCCATGATAATCTTACGGTGGTGGGCCTCGACGTTCAGCTGCTTACATAGTCCCGGTTGAAGTTGCTGGAAGTACGAAGAGGCTGAGATCCCTGCTTTCCGGCGATCTGACTTCCCTCAGCTATGCCCACAAAGAGAAGGTTTGGGCGAGAGCCCAAAAAGCTTACCGCTCCCTCAAGGCGCCATCCCTGTGCTAATATAGCAATGCGCGTCTAGAACTTGCCAAATGCATCATGAGTGGCAGGGTAGCGATTGGGGCGTAGGCGAAGCCGAACATGCAACCTAGTAGGCTCGATCACACCCTCCAGGATATGCCAACCCTGCGAAAAAGACTACGCTGGAACGAGTATCATACTGTAGATGCCCATTCGTGACCATGTGGTCGTAATAGCCTTGTTGGCTTGTCTCTGACGGTTGTTTAGTGACGACATGGCGTAGCCGAGGACTGGTAGTAAGGGAAAGGCATTGCTCACCGACAAATTTACGAATAGTATCAGGTGGCAGTGCCGAAGAATGTTTTTGAGATGAGCATAATCTGCTCAGGATTCGAATAGCCATAAGTTAGTATAAAGAGATCACCATAGTTCGCTCAAACATTCCCACCATCATCTACTCCAGCAACTAAAACCACAATCCAATCTTCAAATCCAAAATCCACTTCGATTTCTTGTCTTCTTACGACATAATCAACGATTCCAATCAACATCATCAAAATGAAGTTCACCATCGCTATCGCCTCAACTATCCTCGCCTTTGCCTCTGGCATCAGCGCAATCCCCTCTCCCATCCCTCAAATCACCATTCGCATCTTCAACGACCAAACCGGCGCCAACGCCGAAGCGACGGTCCCCGCCGACGGCCTCCCACGCAGCATTCCCGACCTTTTCCGCGGCACCGCAATCGACAGCAAGGGCGACATCATCGGAACTTCTGCCCAGCTCACCAAGTTTTCAGACACCACCAAGTGCACCCTTACGAACCTCAACATCCGCGACTGGGTCATCGAGCTGGATGGACGCGCAAAGAACTTTGTCGACCTCGATGGTGATCGCTCCCGACCGATTCCAATCTGGCTTGGTGGATTCACTTTCCAATGCCCCACCGCATGAATGAATCTGGTATTGAAGCGAAGGGGTGGTTAATCGTTGAGTTAATAGATTTTGTCACTCGCTAGCATCATTGTTTGGCATCCAGCATGGCGTTGGATAGAGATTTGGTTGTGCGCATCGGTAACAGTCACTCGTTTGGTTTTAGTATGATTAATATAGACTAGAATAGAATACAATTTAAAGAAGTGTGGGTCATATCCTCTTCTTGTTGGTGCCCTGCTACAAACGACAATGTGACTAAATCCTGTTTTAGCAAAAGCTTTCCCAGCGCTCTCGTCAAGGAAACCTCAACTTTCGCTCCTTAAAAATAGCACTCCAGTAAAGCGTATATGTTGTACATCATTGTGAATAGATACCTTGTTTACATTCTACTTAACATCATCTCGAATCTGCGCATCCTCACTTAGAACTGCATTTAAAGCACCTCGAACCAGACAATTCTCAAACTTGAATGAAGCCGCCAGCTCATCAAGTTCTTTCTCGCTCTTGCCTTCAAAATACTCGGCCATCTCCAAACCCAAATACTCACTGAGTAGCGTTTCTCTGATTACGCGCTCAAATTGGCGTTCAATAGTCCACACCGGGCTTGGGTACTTCTTATTGTGTAAGTGTTCGGGCACCCACTCCTTGATCGCCGCGAAGAAAGGGTCGTAAACATGCTTGACTTTATCATCATTTGAGCCCCAGAAATCAGCGCTGAGGTCCTTTTTTTTCTGGATAAAGGGCTGGAGGAGTTTCATGTATGCCGAGTCTGGGTTGGTATAGACCATGCCTTGATAGTTAACGTCTTTGTAAGTCCAGATGCTCCAATTCACATCTGTTTCGCGGTATATAGCTAGCTGTTCGCGAAGCAGCGCTATCCGGCACTTGTTCACTTCCTCTGCACTCATTCCATTTTCCTCAGCAGACGCGTATACTGGCCCAAATTCGCCATTGTAGATGGGAACATTGGCTGCGCGCATAAACTTCACTTTTCGCTCGAATGAGGCGCGTAATTTGGCTTTTTGTTCGTCGGTGCCTGTGTATGTACCCCCACGAGGGAATCCAAAAAACGAGTAGTCATGGCACGCATAAACAGCGTTAGGCAAGGGTTCTGCAGGGAAATGGGTAAAGTCCATCGAGTACGTATTCCCATCAATGAATAGCATATGGTCAGGGTCCACAGCGCGGATTGCCTTCTCAATGCGGTTGTAGAATGCGATTAAATTTGTGTGCCCAGGATCTGCGGGTTCGTTGAGTGGGTTGTAGCCAGCAATGACAGGGTTGCCACGGTAGTGCTTCGCAAGTTCAATCCAGAGATTCACAACACGGTCCTGAAAATTCTTGAACTTCCAGAAGAGGGCTTTTGTGATGCCTGAATCGCAGTGCCAGTCTTGGTTTTGGCCACCAGGAGCTGTGTGCAGGTCAATTATGACATAGAGACCGTACTTGGCGCATGCATTGACAACTCGGTCGAGAAGCCGGAAACCTTCCGCTTTGATGACACTAGGGTTCATATCGTCTTCGAAGTGGCGGTAGTTGATGGGAATGCGGATGCTATTCAGACCGTGGAAAGCGAGGAACTCGGCGTCCTTGTCCGAGAAAAAGTAGTCCAGGAATCGCTCAAAGTAGAACTCCGACTTTTCTTTTCCAAGAACTGCCGCAAGAGCATCTCTATGCTCATACTCGTGGCCAGTGAATCCTGAGATGAAATTCTCCATATTGAGGTGTCCGCCTAGTCCTACTCCTTTGAGAATAACCTTGTTGCCATTGCCATCAACGATGGAAGTACCTGAGGCCCGAAGAATGGAGTTTGATCTTGGCCATGTTTCACTCTTTATTGAAGAAGACTCGGAAACAATGGCACCGGGAGTCATGTTTGCTGTCGAAGATGGTGTTAATGTCTGATTGTAAGTTTACGAACCCGGCGAACAAGCGCTATAAGTACTTTGTTTCTGGGAGGTATTTGGACAGCCCCGCAATATTTCGAACGGATGCTTACATTCCTGGAATGGTTTATATCCCGTTCGGGGACGATCCTAACGCCGACATTCCGCGTGTAGCACAATCTTGACTGAGAGCGACACTCCGCGTGTGGTCCGTGCTTCGGAACCACCTCGGCACCACTTCGTGACGGGGAGGGGGAATGTGAACCAAAAATTAATCCGAGTCTGGTGCGCCTAGGCCAACGTCCTCACAGAGAGTGCGAATTATCGATAGCCGATCTGCTACATCGTTAGATTCGTCTTTCCAAAGATTTAATACCGATACTGCGGTCCTGATGGCTGTTTGCCATCCATCGGGAAGTAAATCCAGACGTCCAGCAATTCGGGCGGCTAGTAGCATGAGGGCACTTCTTGTGCAAGTGCGCAGTCCCAGCCAGGTGCCATGATGGCGAATTGAATATCCTTGCACATTCGCAGGAAGACGTTGTACGCAACATTCGAGCGCCTTGCGGGCATATGTGTATGAGATGGTCGTTGTGTTATGATACATTGGGTCGACAGCTAGGACATTTTTCAGGAATGTCATGTAGAGTATATCGTAGCTGTCAAGGAGTCGACCATTCAAGATGAGGTGAAGAACTTGCTCCTCAGGGTCATGAATACTGAAAACGTCAGGCATCGACCTAACCCAATCTTGCAGCTGCTCCTCAAGTGTAGGCACCGCGAGTGCTAAGTCTGCACACTGCGTTTCCGGACTCGTACTACGCGCTAAGATCGTTGCAACAGTGTCGCGGATACTCATATCAAGCCGTCGTAAGGAAATGTCGGCAAGATAGTAGTACCACTTTGGCGCATGCGATGCATCTGTGAGTGGAGGTTCAGGCATGTGTGGGGGGTATCGGTTGCCGATGACCCCGAAATCGGGAAGCTGGAATATCATCCGCAATTCTACCTCAGACTTCCAGCAAGACCAGTAGACGCATTCTTCCAGAGAATAGTGGGCCGGTGGGATAGTTTCGGGGCTGTCGGGATGAATACAAACTACAGCTTGCGCAAACATTCGCCATGCCTGAAGAGGTCTTAGGTTGTACATAAAATACACTCCTGCAAGGAAATAACACTGTGGAACAACAAGCCCATCCCAAGTTATCATAATGCCCATTCGTCGCTGGGCTGCTCCAAAATAGGACCTTGCCATAGCCCAATCCGTTTTGCTAGCGTCTGGAGATGCAATCGACCCTAGGGCGCAAATGAGGAGCACGAGACAGGAATCGGCGTCCCACCCAATGCCATTCAAGCATACAAAATTCATGGTTTTCCACATTGCATCTTCTTCGAGAACAGGATTCTTGCTGAGAATATGCTCAAAGCATTGCCCTAGCAAATACTTGCACGTGCCAATCTCCAGATCGAAATTGACACTAGTAGGCTGCTCCAGTGGTGCTGAGGACCGAAGTAGTTGCATCAATTTGGTATGATCGTTGAAGCGTCCTTTAAAAACAGGCCAGGCCAAAACATGTTCTATTGTATTTGGTAACGGTGGAATATCTTTAATGGAGTCGTTGTCGATGTGGTTATGGGAAGTTGGTCCTGGAACTTGCTCACAGTCCACCACGGTTGGCGTAAATGTGGCCGTCTCTGGCGAGGTGTTTGAAGGGATAGGTGATGACCCAAATGAAATGTGTGCCTTGAGGCTATTTTCAAGTTGATCTAGACGGTCGAGAATTGCAAGACTTGCCGGGTCGTACGCAGACAAGTCGGATGTTGAATAGTTACAGGTTGCTCCGGCACTTTCGCAAAAGGAACATGACGGACGGCGGTTATCACATTTTGTTTTTCGTGAGCGACAGGTTTGACATGCAGCGACAGCTCTTTTGCGGGGATAGGCGGCTGTTCCACGGGGTGCGGGGCGTTTTCGTGACCCGGAGTCAACATCCATATCGGTGCCTAGGTGGGGGTAGATTTGATCAGTGGCTACGTATGCCAAGGGTTCAGTTCAGTTTAAGGTATTTGCTGGACATGACTTTCCTGATTGGAAATCTGGGGATCAAGGGGAGGTGGTTATGATTTAAGGTTCATTGGGGCACGGGCGATCTAAAGCTTGGCAAGCCGTACAATGAACTCAGAATCAGAATGCATTTCGTGATTGACGCATTCACAATGTATATAACTGCACTCTAGAGATATTCTTCGCTCTTATATAGTACTCTGTATCTGATCAACTCATCTCTATCACCACTCTGGCTGAGCCATCTCTCAAGCCTGTGCCATTTCCTTCTCATGCTCAATGTCCTCCGATTTGTAGGAGCCCATGCGCCGGGGTGAAATTTTCCTCTCAAACAAGGTATTGATTTGGTCGAACGACTTCCCTTTGAGTTCCGGGATGTAGAAGAAGCAAACAGCAGTGGCTGCCGCGGCTAGGCCTCCAAACACGAACCCAACCTTGCCTCTCAAGTTGGCCTCGTCAGGGTTCACCATGTAAGGAATCGCTATATTCATGACAGTACCTAGGACAGATTGAGTGGCTGTGGCGAGCGCTGTTGTGTGTCCACGGAGCGATGGAGTCGAAGTCTCGCCTAAGAGCACAAACGCCAGAGCACCTATGGTGTTGAAGTAGACGAAGGCGTAGATGACAGTTGCTGCTGCCTGCACCCATTTTGCTCCACCTGAAGGCACGACATCCATGATGCCGATGAGGAACAACAGCGCAGTGAGCACACACATGCCCAGGAGAAAGTGGAAGCGGCGCCCGAACCGGTTCACTGTAAACCATGAAAGGATATTACCGAGCACACCACAAGCAGTGACGCCCACACCAAGATCAAAGCTGCGAGAAGGGTTCAGCCCGGCAAGTTGGAAGAAGTAGCTGCTGTATCCAAGGACGAAGACGATGCCCACAAGGTGCTGGCAGACGAAGGCGCCCGTAGATATACCAGTGCGAATCAGATTGGTGCCGCGGAAGCATTCAACAATGTTAGGGTTATCGCTCTCTGCATGCGCCAGGTGGCTAGCTCTCATGGCAGCAACTTTGACGGCGACTTCCTTGTCTTTACCCCATAACTTTGTCATTGCCTTCTCAGCTTCTTCGTATCGACCCTGGCGCACAAGAAACCAAGGAGATTCTGGTGCGAACCAGATACCGGCGAGGAGGAATGCGACGAAGAAAAGCTGGAGAGCAAATGGCCCACGGTAAGCCCATACATCATCGCGCTCGCCGAAACCCTTAACGGCCGCGTTTGAGAGGAGTTGGCCCAAGGCTATTCCGAGATTGACACCAGCTGTAGAGAGACCACGAAGAACCACTGGTGTGATCTAATAGATAGTCAGCTACCATCAATTGCCCAGAGATAAAGATGGAAACATACTTCTGAGGTAACTAACGGCCCAATTGTGAGATAGAACCCGAGCCCGAGACCGAGTATCAGCTTGCTAATCAGAAAGGCCACTCGCGTTGCGGACACAATCTGGCCAATGATTCCACCAGAACAAATAGCGATCCCAGCAACAAGTGCCCGCTTTCGGCCCATGCGATCAGCGATCCAACTACAGAGAAACCCGCCAAAGAATTGTCCGACCGCGCTGACGGTATTGAAAGCTGTCTGCCAGCTGGCGGGGAGAACGGGTTGGCCCTCGTAAATATAGCCGAAGTCTCGACGGAAAGATGCAACCGATATCATCGCACCGTTGACTTGAGCATCAAAACCCCTGGATATGTTAATATTTGTTTATCCATCGAAGGACGTGGACCTACCAGCCAACAGCAGACATGGCGTAGAAGAAGGACCACCACACCAGAGCTGGGTGATGACGAATAACATAACGAAAAGTCAATCCCTCTTCATCGATGCGATCAGCCTTCAAAGCGGCTTCATCGATGACAGACTTGTCATGGATGCTTTCGCTTTGCACAACGGCTTCCGAGTTCACCTTGTCCATCGTGTAATCAAATGGTGTAGTCGCAAGACAAAGCTGGAAGAAAAGATGTCAAGGGAGGTGTTGGCATTCCAAACATTCACCCGCGCAATACTCTTATAGAGAATTGCTTGGTGTTTATGTTACAGTGAAGCCATAGTCGACCGGTTAAATCAACATTGAAGCCAGCCAAAGAGCGATACTCCGCGACGGGGCGCTACTAGATCGTAGACGGACTGCAGTCCGGGGAAGCTTCGGGGGACCCCAGCCTTTCCGGCCGGGGACCCCACTCGCGCTTTCCCCAGACCTCAACCACATGCTCGGGCCTTCCGTGGACCTGAAGAGATTGGTGGACACAGTGTCACACAAGGTACAAGTAGTCATTCATAGAGGGCTGCTACGCCTAAAAGTAATAGTGGTAGCGCTGAAGGAGGTATAGACGAAATGACAAGGTCCAGCTAGGTTTACAGCTGAGTGCTTGAGACCTAGCGTGCAGGCGGTGGACATACGTCGGCCACTAATCAACCCAGCAAGTGACGTACCTCGGTCCCGGTACAAAGCTCAGCTGCACGCACGTTTCGGTTCGGAACCGGCTTTGGCTTGAGGGCCTCCTGATCGAAAACATATCGAAGTCTACATTGTTCTATTTAGCCATTTAGCAGTTCAAGCTTTCGAGTGCGGGAGAGCTAAAATGGGACAAGAAATGTTAAGCGTGAGAGGCTCTAGACGCGCGGAGTATCGGCCACTTAAGCGAGACGAGGTATTTCACTTCTCCAACCATCGCCTTGGTCACCCTGCATAGGAACTTTCTTCCTGCTTTACCTCATTGAGTCAGCCTCCTCCTCCAATTCTTTGGCCAAATAGCAAGCCACAAGGCAAAAGTTTTGTAATTAGGTTCAATATCTGCTCTAGGACCTTTCCAGCCGCTGGTGAAGGCACATCTGTGTCTTACTTCCTGGAAGGCAATCGCACTGATGAGATGCCAACAAGAGCACTAGCGCAGACCACCCACTGGCGAACAACACAAGGCTGGGAATACCGCACCAGCTTCCAATTTGGCCCGGATTGTTGAGATGTGTAATGAATGGTAATGTGTCTAGAACCACATTTCAAAAAAATTTAAACTCGTGTTATAATACAAACAAGTCATAGCTAGGAGAAGTACAAGGACCTCGGATGTTGACAGTCATCATGAGAAGGCTGACCACATATCTCAGTATTTGATCAATCTTCAATGAAGCCTTGGTAGTAAGTAGACGTTTTGCAGGGCTAATAGGGCATGCACTTAGGAAATGTCACTATCCTCGGGATGATAGCGATACTCCCAGACGGTCAAACTTGGTAAAAGTCGAGGACTGGAGCTTCACTGGAGCCTGTCAATGTGGTTACACTCGCCAAACTTCTGGTCCGATAAGGTGGATATGCCTCACCACGACTTTCCTTTTGAGAATGCAACCACTATTTTCTTCTTGATCACTCCTTGATCTCACTTTATTCGAGTTCTATATCTTGCACTAATATCCAATCTCACCGAATAACGTTTGGTCTTGTATGGCTCAAGGCGAAAAATGTTGGCAAATATATAATATCTACACTGTTGCCTTCTTCTCAGGCCGCTTCTGCCGCCAGAACCAGGTTGCCAGAGTCAGAAGAGTTAACGGGACTGCAAACGCCCAATAGATCCAAAACTTGTCCGAAACAGACCAGCCACCACTCTCATTGTCTTTTGGCGGAGTAAAGTTGAAGAAACTCATGCTGAAGATTGCCTGTCTTGCATCAGCACTAGCCTGCAGGTGATTAGATTTAACTAACTGATAAGAATGTTGGTGGTAGAAATGCCATGGTCACTACTGCGATGGTCCTCATAGCCCCGCTGTCTAGCCGTGCTGCCTCTCCTAATCCCGTCATCACCTGACTGTCTCGCTGTGCAATCATGTTGTATGCCTAAGAGCATATTAGCGATTTCCATCTCACTGAGAATCAGACTGAGGCGTACAAGACTAATTTCATTCTGCAGTCGTTCTTTGTTCGATTGACACCGCAGAAGCATGTTGCGAAGCATTCGGACTTGGCAGTCGATGTGTACTTGGACTCGGTGGGATGCAAAGTTTGGTACTGGGTTGTTGCTACCTCCGCTTGGCAGACGAGCGATGCGATCTTGAAGTGCGCCTACTGTCTCAACAGCCACATTGAGGACTTCGAAGGAATGTATGGCATGCCTTGATGTCTCATGCAGATTCTGGAAATCTAGTGACCCACGAACTGAACGAGAGCGATCCTGTAAATATTTACATGAGCCAGAGAGACGACTTCTAGTAACATGATAGCACTCACCTTCTCAACATCCCGCACAATGTTCCTTAAAGACCACACAGACACGTCTTGCATAGCGATTATTACCTCAATTATCGGCACATGTAAAGAGTAGGGGTGTGAAGATGGCAGCCTAGGCCATATGCGAGCCAGAGTCTCTTGAAGCAAGCTCTGGAACGAAGTACCCACACCAATACAAAGAATACTACATTGCCCAGACTCCCAGCGCGAGCAAAAGGTCATCTCATGCCACATATAACTCGCAGCACCTTTGCTATATACAGATTTGATTAAAATGCGGAACCAGATGCCTTGATCAACCGTTAGTAGCTACGCAAGGTCGGCGTGATATTGTTTACTGTAGGATTGTAGGTGACCGTTCTTATCAAGAACTTCCTCATAGTTGAAGAAGCCATTCGACCGGAAATAGACGCCTGTGAGCATATACTCAGGGATTTGAAAATGCTGGGACAGCTCTAGCGGCAATGCTTTGCCGCCAGAGAAAACATTTTCTTCTGAGATGCTGCGAAGACGTAAGCACTGAACAAGCAACTGTCGGGCGATGTGAAGTACATGTATCGTAGGTCCGAGGTACCCAACTGCTATTCAAATACTCAGATGGAACAAAACAGAGGCAGACGAGATATTCGACCTGTGTACATTCGCTCACATGCCTATTTTCTAGGACCCAAGCGTTCGAGGCTGAAGGGTATTAATAGCGGTTCGCATAATACATGGCGACACCTACAGAGGTGCAAAACAGGCAGTGATTGCATCTGCGAAGTCTAGATGGGGTCAAAGCTTAGGTCGTGTGTCGAGTGAAAGAGAGCAGGGAGCAGATGGGGCACTTTTTACATACAAGGTTGGATACGATTGAGCGACAGGCACCTTGACCAACCGACGGGCCGATGCCGCCACCAGCGCTTACACACGTGCCCCGCGGCGACAATCACTCCTCAGCCCACAGCAAAGCCATCCATCAACTGGCAAAGTGCGGCCGGGGTGTACTTAAAGGTACGAGGCTGAGCGACAGCAATCGTTGTTGTCCGACAGCCTTCCACTTTCTTCACAGCTATCTATCTTGGCCTGCTCTTCTCCTTTTGCTTGCTTTATGATTGCAAATGCCGCGCAAACTACGTCGCGAAGATTACAAGGTAGGATGGGTGTGCGCGCTCCCGGTCGAGCTGGCAGCGGCGCAGGAAATGCTTGATGAAGAACACGACGACCTCGAGCGCGATCTTGGGGATAATGATGAAAACTTGTACGCCCTTGGATCTATAGGCGGACACAATATTGTTATTGTTTGTCTGCCAGCTGGTCGAATCGGCAATAACCCAGCCGCGGCTGTTGCGACGCAGATGAGGGCGACGTTCAGAGACATCCGCTTCGGACTGATGGTGGGCATTGGAGCAGGCGTCCCCAGCGAAGAAGCGGACATCCGACTTGGAGATGTCGTCGTCAGCCAGCCGCACAGCACTTTTAACGGAGTTGTACAGTATGACTTTGGCAAGACTACACCAAGCGGCTTTGAACGCACAGGCTCCCTGAATGCCCCGCCGCAGACGCTGCTGCAGGCGGTAGCGAAAGTGCGGGCGAAGGAGCTTCGGGGCAAGAGCAGACTAGCTGAGCACATCTCGAAGCTTGACCATATTCCCAAGTTCCAGCGCCAAAAGGCGGGGACCGACATTCTGTTCCAGGCGGCATACGACCATGAGGGAGGGCAAACCTGTGATCGGTGCAATCCTGACAGACATGAGTTTCGCGAGCCACGCGAGAGCGAAGAGGAAGTGATAGTGCACTACGGGACAATTGCATCTGGGAACCAGGTCATGAAAACTGCAACCCAAAGGGACAAAGTGAGTGCTGACCTTGGGGGCGTACTCTGCTTTGAGATGGAAGCCGCAGGCCTCATGAACAGCTTCCCCTGCCTCGTGATTCGTGGGATTTGCGACTATGCCGATTCGCATAAGAACAAGAGATGGCAGGCATACGCGGCAGCAACGGCAGCAGCCTGTGCGAAGGGAGTACTATTAGAATTGCCGTCAATGGACGCGGGCAAAGCGTACAATGTCGCCGAAACGGAGATATCAAGGGGACAGGAGCAAAGGTTTGCAGCCGGAACTGTCAATGTGAATGGGTCGCCAGGCAGAGATTATCAACCTACAATACCCAATCCTGTCAGTCAAGCATTTTTTGCGTCCCCAGAATCGCTCTGCAAAGCAGTCCAAGAGGGCGATATAGATGGCGTACGAGCAATAATTGCATCCTGCTCAGGGTCATTAGCAGCCCTTATCGTCCCGGTTTTATGTAACGACCACCCGTGGTTGGTTGGGAGATGGAAGAACCACTGGAGTATCTCAAAGCTGGATAGGAGAGTGACTGCCTTACATTGCGCCGTCGAGGCCGTAGGCGTCAACAGCACCGCAATTCTCCGACTGCTATTGGATGCGCTTCCAAGATCAGCCATCGATCCTATTGGCGATATTAGTATTGTCAATGCGATCAACACACGCAGGAGGACGTTGCTCAGCTCGACATTGACACTGGCACCAGACCGCCAAGGGGGATACATGCAAGCCTGCACGGTGCTGACCTGGGCAGCAATACTGAGTAACATCGAAGCCGTCGACACGTTGATAGGGTTTAGGACGATGATCAACTCGCGTGAGAATTGGCTACGGGTTACACCTCTCATGGCGAACGCCCTCCTCGCACCACACGTCGATGAAGCGCCCTGGGTGACCAATTCACTCACCTCAGCAGGCGCCCAAGTAAACCTGCGCGATGATTTAGGCAACTCGGCGCTCCACCTTGCACTTGTTGCCGTCAATTCAGCCATAGCCATGGAGTTGCTCAGAGCGGGTGCATCCGTTACCTTGTTGAACAACCAGGGTGAGCGGCCATCAGACTATGCAAGAAACTTCGGGGTCTCAGAAGAGGTCAGGGCGGCAATTCGATCAAGGCGCGCAATATAACAAAGTGGGTCGGATCAGTCGAGGTATTGGAGTAGATGAGGTTTACTCTGTCTCTTTCAAGCACTCTGCCTAGACCTCCAAATTTTACCTATAAAGTCATACAGCCATTGAAGCATAATAGTACAAACAATTTATCCAGAATAAAAGACTCATCATGTCGCGTTCGCCACAATCCCTTTGAATCAAAGACCTGGAGAGCTTGCTCAACTCGTCTCTGCGAGATGTACGCCAGCGCCAACACCACCACCAACCCCAACCCCAACCCCAGCAGCATCAACCACGTCCCAGAATAATTCTCTCAGAACGCATAAAACTAATAAAATTTCCATTTCGCTTTCACACTATTGAAAAGCCGCAATAGCAGCTTTCGGCAACGGCCAATCTACACACACAGCATTAGCAATGGGTTAAAAAGAAAATAACCCCTCTTCATTTGGATGTCCACTTACCAAAAATGGGACGTTCCTTATTCCGCCTCGTAAGCACCGCCTCGTCACCCGCATAAATCTTGCGTCCAATATCCCCTATGCTGGTATATGAGTACTTGCCGAACACAGGGCCATACTTCCAGCCCCTGTCGACGCGGCGGTCTTTGGAAAGCTTCTTCCATACCAGGCCCTCGTCACCCTCTGCCTTCTTGCCCGTGCTGTAGTCGACGGTGATGGCCTGACAGCGCCAGCAGGTGCCGCCGAATTCCATCTTGATGTTTCCTGGAAAGACGAGCTGGGCCCAGTAGTCTTCGTCGTAGGCGCCCGGGCTGCCGGAGACGATGATGTTGGGGCGGAACTTGGTGATGTCCATTTCGATGCCGGGCTCGAGGCGGGAGCTGACTTCTGCGTTGGACTCGGTGGTTACGATGAGGTACTGGCCGATGTCGTGGAAGGTGATTGTTTCCGTCTTGGGGGCCAGGAAGGAGGGAAGGAAACGGCGGATCGAGGCAGTGTAGGGCGACTTTTTTGCTAGAGCGAGGGGGCTGTTTGGGGCTCCTGATCCTAGCACGACGCGCCCGTTGTTACCAATGTAGAACAGGTGAGCCTCAAAGCCGAAATATTTTGAGAAGAAGGCTTGAATCTCCTCACCCATGTCATACGCATCCGTGGCACTTCCGTGAAGATCGAGATGGATTTTCTCCAACTCATTTACATCCGGTCTCAGCGGGAACCTGATCTGATGCTCCGACCCAGAATACTTTAGCTGATCCGGCCACGGATTTTCAGGACCGACTCTAGTAACGGTGAGATATTTCTTTCCATCCTTTCCCAATTCAATCTTCTGAGTGAAGAGAATCAGATCGAGATTGAAACCGCTGTACATAGTCTCCCACGATGTAATCTCTTTAGTCTCCGGGTCACGATGAGCTTTCTGTAGACAAAATGTTCGATCGTCTTCGAAGCCTTGCGGACCAATCTTGCCTGACTCGATCTTTAAGCCACTCAGGCCTTTGATAGGGTAGTGATAAAGCTATCAATCAAGTCAGAGGGGTGGTGCAGGTTCTCTGACAATTCAAGACTCACTGCCTCAATTTTCAGCTTCACATTGCACTCCTCCGACGTTTGCGCCTTCTTTGTTGAAATGTCGTAAGCCAGAAGGCCGACGCCCATAGCTGCGGCTGCGGAGATGGCGCTCCATTGGAGAAACTGAGGATGGTTTACTATGGACGATAACTGTGGTGGCGCCATATTGTGATAATAGCGACTAGCTGCCTGCGTCGTCTAACAACAGTGCAACTGTCACCAGACGTAACGGGGTTCAGCTCTGTACTTATTATCTTCAGCATCCCCGCACTAAGCATCGCGTGAGATAAGTTTGCGGGCGACAGGTAAGCTCCCAAGCTTCCATGACCCCGCTGAGCTGAAACCAATCAGTGATGAGCTGCAAGCCCACCCGTTACCGTTTATGGATAATTAGTTGATTTCCTAAAGCGCAATGGGTGAAGACCTTTGTCTAGCGCAGAGCGGTTAAATGTTCATCCCGCTCAGACGACTACCATCGATACTCAAGCAGAAAGTGTCTCCTTCAACAGCATCAATATCAAATGCTAGAGTAGCTATTATCAGCCATTTCAGTTTGCTTGCCGACAAATGCCATGACAAGAAAGAAAGCTCGCTGTTTGCATCAACCTTATAGAGTGTTGGAGTAAATTCACAGAGTATTGACGCAAAGACAATAATTAAGAAGATGCTTTCAGATTAACTACTTAGTCTGCAGTGCAGCTATTTGGGGGTACTTGGGGGTATTCATAAAGTCATGCCATGATACATAGCCAATTTCTCGCACTTTTCCTACCGGCGACACGCTTACTGGTAGGTCTGGTTGCCTCCAACAGTCTTGCTGCCGTCGAGATCCGAGTCGACACGGGGGTCGAGCTTGTTCATTAGGTCGCTGTTGTGAGGTCCAGCGGTCTTGTTGGAGTTGCCGCTGCCGACAGTGTTTCCGCCGAGGCCACCGGTAGTACCGTGGCCGGTGGTGCCGTGGCCAGTGGTGCTGTGACCGGTCAAGCCGCCAGTAGTACCTGAGCCGTACTGGCCAGCTCCGATGCCGCCAGCACCTGAGGTGTTGCCAGCTGCTCCGTAGCGGTCAGAGTCAACACGGGGGTCAGCCTTGTTGGCGAGCTTGGAGTCGTGAGGACCGGTGGGATCGCTGTGGCCATAGCCTGAAGAGCCAGTGAGTCCACCAGTGGTGCCATGACCAGTTGTGCCATGGCCGGTGGTGCTGTGGCCAGTCAAACCACCAGTGGTACCTGAGCCGTACTGGCCAGCTCCGATGCCGCCAGCGCCTGAGGTGTTGCCAGCTGCTCCGTAGCGGTCAGAGTCAACACGGGGATCAGCCTTGTTGGCGAGCTTGGAGTCGTGAGGACCAGTGGGGTCACTGTAGCCCGAAGAACCTGTAAGTCCGCCAGTGGTGCCGTGGCCAGTAGTGCTGTGGCCGGTCAAGCCGCCAGTTGTGCCATGGCCAGTAGTTGAGTGGCCAGTCAAGCCGCCGGTGGTGCCGTGACCAGTAGTGCTGTGGCCGGTCAAGCCGCCAGTAGTACCTGAGCCGTACTGGCCAGCTCCGATGCCGCCAGCGCCTGAGGTGTTGCCTGCAGCACCGTAGCGGTCGGAGTCAACTCTTGGGTCAGCCTTGTTGGCGAGCTTGGAGTCATGAGGACCAGTTGGGTCGCTGTGGCCATAGCCTGAAGAGCCAGTGAGTCCGCCAGTAGTTGAGTGACCAGTGGTTCCGTGGCCAGTGGTGCCGGTCAATCCACCAGTGGTTCCGTGACCAGTGGTGCCATGGCCTGTGGTTGAGTGCTCGCCGTACTGTCCAGAGCCGATGCCGCCAGCACCTGAGGTGTTACCCGTGGTGCCAATGCGGTCAGAGTCCACACGGGGATCAGCCTTGTTGGCAGTGTGGGAGCTGTGAGGACCAGTAGGGTCGTCTGGAATATGTTAGTAAGAAGGGATTGAATTGGTGAGAAGACGGTCTTACCATGTGTCTTGTCCTTGTGGAGGACGTTGTCGACCTTAGCCTTGATCTTGTCCATTGTTCCAGCCATGTTGGTTGATGTGATATGTGTAAAGTGTATTGAAGTTGTTGAGGTTGATTAAAGTGGAGGAGATTGGTATGATGTTGGTGTGATGAATTGGAGCCTAGAGGAAGCATTCCATGCCATCTTATATATTCACACAGAGGCTGGAGTACCTCACACAATGCTACGTCATTCTAACCTATGGCGCCACCTTGAGAAGGTGTACCAGCGGTAGAGATTGCTGTGTATCCCTGTTTCACGGCTGTCTACGTCTGCAAAGGCCTAGCGCAGCAATCAACTGCAGAGATCGCGAATTGTCTCGCATCGGGTCCCCAAGCACGTCATAACCGCAAAGGTGGAATGGTCAGACTGGGAAACTAACAAGCTTGTTGGGGTCGGAGCTCGGTATGTTTCTTTGGGTCCTTCAGCTTACACCAGTCCACAGCAGTCCGAGCATTCCTGGCTGCGTGCAACAGCCACAGACATTGGCCGCGTCTTGGAACCATAACCCCTCACAGTATGGTCTGACAGACGAATTTAGCAGTCAGCCAATTTGGTGTCTAGCGGGGACTAGCACGTGGACGGCGCTGCGTCATTCTGCGGTTGGATGCATGAGAAAGTGTGGAGAAGACAAAGCTTAGCCGAAACTTCAGATCCTGCTTTGTCCTAAGTTGCATCAGTTGTGTGCCACTTGACGCGCGTGTGGCTACTTGATCGGCTGTGGATCACTGCACAACTCAGCCATATGTGGCAGTGAACCAAGGTATTAGGCTGGTGTGCGCTCATAGGAGGGTCTGGAACTGCGCTGATCAGATATCCATAGGTTGCAGGACCGTTTGCCGTGAGAGGCGTGTACCTGGATCCCACTAGATAGGTGGAGAAACCACGGCTCACTGGTCGCCAAATTGCGTTGCTGGGCCAAATCTTGGAGCTGACAGCACCCTTGTAGTGTAGCTGCTCCAGAATGACGAATTGTGACGTACAAAGTACCATGTACCACCCGGACTGAATGCCTTCACATGTTGTGCTGCCAAGTTTTAAAATTAACATCAATTGCAATCCCGTTTGCGGCCGCCATGGGGATTGTGGAATTTGCCTGTCGTGGCGTGTCGTCAGGCGTGTTGGGGCCAGCAAGAAATCAAAGTTTGCCATGTTGTAAAGATGCGGAAATGAAGCTTGGGCCTTCAAATGCCATAATGACGTAGTGCCAACCTACCAAAAAGCTTTCACCCCGCCAACGGTGCGCATGCAAACGTCCCATCAGTTTCAGCTTCCGCTTCCGCATCAACAACCTAGAATTACCTCCTCGGTCCGATTAGCCGTTGCAATATGGCAGAGTCCAGGGTCAAAGTTCCAGAGAGGGTGAAGGCGGTCGCGAGGGAGGATTTCCAGCAGGCCAAGGCACTCGCTGATGAAGCTTTCCGTTCTGCAGCCTATCTCTATCCTTTCAAAGTATGACTCCAATATCAATTGCATTAGATTATGCTGTAGAAACACATGTAGAAACTAACGACTCAAGGGAATCGTCTACTTCTTCGCCCACCGCTCACTATGGAAACCCCTCGCAGCAAAGCTCATCCCGACCATCTCTCTGGGTCTAGGCGTGACTGCGTTCATGTTCGCAGTGACCTACGTGCCGCAAGCTGCGCTCCTCACCGTCTTTAATGGGCCCCTCGCCATCTTCACCACAGTCCTGCTCGTCCTCAGCGAATCCTCGACCATCTTCAACGTGCTGAGCAAGAACTTCCTCATCGACGATGCCCTCATCGACACCTTTGACGGCACGCTGTTGAGCCGCAACCTCACGTCGCTGGTAGCCACGGAGCGCGAGGTCAAGCGCGGCAGCGACCCTGTTGCCAAGTTGGGCAAGCTGGTTTCGAGCCCGTTTGCAAAGTTCACGCCTACCGCTATTATTCGGTACTTTATGTATCTCCCGCTCAACTTTATCCCTATTGTCGGGACTGTGCTTTTCGTTATCCTCCAGGGACGCAAGTTTGGCCCCACGGCGCATGCGCGGTACTTCCAGCTCAAGCAGATGAAGAAGCAGGAGAAGCAGCAGTTTATCGAGAAGCGCAAAGCTGCATATGCGAGGTAGCCAACCCACTATTTTCTCTCCAGGTTGAACTCACTAACAACACATAGCTTCGGCGTCCCAGCTGTCCTCCTAGAGCTCGTTCCCGTTGCCGGCATCTTCTTCTCCTTCACCAACACGGTCGGCGCCGCGCTATGGGCCGCAGACATGGAGCAGCGCAACAGCAGCGGCGAGAGCACCACGGCGCCCAACCTTCGCAACCAAGCCGAGCAGGCCAAGAAGTCAGAGTTGTGAGCAGATCTGCTGCCTGAAATGACGCCCCACACACGTTTCCTAGCTCTTTGCTGATGAGTGTTTCCAAGGGACTGTGAGCCGTGCATTCGCTTTGGTCCTGCGGTTCGCTATCAGTATCCGTGGAAGCCTCCGTAGGCAAGAGGCAATCTGCTTGGGTGGCCATGATGGAATGATGCAATTACGCAGTAAACGAGACGACCGGGTCTTTATCAAACAGATGAGGTGTATGATTGGGATCCTAATGAGAATATGAAGCGTACGATAGATAGCATAGCCATGCGTAATACATGTATTTTTACTTTTACCCCATGATCGTACAAGAATTTAGGCTCCCGAGCTGTTCGTCGAAAGTATAATGACCAATCACTCGTTCAACGACTGAGTCCAATGATATGCCGAGCAATGGTGACAGTGGTGGAATATAAATTGCTTATGATCATTTCAGCTATGCATGCTTGCAAATCTACCGAGTCAATCCGTTCAATTGCTCCTTTTCCGTTCCAATGGCCTGGACTTCATCGTTTCATCTCTATTCTTCAAATCACACTCTACGCCACACTTCCAACAACCAGCGCCGCAACGCCTTCCTCCTCACTCCGGACATCAATCTTCATCGTGACGCCAGTCTTGGCACTGTATGCCATCCGCACCGTAGCTGCGACCTTGCCACCTGTGATTGTCTTTCCGTATAGTTTGAGGGTATGTGTTGAGGTGGAGAGGGCGACGTCTGTGCCTTCAAGAGGCTGGAGAGAAAGGGTCTTGGTGAGCTGTTCTGTTGCATCTGTAGGTTTGGTTAGCATTGGTCTGTAACCGAGTAAGTCATCACGTACCTGCTATACTCTTAATGTTGCCCAGCTGGAGCGTTTCGACTGCAGAATCTCCATTTGCCTGCTCCCAGACATTGTCGAAGCTTCCTGCATACGCAGGAACAACATAGTCTGCGCCATTGAGATCCAGGTCTTCAACCTGGTACTCATCTGGATATCCGTCGCCATCTTCTGGCTCACCTGTACTTGGGTCGATCTCTTTGCTTGTGAACTTGAGCACGTTGGTAAAGCTGGCGGCGATGAACTGAGACTCGGTTTCGAGGCGCTTGAAAGACACATAGACGGTGCCGGGCTCGTTTGTGGCGAGTTTTGGTGCGGGGATGATGAACTCTTCTTCTAATTGCACGTCGCCATCGTCCTCTGGTGTGACAACCATTTCGACGTCCAGCAGTACCGTATCTGGGAGTGTGTTCTTGATGTCGTATTGAAGGACGACGTGGTCCTTGAAAATGTGCTTGATGGCCGAAACGACGTACTCGGTTTCTGATTCGGTGAGCTCGACCAAGTCGCTCGACTTGAGCACGGCACCGTGCGCTGCCAGCTCTGGGATCTTTTGTAACTCCACTGCATACTTTTGCGCATTTGTGGCGGCGGATGCTGCAGCGTCGGCGCCGGCCTTTGATGGTGCCTTGGCAGCACTGGGAGCCTTGATGGTTGGCGTAGCGCCTTCGGTCTTCTTGGTGAGGTCTGCAGCGTCGGCTTGTTCTCGGGATACAGTAGGGACCTTGCTGATGTCGAAGGCAGTCTCGAAGGTGTCGCGAGAGTCGGAGCTGACATACATGGCTAGCTGGTGCTCGAGAACGGGGAGGGCGAACATGGAGTCGTTGCGGATGAAGCTGACAGCCATCTCGTCATCGGCCTGGTCCATCAGCCTCAAGTTCAGCGCTGCACGGTCTCGAACCTCGTCATCGACGTCGTCGAGACACCGGGTGAGCAGAACGTGAACCGACTTCTTGATCTCAGGGTCTTTTTGGCCAACACCGAACTTGGCCAGAGCAGAGGTGGCAGCAGCCCTTACGATGGCGTTCTCCAGGACGACTCGGTTGTAGATGTAGCGAATGTACTTTGTGGGGTGTGGCGTCGAGGGGCCTTCTCTCCCGAGGACGAAAAGAATTCTGACGGCAAGCTTGGTAAATTCGCAATCTTCGATGAACTCGCAGAGGGTTGCTAGCGCATCTTCTTTTGCTTCGGGGACGAATCGAATAAGGTCCATGATGGCTTCGACGACAGCTCGCTTGAATTCGTAGCCACCCTCGTCGCGCAGAATACCACTGAGGAAGGCGAGGAAACCAGACTGCTTGGCCTTGAACTTCAAGGCCAGTGTTCGCACAGCCTCGACAATGGTGACCTTGAACTCGTCTGTGATCTCAGCCATGAAACCGGTGATTTGCTTCATTAGTCTGTCGACCGAGGTCTCGTTGCCCGTCTTTAGCAGTGTGGTAATGGCAAAGGTAGCAATGCTGCGGTTTGAGTTTGTGATGAGCGATTCGATGTCTTGGTTGCACGAGCGAACAGCATCGGGCTTGAAGGAGGCCATTTGCGACAATATGCGAAGCGCGGCAAACTTGGTCACGGCGCGGGGTGAGGTAAGGAAGAGCTGGAGGACATGGACTGCTTGAACGAGCTCGGCGTCGGTAACATCGCGCATGTCGCAGATGGCCTTTGCTGCCTCGAAATTGACCATCTCGGACTTGTGGCGCAGCCAGCCGTCGAGGAGCTGCATCATAGGCTGTCAACTGTTAGCAGGGAAGCTTTGTATACACATGAACGAAGGTACCTTTCGCAGATTTGGGTCCTCCTCAGCCAGTTTGGCTGCCAGCCTGACCAACAGGACCGTAGCAGCAGGGCTCTTGACGACACCCGCCGCCGAGTACTGTTGGACCATCTTGACCAAGCTCATTCTGTCGCCTGAGCGCATCTGGTAGAGCAGGCCAATGGCGTGGTACTGTGTCATGTAGTTTGTGCTGGCCTGGAGCGCTGTGTGCGAGCTGCCGCCAAATCCACCCAAGAATCCACCGCCCGACTTGCTTCCAGACGCTGCCTCTGCAGCCTCGGACTGCCATCTTCGCACGACGTCCTTTGCGACGGGCAAGAGGTGATATGACGAGACAAGGGCGGCGGAGGCAACTGAGGGGTTCTTGTCGACTATGCACGTCTTGACGAGACGCTCAATGGCCTGCACGGTCGAGGCATCGATGACGCGGCAGAGGGCGCGGATCGCATTTGGGCGGTAGACGACGTCGCTGCCGACCGACGTGTCCTTCATGATGGACGAGGTGACCATGATGACATCGTCGGCGGAGGCGGCCAGCTCCTTGATGACCAGGTAGACCATCTGGCGCAGCGAGGCATCTTTGTTCTGGAACAGCTTGGATATGCCGAAGAAGAGGGTGGTGGCTTCTTGTCGTCCCCAGCTCTCGCCGGTGAAGAGCAGCAGGGCCAACTTGGTCAAGATCTGCCCGTGTTCAGTTCACGCCCAGCGCATCATGTGCCCCTTCGATTGCCAACATACCACTCTGCATTTGCGGGGGGAGACTGGGCTCTGGTTGAAGACTCGCGCTAGACGGCGCTGTCAGCTTTCTATACCGCCAAATGCTGCACGACGCCGTACCTTCCTGGAACACGGATGTCTTGTCTATCTGCGCCACACCGCCGACATCCTCGTGTTTTTTGTCCATGGTGGGCGTGATGTGGCTTGCAGCTCGCCCGTCTCGTAGTTGTAAAGGCTCGCCGGTTTCTTAGTCGTAGAAAGCTCGCCGGTCTAAGTCGCAGAAAGCTGTCCCGCTCCTTCTCCGCCAAACGTGGCCTTTGCTGGGTGGTGTCGCAGCGCTGTGTTTGCCCCGCGCTGCAATTGCTCTCTGGGGGTCCGGGGCGGCAGGGCTGGCAGGGTGGTCTCGAGGGGGTTGCCGAGACTTTGGGAATTGGCGACGTTGAAGGTGGCCCTCGACTGGCGGGAGTGCAGGGATGCCGCGAATGTGGGTTGCTGGCCGCCCGTGTGCAAACAGCGCAAACACGCACTCGTGGCTTTGGGCCTTGGCGCCTCAGCGTTGAGCGGCCAGACGCGGAAATTCAAGACGGGAGTTGGACTCGACGATAATCCCGCATCGCTTCTTTTCTTCTGCTCTCGTCGTGTCCTCTCTTTCCTGTATAGTACACAATCTCTATAATGGCTGCCTCAATACCCCGATCGCGATGTCTTCTCTCATCCTCCGCTCTCAAGACTCTTCCGCGGTCAAGAACACCGCTTCGGTCCTTCGCCACGACCTCAGACACTCCGCAAACATCGGCTCCACAACCACCGAGCAAGCGCTCGCGACCCCCGACTTCCTTCAGCGACACATTGAACTCGGGGCCCTCGTTTGGCGACTTTGTAAACCCCAATGCCCCACTCTCTCCCGCCGAGGCCTACGAGATCAAGACAGTGCAGGTCGGGCCTGAAGGGCGCAAGAAGACCATCACAAGACTGCCGGAATGGCTCAAGACCCCAATCCCCAGCAATCAAAACTACAAGAAGATTAAGAAAGATTTGCGGGGTTTGAATCTGCACACGGTCTGTGAAGAGGCGAAATGCCCGAATATCTCTGACTGCTGGGGTGGCAGCAGCAAGAGCGCGGCGACGGCGACCATTATGTTGATGGGCGACACGTGCACAAGAGGCTGCCGCTTTTGCTCGGTCAAGACATCCAAGGCCCCTCCCCCGCTCGATCCACACGAGCCTGAGAACACGGCCGAAGCCCTGCGACGATGGGGACTGGGCTATGTCGTCCTCACCTCCGTGGACCGCGACGATCTCGCCGACGCAGGCGCACACCATGTCGCCGAGACAATCATGAAGATCAAGCAAAAGGCGCCGACCATGTTAGTCGAAGCACTCGTCGGAGACCACGGAGGCGACTTTGAGATGGTCAAGGTAGTCGCAAAGAGCGGCCTCGACGTCTTCGCACACAACATCGAAACCGTCGAGGCCTTGACGCCATTTGTCCGCGATCGAAGGGCGAAATTCCGGCAATCACTCGAGGTCCTGCGGACAGCAAAGGAAGCCCAACCCGAACTCATTACCAAGACAAGCATCATGCTGGGCTTGGGCGAGACCGAAGAACAGCTGTGGCACGCACTTCGCGAGCTGCGCGCAAACAACGTCGACGTGGTCACCTTTGGCCAGTACATGCGCCCGACCAAGCGCCACATGGCCGTCCACGAATACATCACACCCGACGTCTTCGAGCTCTGGCGCCAGCGTGCCCTCGAGCTGGGCTTCCTGTACTGCGCATCTGGGCCCCTTGTTCGGTCGAGCTACAAGGCCGGCGAAGCCTTCATCGAGAACGTCTTGAAGAAGCGCAGGATGGGCAGCGCTGGCAAGGGCGAGGTTGCTGAACTGAGCGCCTCAGAGCAGGTCGGACGTAATTTATAAAATAGAGATACAGGATTTGTTATATTCCCTGTGTATATTGGCATTCTTGGATGGAGGTTGGTTTGCATTGGCATTTGGCGTTACTGGCATTCTACAATGTACTCAACGTATTCGGACCACTACCAACTTGGTCTTTCACCGGCATTGTATGACTACTTCTCACATCACGTGTCCACGCAATGACATGTCTTCCAAATTTCACCCTTAATCCTGTGTCGAGCCATCATCACAGCACTCTCATTCATTACTTTGCAATAATTCATTTCAACATCTCCGTATATCCACACGTATGTACAATCTCCCTTTCCTTCCACCCACTCCCCCTTCCCCATCTATAATGCCGCCATCCAATGCAAACAAACACACAGACAAATGGGATGGAAAAATAAAGAGGGTACGGTAGATATATACAAGAAGTGGCATCATAAATGCCGAGGAGATAAAGTAATATGCAACACGCCCACAGAGAGTTCTCGATGCAAAGCCTCGAAGACTAATACGACTAATTGTTCGGGAAGCCTTCGCGCATATTCTGGTACTTTGACGCAGGGAAGCTGAGGAGGTTGGGACTCTGATCAAGTGCAGCGATGCCGCCTATGTTATTCACAAACTATATTTCGCATGTTAGTAAAGATTGATTACATGTGGACAGACTGAGGCACAAACTTACAGTCGAGATAAGACTCTCCGCGCCGTCCTTGTCGCTGGAACTCTCCCACCACATGCCGCCGCCGAGGCCCTGCTCGCGGATGAACTGCGTCTTCTTCGCAATGACCTCGGGCGTGTCGTAGCTGACCATAAACCGCTGCCCGGCATCGTAGCTGTAGCTAGCAGTGATGCTAGAGTCTGTGATGACGGTCGCGCCAGGCTGCGGGAGAGCCTTGTAATCGTATACACCTGTCTCCCACGTACCCTGGCCAACACCAGAGAACGGCTTACCAGGACCGTCCGTGTTGGAGAATGAGCGGCCGTACAGAGGCATGCCGAGAACAATCTTGCTCGCAGGAACGCCCGCGGCGATGTAGTCACGAAGCGCCTGCGCGGTATTGAACGGCGTGCTAGCGGGGTTGCTAGACGAAGCCTGCCAGTTGGCAAGGTGGCCGGCATTGGCATCCCACGAGCCGGAATAGTCGTACGCCATGAGGTTCCAAAAGTCGAGGTACTTATCCATTGCGCCAAGTTTCATTTTGTTGTAGTTGGCTGGCCCCGCGGGTGAGGCAACGGTCAGAAGGAGGTGCTGGCCGTTGGCGTTGCGGGCCGAGTATTCATCGAGAGCTCGACGAGTCTCGGCCAGGAGAAGCACCATGTCGTTAGCTTGGGCTTCATTTTGAGGGTACTCCCAGTCGACATCAAGACCTGTGACAGCATTAGTAGACAGTTGTATAAATAGAAACACCTCAACGCACCATCGAATCCTAGGTTTGCGAGAATCTCAACCGCGCTGCTCGCAAATTTCGCCCTGCCCTGAGCCGTTGATGCAGGCTGTGGAAAGTTGGATGAGTAAGTCCATCCACCGATCGAGAGCAACACCTTCAACTTGCGATTGCGCTTCTTCAGGAGAAACAGTTGCTTTGCGCATCCATACACGTTAGTACCCACGTCGTTCCACGAGTCAGTCGGATAGTGCTTGTCCGTGTCTGACCAGGTATCGGAAAGATACACCTCGCCAGAGTCAGGTCGCACATTGGCGAAAGCATAGAGCACATGGGTCAGCTCTTCGGCTGGGAGATCCTGAGGGTTGAAGTTGCGCCCATAAATCGCCTAAACCATGTTAGTATGCAGACCAACATCTTGTTGCAAGCGAACGAACCCAATTGACAAAGTAGGCGACATTCTTGTAACCGGAAGCAGCCGTAGAAGTCATTTCGTCGGTTTGAGGTATAGCAGCAGCGTTTGTAAGTGTGGGAGAAGAAAGTAAGTATGCAGCTCCAAGATATAGAATGTTAGCCACTCGCATACTTATGATGTAGTTGTGGCGGCTGTGCTGTGCTACGTGGCTGTGGCGTGCGCTAGTATGCAGGTACGAACACGGCTTCGGTTGAGGCCGAAGAGGAGGCGCAGCTTGTAGGATGATCGTCAAGTTGAAAAGAAGGCAGTGATAGGAATATTATATGTTCCCAGAGTGCAACCGACAAGACGGGTTAGCTCTATACAGCGACGTGAGAGACAAAGACAGAGGGACCAAACCAGCCACGCGACAGCAAGGAGCAACCGTGGAATGCAACAAGGCTCACCCTAAAAGGAAAGTGACAGTGAAGAAAGAGATCAAGAAAAGAGGAAGATAGCAAGTCTACTGGCTCAAAGGCACTTATCACTGCCCACGCGCCTACCACCACTCCTGTATGGCGAGCGGACTAGGGCGTTGACGCGCCGCGTGAGATATCGACAAGACATCTTAGTTCCTGTGCCGCAAATGCGTGCACCCTCGCAAGCATGATGGACAAGGTTGTAGGCGGGTGCGATGTTGGAAAGGGACGGTTAAAGGCCATATGGCCGAGAAGCGAGCCAGTCGGAGAACAGATGTCTTCCAATGTAGATACAAAGTAGAGGGGGACTAAGAAGTATCCTCTCTAGATGCCCATTACCCGGTAACATCTAATATCACTCAACAGTTGGATGCAATACCAGTCTATCTGCCCAGCAATAATTCGAGAGGGCAAAGCTCTTGGACTTTCAACCCGAAACGTTGACAGGTGGATTTTGAAGGCGTACAGTGAAGGGCCGCAGTGCGATTGTTGACAGAATTGATGAAGAGTAGTGCAGATCTTCCACAAAACACGTTGTTCCGGAGATCATACACTGTGATAGGCGCGGACGAATTTCCTCAAATGTTCAGATGTGTAATCTTGGAGTACATGAGACTCTGAAAACGCATAGTAACAGCAGACGGTGATCATGCCGAAACTGTTCCGGCAACAGCTATAGTGTATATAAATTCAGTCTGTTTCGTGCGTAATATCGCCAGACGGTAAATTTGCTTGTGCTAGGCAAGCGAATGAAAAGCCGAATTCTGTCCATGTATGTAGAGAAAAGGAGAAGGCGCTTCAAGAATGGACATAGAAATACAACCCAAGCCGGGATCTGAAATTTGCGATTCGAGTCACAGGGGAACCGAGGCCAGTGACTGCGCGGGTAAGGCAGTCCTCAACCTTGCCAGTGTGGGGCCACATGAGCATGCCTCCAGAGCGCGTGGAGCCGTCAAGCCGTACGGCCATCTGATCACCTAAGCGTCCCGTTGCATATGCCGAGCAAAGGCAATTACAACGTCAATGACCGACAGGGAAGAGAAGCGTATCGCTGTAAAAGAAGATGAATCTGTCGACAGGCAGAACGGTTCCAGATGATCGGGAACAGAAAAGGAGCTGCAACGACGGGTAGCTGCATTTAGCCGCAAAGGGAAACCCGGATGGACGAAGGGCTCAATCAGGAAGGACATCAAGAAGAACCAGAAAAAGCACTTTCCCTCAAAGACCTACTTGCGCATCGAATAGTGTAGTCATTAACACATGTAAGAGATGCTGTGTCCTCATGCGACGATGGAGATCGGGACTAAGCGGTGGATGAGCCAGGCAAGGTGGGCACGCGATGCCTTGATGTTCAGGTTCTGCACCTCTGCAGATAGCGTCCTGCTAACGATAACACGCGGCCAAAAGCAAACTGACTTGGCCGTACGTAGAAGAGATCTACGTCAAGGTCGCTGCTAGTAGAGGCAGCCTTTTTATAAGATGCTGGGTGGAGGACTGCGTCGCGTATCCGGGAGATAATGCGTTGAGGCTTAAGCAGCGATGAAACTGGGGTCCGCCGTGATAACGGGCTAGTGTTTGCCGGGTCTAGGAGTTCGTGCAGTGTGAACAGATGCCGTGGGTGTGGAGAATAAAGATTGAGGGTTCGAGGAGGATGATACAGGTACAAGTTGGCGTGGGTCTGTGCACAACCAACCTTCCCTGCTCGAGTCTTGATCTCGCCGACACTGAAGTCACTTTGATACTCCGTCTTCAGCATGTTTGCACTCCGACTATGCACTGCGTCAAGACCATACTTGCAATCGTTTCAAAAGGTCATCATCCCAACGCACCTTTCCCGGTTACGTTTGCGATCCATACCACTTGTACCTTCTACTTGTATCAGATCTCAGTCAACTCTAAATTCACAGGGAAAAAGCCGCGCCTTCGAAGAAGAAACTATACCAGGCTATGAGCCAGATCAGTTCTATCCATATTGGCGAGACCCTGCATGATCGATACTATGTCATCGGTAAGCTGGGCTATGGCGCTAGATCGACTGTCTGGTTCTGTCGTGATCTTCGGCAAGTCTTCACAAATATTGTTGAATCAATACCGCTTATTATTGTATAGAGACACCAAGTACGTTGCTGTCAAAGTATATGTGAAAAATCCAAAGCGAGGCTCTGGTAGGGAACTCTTGGCATATGAACATCTGTCCAAGATCACAACTGAGAATATCGGCTACTTGCGTATACGAGATATCCTTACTATGTTTGAGCTTGAACACTCACAAGGAGGACGGTCTGTGTGCCTCGTTCATGAACCACTTCAGACGACGCTGCGAGACTTCCAAAGACAAAGCGGCCACCAAGTGCCCATGCCACCAGGCCTTGCCAAACCCATAATCCGATGCTTGCTTGAAGCTTTGGATTTCTTGCATGTGGATGCGAACATTACACACTGCGGTATGTCATATCTATTCAGCTAATACTCCGCCATTGACGGTTGATCTAGACATCAAGCTCTCCAACATCATGATGCAAATCGAGGACACCAGCGTACTAAAAGACTTTGAAACAACAGAACGAAACGATACATGCGTCCGAAAGGTCGTGGATGAAAATCGAACAATCTACCAGTCTCGAAGCTTGCGTCATCCGCGAGACAACGCCTTTGGAAACCCAGTCCTTTGCGATTTTGGTGAAGCTCGAATCGGAGGATCTTACCCATTCCAGGAGATCCATCCAGAAGTTTACAAAGCACCAGAAATATTAATGCAGATTGATTGGAATCACAGTGCAGATATATGGCTGACTGCTTGCACGGTGAGCTAATAAAGAGTCTCGATGATGACCTGTTTTAAACCGCTCTACAGATCTGGGACATGATGGAGGTTGGGCATCTTTTTGATGGTTATGATGAAGAAAATCTCCACAACAACCGCGTTCATATCGGCGAGATGGTAGGTCTTCTAGGTCATCCTCCGTTGGAGTTTCAGAGACGCAGCGACAATTCCTGGAGAGTCTTCGATAATAACGGCGAATGGAAAGGCAACCCACCCTTGTCTTCCCAAACTCTGGAAGATCGTGAAAGGCATCTGCATGGCTCGGATAAAGCAGCATTCTTGGCTTTTCTACGCTCAATGCTGCAATGGGTTCCGGAAGATAGGCCGACCGCTGCTCAGCTCCTGCAGGATCCGTGGCTCAACGAAGGTCAGACATGACGGTATTGCTGTTGCGACACGGAAACGAAACCTGCCAATTTGAGGCTATTGTGTCTTTTAATTGACAATCCAGTAAATCTAGAGTGTATACTATGTCTCGGGATGTTCTCTTCTCCTATTTCTTCATCATCTTAGGACTTAGACTACTAAAACTTCGGTTGTATTTGCCTAGCATTACTGCCTCACGTCCCAAAGCTGCTATAGATAAAATTATTGCCTTTTGGAAAGCTTCGGAGACTCGTCCCGCATGACCTTATTCGTTTAGGAAGTCACACATGTTTTACCTTAATTTTAGCATCAACGAAGTATTTGGTTATATTTCTTATCACTGGCCTTCATTTCCTCTATCTAAATCTGGATAGAACGACTAAACCCTTCATGTATCTCTGTTAAACGATACTAGCCAACTCCCATTCTCATTCAAGGTGCGGAAGCGGACGTTGAAGAGGAGATCCACGTCAATCAGAGTCCTAGCTATGTGGTTGAACTAGAACGTCTCTGTCCGCCAAACTGTCGCATCAGACTCGAGAGACTCCCTCATCGACTAGCATACCACTTGCTTTTCTGCTTATTCCATGGCTTGTAGAAACTGCTATGATTCGAACATATCATGTCCCTTTTTCCTTTGCACGTCGAGTGATGAGTCTTCCGACGCCCTTAGTCAAATGTTTTCTCCTCATTTCCTTCCCCAAGCTTTTCCAACGCGGAATTCGCGGTATCGAATAGTCCAGCTGCCTTTAGCAACTCGCTGTCTACCATCGTCCCGGCGAACTCGACCTTTGGACCTTCTTTCTGCGGCTTCCAGTTTACACGCTTGTCCTGCGCCTCGCCAGCCTTTAGGCCACCGCTAGCAAGTGCCTTATTCTCGAGATCTTCAATCTCAATTTCCTTTCGCTGGATCTTCTTCACGAGTCTCTCACAGCCCCTCTCCAGCGTTTGTATATTTCTAGGGCAAGCATCAAGCGCGATACGCATGTCGACGAGTCTCTCACGCGCCTCAGCGAGGTCAGCTTGCTCTGGTGTCATTTCTGGTGGAAGGCTCGGAGAACTTTCAACAGAGCTGTCTGTAGACATAACAAACGGGTTGTATGGCGTAGGCTGAGGGCATTCTGCAAAAATTTTGATGCCAGGGTTGCAGTAATTCTCTGGATCCTGTGCAATTTCTTCAAAGAATGACAGGATAGCGTGCTGAACAGCTGGATTAGTGAAGACACATTCTCCGACAGACGTGTTGCCACCAGCATATGTGGGACAGATAACGGCCTGGCCAGTTGACCACTCCGTGGCAAGATTGAATGCTGCCGATGAAGATTCCTTTCTCATAGTAGTGGCTGGCAGTGCGAAGTAACGCATTGTCTTCGTAATCCCAGGCAAATCATCAGACTTAGGAAGGTTCTCGTTCCAGCGGATGCGCTTGTGCTCTTTTACACTTGACTTCGTTTTGTGAAGTGACCACTCTTTCAAATATGCGTCGTAGTCTTCGGGCAAACTCACGCAGTAAAGGGGATCAAACGCAAAGTCAGAGCATTTCCACTGGCGGGTACGTTGGCGGAGGAAGGCTCGCAGACCGGCGTGCTTAATCTGCGAGTCGTCGATGAGGGAGTGTATAAGTGCCATGCCAGTAATGCGGGAGCCATACTTCTCGACTGCCAATTGTTAGCCTTTCCTTACGTTCTCTATACTATTATGAAATCATAATACGAACAATCATCGCGGAGGAGATTCAATAAGTTCTCTGTTCCATTCTCAATCGCGATAACATAGATTTCTGCATCAGATGTAACGCGATCTGAATTGCACAAGATATGATCAAAAACGCTTTTGATATGCTCCTTTGGGTTCCGGTGACCTTCAACCCGATTCTCATCGTCGTGGATCCGGATCATGTCGTGCACCACAGACTTCCGCGGCATTGCAGACCAGCTTCGCAAGGTCATGGCTTGATTGTGCTTATGAGAGTAGAGCAATTGCCCTGTGTTCAACACTATCAACCCAGGAACGTCGTTATCGTCCTGGACTCCGTGGCCGTCCTCAAAGATACCCTCATACTTTTCAGCGGCATCGGTATCCGAGCGTTTGACGATTTCCTTCACAAAGTTTACGATAGATCCACCATTTATTCCAAGCTCTCGCTGTAGCTGTCGATACGCGAGGATACCCAAGTCTTGGAGCGAATCGTTGATGAGCACAATGATGCGCTTGCGTTTCTTCAAAATCTCAGGCCGAGACGCAAGGATCGGGACATGCGGTCCAGCAGGCTTGTCTGCCGAGAGGGTGGGAAGATAGATGCGAGAGACTCCAAGAGCAGCGAGCCGCTTCTCTGATTCCTCACGCTGACATGCTAGAATAGAGTCAATCCTCATTCGACAGGAGTGCCAAGCTTGCTACCTTGTATTGCCTCTCGCCGCACCTCATTGAATCGCTCATTGTTGGTGCAGCAGAAGATATATGGTTGTTCTGGGGCATCGATCATGCGGATATGGCCGACGTTGTTTATGAAAAAGCTGTAGCTGTCAATGTAGCACAACGAAAAACCGTAGTATGGACTCACCCGAGTCCCGTAAGGTCCGCTGGGAAGGATGGATCTGGCTCTATAGTGTCCTCTACGCGTCGGAACATGATTGGCTCTGACTGAGGGAAATGCACCTCTTCCCTTAGACTTACTGATTGCTCTCCAAGGCCTAATCGAGAGCCTTGACTTGCCCTCAATGTTGTGTCAAGAAACTGCTTAGTGGACCAGGTACAATAAAGAAAGCCAGGATTTTTAGCTACTTTTACATGGATTGCGATTGTTTGCTTGCCGTTTGCACCTGCAGCACGTGGTGAAAGCAAACCAAAAGAGAAGGAGCACCACGTCGAAATGTCCACAACTTGAGCAAAGATAATATTGTTATTGTCCCACATGTACAGTCGTATATACGCCGCCCAATGCCAGGTATTTGCCTTGTAGTATACACATGTTTCACACGACCCTCGTCTATCTTGTCCGCTCACCAGCTTGCCTTCTTCACTCCAGGTAGGTTTCCAGCGAGCGCGTTTACTCGGAATTGGTACTGCAATGATGTCAGCTCCTGGTTCCACTTCCAAGTAAAATTGACATACTCTTCCCATCCTGAAATCGCTAAAGATACCACGCCCTTTCCCGCCCATTATACACCTGTTCTTGATTTGTGTGAATCTTGTATAGCAGTGCATCTGTGAGAGCTGGAGCTGGGCTTGTGCGCGGACTCTCTGCGGCAGAGTCGTATTTCGGATGATATATCGGAGAGCTTGTCTATATGCACGCTCACGATTAGCGCAGCTCTTTCCTGGTGGTGATGTTTAAGGGTGGAGGCGCATACCGTTCTGGCTCGTTCTCAGCGAACACCTTCCGTTTCGTGTGATCGCGAATGTTGCGAATCTTCGCAAAGCATCCAATGTCGAGCTTTGCAGCGCGGAATTGAGACATAATGGCGATGGATAAGGCCCTTTTCGTGAGGCTGGTGACGATGTTGAAGCACTGCTGTTTCTGTGCCAAGCATCATCGATTCTGCCGCAGAATGCCGCCCTATTCATCCACCAATCAGGTTGAGATTGCACTTTGACATATCACCATGGTCTGGGAGGCGTTCACACTCCACAACATATCAAAATAGCGATGACAGATATCATAAAAGCCCATTTCGCTCCTTTTGTGTTCTATTACTAAGGATTTTATTCCCACGCCCTAGTGTATTTCATGAAACTGGCACACACTTTCTGTGACCTCCAAGGCCAAAACCGTTCCACCGCCAATATGTTCTCCGGTGGTGATGTAAGGGAAATATTTCAGCTCTTCCCGCTGCATGGAAAGGACTCAAATTCTATCCCCTCATTGGTTCTTTCGTCGGACGGCCAAGGTTTCGTCACCCTGCAACATCTCGAAGCCACATTCAAAGTTTGCGTCTCTAAAGGTGAGCGAGTCGCAAGTCAAATTGAATATAATTTTAATCAGTTCAGAGGCGGAACGAATTCCAGTGGCTTCCATTGCCCACGACCTGGATGTGGACGAACACATTGTACTTCGACTTGCTCTCTCCTCTGCCCAATCTATTGCCTTGGTCAGCGCAGACGGTCGTAGTGTCATCACTAGCATCGAGAGAGAGACGATTCAAAAAACGCTCACCAATCTTATTTTGAAACAGGTTGTTTCCAAATCAGAGTTTCGTGCACAAAACGATATCGACAAGGATAGCCTGAACGTTCTGCTTAACGAATTTCAAGGTCAACTTGTCACTTTTGAAGACAATGTGTGCAGCCAAACTTATGAAAGCAATCTCTCCAATGCTATTTTAAGTTTACTCAGGCGGTCACTTGAAGAAGAGCAACCTGTGCATATTATTCCGGATCAACTGCCAGGCTCTCCCCCGTTATGGCTCACCCTCCACACTATGAAGCATGTCCTAGAGTCACAAAATCTGGTCGAGAAGTTCCACACACAGGAAGTCTCCGAAAGTATTCATTGCACTCCAAAGCAATTAACGGAGGGTAGAAGAGACGCCATGGTGAGCGACCTGCAATCTGGGGCTCTTGCCTACATCAATCTACAAAAGTTCTGCAAGGATTTCCCGGAACTCTTTGCCAGTCTTGGGGATGCGCATAGATATGTTGAGAGTCTACCAGATGTCGAGATTATGGATTTTTTTGCCGTGTCTCATGTACGACTATCGACTTTGACGAATGAATATGTCCAGATGCTGAGACGGAATGGACACGTAGATCTCTCGGTGAGTCGTTTAAATCATCACACACTAGCACATTTAACACATCTCTATAGCAGCAGATAAAGGTGAACTTCCCTGTAAGTTTGCTGGATCGGATAACACAGAATATTGAGCAATCTATCATTGCTGCTTTCGAGCAATCGTCAGAACCTAGGCCCTCTCGAGTTGGCAATTCCTTGCTCACTGAGGCATATCGCAAACAAGAGCAAACCGTCCTTCTTGAATACGCCAAAGCGGATGCTGTCTCAAAATGGCAACAACTAAAAGAGAGTCCGGATAAGGATATAAAGTTCAGCCTATCCAGTATTGCGGAACTGATCCCAAGTGAACGGTTGGTTCGCGGTAATTTGATCAAAGAGAGAGTTGTAGAAAAAGCGCTCGAGGACGAGTTCTGGGCTGCGGTGTCGGAGCATGAGGTTCAGAACGAAACCGAATTCTCGGTTTTCTGGCTAGAGCGTGTCGTCTCACGATGCCATGTCTATAATGAGGGACTAAGCGCAGTGGAAGACCAGAAGCTACTGGGCCAACTCGCCGAGCTCTTTGCCACCTACGCTCAAAAAGAGCTCTTACTGGACTCTTTGCTGAAAGCTCGATCACAAGGTCTTGCTTTGAGTCGTAAAACGCGCAAAAACCTTCAGAAATTGGAGACCAAGCTACTGGCAGATTCGATGGATGCAACATCAATCATGACCACACTTGACCGATTCAACAAGAAGCAAGCTATTGAGGTCCCGGTCGCTTCATCGCTACAACAAACAAAGCAGGCCATGATCCTAGACATGAATCGACGAATGCAAAAGCAGAAGAAGTCAGATGGGCCAGTATTGTTTCTTACATTGGTTATATTACTCCTTGCGAGACACTACCCTGGTGTGGTTTATGCCACGGGCAAGTTTGCACCAAAACTACTCAAGCAACTAAAATCTGTTTTAGAAGCTGGTCAGTACGAGCAGATAGAGAAGTGGAAGGAAGCTGCTAAGACCAGCACGTTGAGTGCCGAGGATAGAGAGGAGATGAAGAAGATGGTGGAGGCCTGAGTTTGTCGTCACAGTTTGTGTGCAATTTCTAGCGGCTTCGGCGTGTGTATTACGACTCGACCAGAGTTGCGACCAAAGTAACCCATTCGTGGCTTCTCATGAGCAAACAAGACATGCACAATTTGAATTCACAGATTACACTATCAAATCCCACAGCAGTCGTCAAATAGTGAATGATAGACGTCGGGAGCATCAGCCGACCTATTAACGTTGCGCATTAGGCAATGGCGGTTATCCTCGGTGTGGTAAAGCGTGGGATTAGGTCTTTCGTTAAGATGCGAACGGCGCCCCCCGCAAAGATCCGCCACTTTTACGACAGCAACACCTTTCCTACGCGAGGCCATCAAGAGCGGGAAGATAGCACCGGCGTCGAGGATGTGATTTGAGGAGGAATTCCGGTCGACACCGGTCAAAGTCGTGCAATAACGATAAACCACCCTGTTCTACCCCGCTTGGCTGCAAAGTACTGCGCAAATGGGCGGAACAGAGCATTTTCGGAGCGTGGACGAGAGTAGGTGAGATACTATATACACTTGTTTCGGATCCTGACGCTAAGCAATCAATCAGAGGTAGCCTCCAGGCGCAAAAACTTTGCAGCCAGGCTCGGGGGCGACCGCCCGAAAACGTTTTCGCCGACGAGCCGAGGCCGACTGCCCTGACTTTTCCTTCACCCACTGGGCAGCCTTAAGAGATGGACGAGAGACGAGACAGCACGCGAGGTCGCACAACGACCACGCTTGATCGCTGACCTCGGCGTGTGTTTCAATCACACTCTGTCATGATGATTTGCAAGCTGGACGACTTCGGCCAGATGTTCGGATGACGTTGATGACAAAATGCATACCATCGCAGGATGCGCAACCCACACCAACGCCCTCGGATGCAGAGCATAGACGATGGCCAGGCTCCCATCTAAGATGTCCTCATCGCCGTCGCCAGCTGATTGGCGACACAGCCTTACATAAGGTCTTTAGGAAGACTTTTGCTGCTCCAGCTACTAGCGCGAATTGCGTGATCGCACGTCTTCTCCCCCAGACATGCACACTGCGGAGATGGGTTACAAAGCGGAATCCGATGGCGGAGGCCAATATATACTCGAGGCTGTGTTCGTCTTCTCTGCGCTCACAACTCCAGAACGCAGCAATTGATAATAGTGTTTTCTTTTGACCGTCCTTCGTGGGTCCAAAACGCCTCTATCCGTCTTTCTTCACCCTGTCTGCACGTGCCACCCATATCTTAGACACTGCCCGCTATACGACTGTAATCATGTCGTCGCCACTGTTCGATAACGAGTCGTATACTCAGTCTGTCCTCCGCGACGAATCCGGCTATGTCTCAGCCGCCTCGAGTGAGGCCAGCTTGACAGAGATCTACTTCAGCAAGCCTCACTTGAAGTTTATCAACTCGCAGTTGCAGAAACTCGAACCACAGGGTGAGTAATCGCTACTCGTTGGGCAAATATCATCAGCTAACCTGATCAGATATTCTCCGATGGTGCATTACGTCGTTGCCAGGACTCTTCCAGACTACTGCCTTTGGCCTTACCGGTCTGGTCACTATTGATATGCTCTCAAAGCTCGACGGACCCTTGAAGCACAACATCGACTTGATCTTTCTCGACACATTGTACCATTTTGACGAAACCTATGCACTTGTCGACCGAGTTCGAAGGCGATATGGCACTCCAGTCCATGTGTACAAGCCTGCTGGATGCGACACTGTCAACGATTTCACTGCACAGCATGGTGACAAGTTGTGGGACACCAATGACGAACTCTACGACTACATTGCTAAGGTCGAGCCCGCCGAGCGGGCCTATTCTGAACTCCAAGTCAAGGCTGTCTTGACGGGCCGACGACGCAGCCAAGGCGGCAAGCGGGGCGATCTGGACATCATCGAAGTCGACGAGGCTGGACTTATCAAGATCAACCCATTAGCCAACTGGTCCTTTGCTCAAGTCAAGGCATATGTTGATGAGCACAACGTGCCATACAACGACCTTTTGAACCAGGGCTACAAGAGTGTCGGTGACTGGCACTCGACCCAACCTGTCGCTGCTGGAGAGGACGAGCGCTCTGGTCGCTGGAAGGGAAAGAACAAGTCAGAGTGTGGCATCCACAACCCCAAGTCTCGATATGCTCAGTTCCTTGCGGAACAAGAGATGAAGCGACAAAACGATGACTTGAGCAACGCTCTGCAAAAGGTTACTTTGAATGCATAGTCTTGTCGTATTTCTGTACTTTTTTTTGTCATCAACATTCAGCATTAGCATGGGCGTCTGGGTCAGTTATGGGACATTGTATGCGACTTGCATAGGAAGCATTTCTCCACGGAGGTCACCTTTATTATGATGTATATAACGGGGCCGAGATACCACCGATATACGAGTGACGCTCTCAAGAACCACAAATGAAATAAGAATCAAAAAGCAAACCAAGCACCAAATGATGTGACTAGAAACTCGCTGCAAGAGCCGACGACCCGGAGAAGATCTGTTTTCTACGATTGGATGGACTTGGCTCTTCCCACGTCCCCCTTCTACTGTCCAACGAACGTACGGGTAACGTGTTCCACCAGTCAGCGGGTAACACCAGTCAGTGGGCCACCTCATCAACACCAACGCGCTTGCCCACACAACAACTCAAATGGCCACGCAACGACGGCCTCTAGTAGCTCAAAAGGAGGGCCCAGTCCTTCTTGCGTCTCAGGCAATTAATTTGCAACAAATTAAAAGTGTGCGCAGGGCTGCGCACCTGTTTAGTGTCCCTCGAACAACGCTGCAACGGCGCCTCAAAGGCTATCAGCCTCAACCTACCACCAACGCACGGAAACGTAAGCTAACGCCTACTAAGGAACAGAGCCTTGTTTAATAGATACTAGAGCTTGATTAATAAGGCTTTCCGCCTTATATTATTAACGTACGTTAGATAAGAGACGCTCTTCTCGCTGCACGAGGCTAGCAGCCTCCTCTACCTCCTCTTAGTAAAAACTAGGTCTCTCGTTTTGTTAGGGCTTAGTTAGAGCTTTAAATAAAGTAGAACTGTAAATTCTACTTACAGCGCGTAAAATATAAGGATCCTATAAAGATAAATAGCTAGTATAGCCTTATAAGGGACACGATTTAGACGTACAGGGTATTAGATAAGGACACGTATAACTTTAATAAGACTAGGTTTATAATAGGTATCGCCTTAACGTTAAAGGTTGTTACTAGCTCTAATACTATTAGACGAGCAACTGTTATACAGCCTAGTAACTGTGACTAGACGATAATAATTAAGTGTGTGAGTGCTGTAGGCTTTATACTGCCTCCCTTTATTATCCTTAAGGGTAAGGTCTACTAGGCGTTATAGTATAGTCCTAAGCTTAAGCTGCCTAGAGACTAGAGTATTAGTGTAAGTAATAATAGATAGATAACTAACAACCTTAGCCTTACCTAGTTAAAGCATTTTAACGTCCTTACAGCCTTACGTATAATTAGAAGCTATCACCTTCTTATACTAGATAGCTACAGCAGCTACGTAACGCCTGCGTTTAATACTTACTGCGCAGAGAGGAATATTATTACCTTCTGTATGCCTCCTTATACGTCTTATAAGCTACAGCCTCTTAATATTAGTTACTTCTTACCTCTTAAGACAGCGTACAGACAAGTAATAGACAGGCTTACGCGCTAACAGGTGCAGTTTATTAATAAGGACGAATTTCTCTATATATATCCACGTATACGTACAACTGTTTTCTTAGCCTTAAACATCCTTAGAGGCTTTTGGGCGACAGGCTTAGTCCTGTTTTGTCCTGAACGTGTCCTATCAACATTAATAGTTGTCTGTACACTGTCTCCTCCACAGACAGCAGCCACGGCTGAGGCTGTTTAGACAACAGAAACGCCTCACACTACTGATTAACTTGATCAACAGGCCCGCCTCATACGTGAGCTCCTTTAACGTTAATTACAGAGCCCCTTAAGCCGGGCCCTCGCTCAGCTCGTCAAAGGCTGTCAGCTAGCTATAAACTCAGCTATAATCTTAATAGAGGAAAACAGCAAACTTTATACCTTAAACACGCGTTTACGACGTAGGAAGGACAAACAGCAACAATATATTGCAGCTGGAGGTGCCTTACGGGTTAAGGTAGGTCGCGCGTTAGCTGTAGCTAGTGAAATAGCCTTAAACTTAAGGGTAGAGGAGGAGGCTTCTCGGCCTCGGCAACGAGCACCACCAACCTGCACTAAATGCGGAACTTAAGGTCACAATCGGACTTCGTGTAAACAAAGATAGAGAGTAATACTACTATATTTACTAGTAAACTTACGGCGTGGTTGTCGCATTATCGTGCGTTGAGATCCGCCTGTTTTGATGAGGTGGCCCACTGACTGGTGTTGCCCACTGACTGGTGGAACACGTTAAGCCAGCCTCTGACAAACGCGTGCAATTGCGCAATCGCGTCCAAGGATTTGCCGACCCATACATGCCACCCGATCATACCCTAGTTCTGCAGAGGAAAAATTCCATGGGCTTTATGGGGCAACAAGTGAATGACGGCACCGCGTGCCGCGAGTAGGCCTGGCCATAAATAAAAGCCTAGTGGTGCCCGGTTGCGGAATGTTCATTGTCAACGCGTCTCGTCCTTTCCGTGATACCAAAATTTCCCAGGGACACTTAGAGCCAATTGCACAAACCGACGGCTTCCAGAACCCCGCGAGCACACTGGAGAGCACCTGATTCCCCCCAGAACCATCTCTTCCTGCTAGAATGGCGAATGCACCACATGGTAGGCTGCACTGCGAGAGTCGCAGGGAAAAAGCACAATGAGCGCTGACCACGGAATGACCAACAGGCGGAGTCCTCAAGGACTTGATCGCACGCGATGCGCCCCGGCGCAAGGAGCTTTTCGACGAGGCCGAGACACTTCCCGCGATTGTGCTCACCGAGAGGCAACTTTGTGATTTGGAGCTTATTTTGAACGGTGGCTTTTCGCCGTTGGAGGGTAAGTCGTCATTGCGCCGCACTAGCAGAGGGGCAGTTTTGCCCCTCTTGTTTGGCCTGTTTGCACTGAACACAATCCTGACTGTGATTTGCCAGGCTTCCTGAACAAGAAGGACTACGACGGCGTTGTCGCCGAGAACCGTCTTGCTGACGGCAACCTGTTCTCAATTCCCATCACACTCGATATCTCGAAAGAGACGGTCGATGAGATTGGCGTCAAGGCAGGTGCCCGCATTGCGCTCCGTGATTTCCGCGACGACCGCAACCTTGCCATCATCACCGTCGACGATGTATACCAGCCAGACAAGCAGAAAGAGGCCAAGGAGGTCTTTGGCGGCGACGAGGAGCACCCTGCGATCAAGTACCTCTTCAACACAGCCAAGGAGTTTTACGTTGGTGGCAAGGTCGAGGCCATTGACCGCTTAGAACACTACGACTACGTCGGTCTGCGATATACGCCTGCAGAGCTGCGTCTGCACTTCGACAAGCTTGGCTGGTCCAAGGTCGTTGCTTTCCAGACGAGGAATCCCATGCACCGCGCTCATCGTGAGCTGACTGTTCGCGCTGCTCGTGCCCGCCAGGCCAATGTGTTGATCCACCCCGTTGTTGGTCTTACCAAGCCTGGCGACATTGACCACTTCACCCGTGTGCGCGTCTACCAGGCGCTGATGCCCCGCTATCCCAACGGTATGGCCGTGCTTGCCCTCCTGCCCCTTGCTATGCGTATGGCTGGTCCCCGCGAGGCCATCTGGCACGCCATCATCCGCAAGAATCACGGTGCCACCCACTTCATTGTTGGCCGTGACCACGCCGGTCCAGGCAAGAACTCCAAGGGCGTCGACTTCTATGGTCCATATGACGCCCAGGATGCGGTTGAGAAGTACAAGGACGAGCTCGGCATTGAGGTCGTACCCTTCTTGCAAATGACCTACTTGCCCGACTCGGACGAGTACAAGCCAAAGAACGAGGTCGAGCAGGGTGTCAAGACCCTGGATATCTCTGGAACGGGTATGCCCAACCTGTAACTCTTATTCTGAAGGAACTGTCTGCTAATCAATTGATAGAACTCCGCAAGCGTCTCCGAACTGGCCAAGAGATCCCCGAATGGTTCTCCTACCCTGAAGTTGTCCGAGTTCTCCGTGAATCCCACCCACCCCGCAGCCAACAAGGTTTCACCGTCTTCCTTACCGGCTACCAGAACAGCGGCAAAGACGCCATTGCCCGCGCCCTCAACGTCACACTCAACCAGCAAGGTGGTCGATCCGTCTCGCTCCTCCTCGGCGACACCGTACGCAGCGAACTCTCCAGCGAGCTTGGCTTCAGCCGCGCAGATCGCGACAAGAATATTGCCCGCATTGCCTTTGTTGCCGCAGAGCTGACCAAGGCTGGCGCTGCTGCCATTGTTGCCCCCATCGCTCCCTTTGAAGGATCGCGGAATGCTGCCCGCGACACCGTCGAGAAGAACGGATCCTTCTACCTCATCCATGTTGCCACCCCGTTGGAGCATGCTGAGAAGACCGACAAGCGCGGTATCTACAAGAAAGCGAGAAACGGCGAGATCAAGGGCTTCACCGGTGTTGACGACCCGTATGAGGTGCCTACCAAGGCTGACTTGAGCGTCGACCTATCAACCACCACTGTCAGGACAGCGGTGCACCAGATCGTTCTCCTGTTGGAGAGCCAGGGTCTGTTGACTGAGTTATAAGCGACAATTTTGGATATCAGTGTTTGGATGGAATTTTAATGATTCCTTGATGGGTTTATGTTAGCATGCATTTCCAGGACGCATGATATAGACGACATGGCATGACAATCAAGATTTTTATATGTGAGAGCTGTTCATTTCGCAGTCCACTTGAATTTGCTCTGATACAGACTGAGAACCAAGAGAGGGTCAGTGGTCGTCGAAATCCAAGATAGGTGCGTGACATGCATACCTGCTTGATAAATTTATGAGATAACCCTACTATGACCTGAGAATTTCGCTCCGCTACGTAACAGTGGATGTCGACAGGGTTGCTTGTTGCCTGCGCGCTGAAATCAGCCTCACCGGAAAGCAAAAATTACATGTCAACCCCACCTCCAGGCATTGATCCTCTTTTAATTCAACCTCACCCCGACACCATCACTAACACAACCAAACATGAAACGTTCACCTTCGCCCACCCTCGCTGAAGACCCCATCGCCCATCGCAGACCCTCCCCACCATCCAGGCATAATCCCGATAGTAAAGATGAATTCATGTCCCCATCTAACCCACTATTCCTCAACCTCCCCCGTGAACTCCGTGATGCCATCTACACCATCCTCCTCAACAACGTGCAATACCACTTCAATGACGCGGGCCTGAATTTTGTGCTCCGCCTAGGCGCTGAGGCAGATACCACGTCGTGGTCGCGCCTGCCAAGGTGGAGTCGAGCGAATAGGCAAATCCGGGACGAGGCCTTGGAGCTGTTTTATCGCGAGGCGGTTTGTACGGAGATTGAGCGGTATACGGGGAAGTTGGGCGGGGGGAAGGGTTTGTTGAGGAAGTTGGAGGGGAGGTGCTTGAGGAGGTTTGAGATGGAGTTTATGCTGAGCGTCGATCTGGGGAAGGGGGTGGGTGTGTATGGGGTTGCAGAGGAGAGTATGTTAATTTTGACTTCTGTTTATTGCGAATTTCATGGAGAAACGGTTGGAAGGCTGACAAGTGTGAAAGTGACGATTTCTCTCAAAGATAGAGAGACGCTACATATCCGAAATTTTGGAGAGCTTTTCTCGCAATCTGGAGCGGATCCGAAGAGTATCTCTGTACGCCTTTCGCTCCCGGGACTCAGTTTTAGAGATGCTCTATTCATGCACGAAGGCGCTCCACGTATTGTCTGTGACCTGGAAGCATTGACGCGGTATGGGCAGCACATTGAAAGAGTCGAGCTCATCATCCAAGAGCCAGACGTGGACACAGAGGGCAGGGGAACTGATAACATTTTCCATTATGACGTCATGTATGCTGCATTGCAGAATCACATACAAAGTCTAGCCATCCGCATCATCTCCGACCCTGCAGGTGCTGAAGCAGGCTACACAGTAAGAGACTGGCTCGAACCGGAGTCCTATAAGGACTACAAACACTGGGGCACCATGCACCACTGGCATCTCGAGGTGTGCAAAACAAAAGGAAAGAAGAGCGGCGAGATTAAGTACAAGGGCATGCAAACGTTCCAAGACTCAGAGGGAGATTGCTTGCATTTTGAGAATAGGGTAGAAGGGGAGAATGGGCTCGTGGAGTGGGATTCGCCGGGTTGGGGGACGAAGAGAATATGGCGACCGAAGTGGGTTGTGGACTTTGCGGATAAGGGTGTTTTGACTGCGGCTCATCGTGGAGAAAAAAGTCTTGTGCCGTAGGTGTTGGACTCATATTGATGAACTTGGCTCGAACGGACGGCTTATCGAGAGCCGTGATAGAAAAGAAACTAGAAGTGCTGTCAAGTCAATACGCTGGTTTGTGCTACAATTAGTTACTAACTTCATGTCAAATATTTCCCAAAAAAGAACAAATGCTGATGCTTTTTTAATGATCTGGCGGCATCGTTTCCTGGACTGGCAAGATAGAGAATGGTCACAGCTTGTAGTGAACTCCGGCATAGTTGGTCCACACGTATCCAACACACAATTCTATCTACCCAACGTACTTTCCATATTTCAATAACTCAGAGTCCGCCGCCTTAAGTCTCTCCATGTCGTCTTCCCCCAGACAAATCGCGACTGAAATGTTACCATCAAGTGTTTTAGGCATCAAAAATGCCAAACCCTCGACTGCTTGAAATTGTGGCCTCAGAACAGCTTCAGGTTTGCCTAATCCAAGGTTGAAATCAAATCCGTATGCTTGTACCCGTGACCATGAACTCAGTATGAGATCAACGGACATATCGAAGTTCGCAGTGGAAGAGAAAATGGCCTTGTTTGGTGTGCGGCTTAGAAACGTTGCGATGGCGCGGGCGTGGAACTCAACGTCAGATGTTGTAGGATCTATGGCGGAGCGAAGTTTCAAGGCGACGTTCCCTAAATGTTCTCCAGCTAGCTTCTCGAGCGTGAACGTGCTGTAAACGCTATCCTGGATGGGCCCTGGGTACAATGACGAAATCCCAAGATACGGCCGCACATCAATGGCACGTGCTATTGTTGATTGAGTTGCAGCACTGAGGCGGGGCAGGCGGGAGCGTGTGACAGACTGCCATATCAGCGCTGTGAGAGCATCGTCGGTAGAAATGTATGCTGGCGGACGGACAACCTCCGACGCATGTGATTTCAGAGCCGCAATTGATTTGGACGGAAATGCAAAGTAGGACCAGATGAATTTTGGCGGGCAAGCTGTCACTGGTTCTGTGACATGGTCGGATGAATTTGTTGCGATGATATGACGATCAAGCTCAGGGCCGGGACGATACGTTTCGTCCAACAATTGAACGATGTCGCGGCGAGACGCGTTGCCTGACAAAAGTTCCTCGCTTGTAAATGGTTCATTATAGCAAGCTTTTGAGAACATGCGGATAATGTGGCCTTGCCCGGTCATATCCATCGTGTTGTGCTGAGCCACAAAGGTGAGAACAAGACCCCCCGCAATAAAAGTAGCTTGAATCAAAAAGGCCGGTGCTGACCTCGAGGCAGTCTCTGCGGCAAAAGTCTTCTGTGGCGCAAAGACATCTTCGTCCATCATGTGCATCGGAAAATTTCCTCTCCTGAGGTCGTCCATTGATGGCGCTGTCGCGCTGAGATCCTTCACTATCACTTGAGGCACTCTTGACACTGGCCTGAACCTGTAAATACCGGTATCGTCTTTGCTTGATCCTTCATTGGCAACCTCGCATGCGAGCCATGGAAAAGCTGCGTACAGCCGTTCAAGACCATTTGCTAGCGTGCCGATGAGTTGGGTGTGGGAGGATGCATCTGTCAACGTGAAGGCGAAACATATCTGCGTGTTCATTGTAAAGAACGGTTGTTGCCCAAAAATGTCTAAATGGTCGTCCATGTTGTATTTCGCTGGCCCAGTTGGGACAATGTTTTCCAATTGAGTGTTGGTTTGCGATACATGGTTGTCGCCCTTCTTTTATTCCGTGGTTTACCCCGTATTGTGCTAAATTAGCCTTTAAATCCCGCCTCGTAGAGGAACATAATGAGTCATTATGAGCGAGGCTACGCGACACTGAACATGATTAAACAGACTTACATTCAGAAAGCGCATGATGTATTCAGTAGAGCTAATGCAAGCTAGTATAACACTCTGCCCTAGTTTCTGTTTAATTGTGCTTAAATACAGGGCCAAATGCATAGTTTCTTTACTCTTTACATATGCTATTGAATAAGAAAGTAGTGATAGAGGGTATTACAAATGGTTATACGACTATTTGTCACGACATCCTCGAGCACTATGCAAGGATTTGTTCGGCGAGCCAAAGAAATAACCAAAGGTTTCTATTTTAGTATTGAAATTCGCGTAAGAAATATAGTTGATGTATCCTCATTTGATAAGAATGAAGCTCGAACTACGCGTTGGAGAAATGTAGACATGCTTGATTAGCACCTTGAGGTGGATTTAGCCAGCTTTGATCTTTTTGTGACTAAGGTGGCAGGACAAATGTTTCCCATGGTACTTTTTGAGATGACACATACTGACAACAAAAGCATGCTGCTAGAATTCCCTGTGTTTAAACTCATCACAACATACATCATTATCTACCTGGCTATCTTGTCATTTGCAGGAACGTGCAGATCTATCAGGTCATGCCAACAATACCACTCAGTATCGAAAAAACAATCCAAATTGCTGTGAGGAACTCAAGCTTAGGAAGACAGTAACTATATCTGGTCAGCTAGGATCGTCTCGAGCTACATATGCATACGTACTCGCTTGAGCTCAGCGCGATAAACCCACCCCAAAAGAGCCACTGTGCAGCCCAAAGTAGATGCATGCTGCAAATCGTCATGAAATACATAGTCGCGAATCTTGGGTGTGATGCCCGAATATTTTTCTCTCGAACAAACAGAGTGCCATATGCAATATTGCTACCTCGTTCGCTATTCAAGAGGTTTGTGCTTTCTGATGCTTCACACCTGTACGTCTTGCAATGTGACACTTGCCCTTGTGACCGTGCCACACGCGTGTCTGATGAATCTGCGACCTCATGTTGGAATTTCGTGGTATATATGCTGCTACTGACGAGGTTAGAGACTTCAACGCAGTTGTAGCTTTTACGCCTAGCCCTCATCACTTGAGCTAGGGCCGCCATGATAACCATGAGCCATATCAAGGCACCGATATACATCATCGTGGCTGCTCCACCATTTTCCTCACCATCTAGGCGTCCAAAGTAGAAACGGTGATTTAACCCATAATTGACGGTCGCAGCCATGTAGAACAACGATAAGACCTGGAAGATGGATTCAACGACCAATAAAGACAGGACCGAGATGGAATGTATCTCTGCGTGGGATAGCGAACTCTTCAGCAAGATAAGAGCCCAAGTAGGTCGCGGTGTTGTGCACCAGAGGAGAATAAGCTTGCCTAGAGGAATGTGGTTATATCCGGGAGTTGATTGGACGACTAATGCATTGTACCAATGTGCAATGAGTTGAAGAGCAGCCATGAGAATACCTGTTAAAAGCCAATTCCTCTGATTCGAGCACGAGGGTAGTCCATGTTCGATGACACGAGCCTCTGTTTTCCACCTCATACCCGCAGTGACCAAGGCAACTGCATTGATTATGATTAAACTTCCGATTTTCCATTCGTTCGACGCACACACTTGTGGTTTATGTGTATTAGAAGTAGAATTTGAAGCTTCGGTCGCTTTAATTTTCCACTGCCATGGTATCATGTCGAGTGATGTTAGAGCGAAAATCTCGTGCCATGGCTTCGGTGGGCCCTCCCAGCCTTGCACGCCATCGCAAGTATCGCGAAGCCACTTTGCATAGTCTATGCGGGATTCGAAGGTTTGACATGAGCCTCCGCAGGAACTGTAACTAATATTGTGGCAGAAGCAAGATCTATCAATTGCGCGCCGGACGTAGCAATAGCCATCAGAGTCTAGCTCGCAAGCATCAGTTGCGCATTGTTCAGGAAGCTCGGTTACATTTTTCGGCATGTCTGGGAAGCATTCCGGCCAGCGCCAATCTTCAAACGGAATGTATGCGTACTCTGTGGTCCGGAGAGCATGTTTCCACTCAGTAGGCAAGGACTTTGGCCCGCACGTTGCAATCATCCAGAGTCGCTCTTTCGTGATATCTAAATGATCTGGCTGTGAACAGGGCTCCTTGTTTGGATCCAAGTTGAATGCGCCACAGAAGCATTTCTTGTCAAAGTAGTCGCCGTAACTAATGCTTTTATAAGTGAGGTTGTAACCAACAGTCTCCGAGTCGAGAGCTGTCATTGAGCTCAGGCGCTCATTGTATTCCCAGGGACGAGCAAAGTTCCCAGTATGTTGAGTCGTGCTCGTAAAACCACAGGAAGCTATTACATGCTGAAATGATTCCGCTGAGAGCCCGGAGAGCGAGTTTATCAAGCACGTCGGTGCTTTATTGATTATATCAACTGTATTATATCCTTCGGTCAGCAAGCCCGCTGAGGGGTCTTGCAGACCAACTGCATCGCCAACTTCGACAAGCCAGGTCCGACCTGTGACTCTGCGAATCCATTGGTATAATTGCGCTTTAGCAAGTACTGACCGATTGCAGAGCGAGATGTATTCTGCGATAACATCAGGAGAGAAGCTAGTGCTGAGACAACTGACTTCAGTCAACCATTGATGGTGGCTGCAAATGACTCCAAAGTGCCTGGTACATCGTCTACTTGTGCATGTTGTGAGGGCCTTGAGCCAAGCAGAGTGATCCTGCTGAGCGATACATTGTGGCATGGAAGGTAGATCTTCAGGATTAATCCAACCACCATAATTGTTTAGAGGATATAAGATGTTGGAGGTATCGTCGTCGGAGGTGGCGAGAGCTGTAGGAAGCGCTTCTGAGATATCGTTATTGGCGTGAGCGATGATGGAGACTGGGCGAAGCTTACCTTTGGAAGCTATTACACCTTCACAAGCCGCCAAAAACAGGATACAGATGCCGAAAAACCTCATCCTGTTGGCGATTAATGGGGCGAGTCGCACATTTACCTAGCTCTATTCGGGAGCTGCGCTTTCCGATTGCGGGGCTAGGAAAGAAGTGTTCCTAAATCGCAGGAATCTTAAAGGTTCCAGGTTGACAACAGTTGTGCCTACACTTTCATTAGAGTAAGAATTAAGGATCGATTTCTGTTTGGGGGGACGGTGTTTAAGCGCTTACTCAACTGTGCCACTTGGGCCGCATTGCTCCGACGACGCTGCCACCGATCATATACACCTTTCGCCAATCAAACTACTCTCTGATGCCTGAGTGCCCGCTTTCGACTGGTAATCGACATTTAACAGGTTGGACCAAAGCCGCAGGCTGACATTTGCCTGACGCCCTTCGTTACACAATGGTTGGATCTTGTGAGGTCTAGAACCGAGCCACGAAACAACTGTGTAGCCTGAAAAACACACACACATGGCTTTAAGTCCCAAAGAGCCACATCTTAATCTAGCATTATCTCAAATTCGCTACATTTCTCGATTGAATGTTATATAATGCTTGAATCACTTTGTATAATTGTTAGAGCGTTCCGCGAATCTCGTTGAACAACGGCACTCTCTTGAGTTCAATACTGGACTCGGCAGACGCAGGATACCCACATACAAAAAAAAAGTATATAAGCTCAAGTAAGCCCGGTACAATTTGGAAATTCTTTAAAAAGTACGCAAAGCGGCGACCATCATTTGGATCGAAACGTTTTCAGGTCGCGTACTATGAGGCTATGTTCGAGAACTGCGCATTGCATTGGTGTCAAGAGTGCATGTTTGCGTGATTTATCGAGGTGGGCTGCTTATTAAAGACCTTTCCTACTATTCCCACGTGAAAGATGCCTGGATGACGGGAGTTTGTGTTGGCAACTCAGCGTGTGACCACACTATATGCCACTCGCAGCCTGATCTTGGCCGCCAGTAGCAGATAAGTCTTGCTTCCACAACACCTCGTCACAGTTTTATGCTCTTGGACAGTTTTATCAGTGTCCTGAGGATTATGTTTCATTCCCTATGTCGATTGGGTAAGGAAAGGCGCGAGGAAAGCGTTTAGTTATCGCACGACTGACAACAATACTCGTATCGCAAGGACATATATCGGGCTGCAAAGCACAATTGGTGCACATAAAAGTGAGCATCTGTTCACGAACAAGGTCGCAAGTGGGGCCAAGGTCACACAGAAAACGAACAAAAATCGCTTTCGAAAATTTCGATCGGCCCCAGATTCTTCCAGCAGGTCGCCTTTGCCTCTTGATCATTACACTCGGGACAAAAGCACCTCCAAAGTCTCTCCTAAAGACTATTGAGCTGCAGCAATCGATTGCAAAATTGAAGCAGGAACATGTGAGAAGCTTGACCCCAACAGAAGTATCATAGCGGGGCCAATATTTTGGTGTAACTCATAACTTGTGTGATGCGATGTTTTCCGCGGCTTGTGTGGTTCTGTCCTCTTCCAAGCAATATTTGAAATAATCGAGCGTATTGAAGTGATAGCAGTAACCCTTGTCATCCTGCGTCTCCTCATGTAGAACCTAGGTTGGCTTTCTAGGCCATTGTTAACTCACGTCAAGTTTTATCACCAAGAAGTATTTTTCTTGAATGAACGTACTGCTACTATTTTTGCATCACGTACAAGGTTGGCATATCCAAACTAAGATTTACCAAGATTTGTTTGTGTGCTCAACAAGCTGAGCGTAATGGTGTTCACTACTTTAGGTTAGACACTTGCTGCATCCAAGAATGCCACACTACCATAGTGGAGGTAATTGCCGCCAAAGATGACGAAGATTAGAAAATTCAGACCAAGTAAGGCGTCTTGTAGCTATGTTATGTACATCCTCATCTCTCTCTACAGCCACGCTCGGGATGTTTTCATATATCCGAGATTGTGATTAAGGATACCCAAGAGCGGTTCAGAGGCTCTCGATCCTGAGTATTGCCAACGGCAAGTGGTTGCCACTAAACACATAGCACGGTTTGTTCAGAGCTATAGTAATACCGTAGCATTTGAAGCCCTAGCGTTAATCCGATGTCTTACTTCTCGGTGCAATCGCCAATTTTTGCGGAATTGCATTGCTAGGGCAGTGTAACTGATGCGAGTGATCACGGGCGACACTTTGGCACGAAACAGACCACAGAGAACAATGTTGCGGAAAATCTTTCCGACGATTAAGCAATAAAATTGACTAGCATTCACCACTTCAGATCTTCGTACAAGCAAGGTTGGGGCGCTATTCGGCAGGGGTAAAACGAACGCAGCGACAGAATGAAAGAATTCTGTTCACAATAAAACCTAATGCCCAACTCCAATTATGCCATCGCCATACCTGGCAGATCTTTGAGCCCTGTTGTACGTCAGTAGGAGCAATAACAATGCTAGAATTTCTCGGAACGTACATCCTTCAGTTGCCTCGCCGACAAAGTCCTTGACAGTGCACTGATTCGCGACAGCCATTTGCTGCTTTTTGATTGAGCCACAGCCGTCGTAGAAGCACTCTGACTTATCCATAGCCTTTTGCAGGGAATCGCCCTTCCATCCGAACATGTAATCAGCGTGAGTTCCATACCCGGTGGAACTTCCTTCAAAGCTCCACACAAATGGATTCGGAGCGCCCGAAGGCCACATGCTGTTGAACTTTGTCGTATCCCATACAGTCTCAAAGGTCACTTGTGGGACACGAACTGGATGAGAAGCCGGGCATTTCGGCGCATTAGTAAAGCCCTCTGAGTTCACTGTGTTGTACATGTGAGACTGGTGATCCGGACTATCAAGATTTTTCCCGTCCCAGCATCTAAGTATTGTCAGTATGTGTTTTGGTTTGGGGGCAAGCAGGCTACAAACGGAGGGAAGTGGTGGGTGGTGAATATACCACCTGTGCATGGCTTGGTTGGCATTGTGTTCGTGATTGTACCTCTGTTGCTTCCCGTCATGCATTGATAGCTGAGACCGGCGTGATTTTTCGTGGTTGAAGCTGGGTTGCCTACTGTCATGCGGAAGCCCTATTAGATGTGAGAATCCCAGTAGGCAGTCTCGATATTAGTGGGCTTACTGGTGGGAAAGCCTTCACAGGATTCTGGTTCAGGTTGTCCCTGCTCAAGTCGAACTGGGTGTAGTAGACTGTCAGTCCACCTTGAGCACCATTTGATCCTCCCAAGAGAGGCTGAACAGGTAGAGGTGGCACTCGGTGGTAGGAGCCATTGCTAGGATGTTTGAAGTACAATGTCGCAGTCCAGTAATTCGAAAAATCTTCGGACATTTGGCAGGTAGTGCAGGTAGCCCTCTCTCCAACGTCACCATTCATGGTCGCGTTGAAGGCGTTTCCACCGACGATGTGATGAACATGAGAGGACGGAAAAGCGCCTGGCTGACCAGCGGGGTCAAGACGCTGGAAGGTCAACGTTGAGCATGGGAAGCGAAGCCCAGCCTGAACCGAGGTGATGAGAGCGAGGGCTGTAGGAAGTGACTTCATCTTAGCGGTATACGCGAATTCGGCAGGACTAGCAGAGCGAAGTTGGGGTTGTGGGTTTTCGCGGAGCAGAACCATGCGATGCCGTTTCTTTTCAGCCCTTATGAATTGGATCTGAGTTCCTGGGATCAGCTAATCTATACCACATACGTCTATCGATACCATATGGAACAGTTCATTCCCTTGACATTCCGTAGCCAAGGAGCGAAGAGACCGACGATGATAGACACAGTCTTCTCCGAATCAGCTCCAATCCAATATCTGCAATCCAAAGGTCAATTTTCTGTTTTTATAGCAAGTTATTGGTGTGCTTCGCCTAGGCTTCTTATCTGCCTTAAGCTGCTCAATGAGAGGCTTGATCGTAGCGAGTATGGGAGCCAGGTGACCGAATCTTCAGAAATTATATTAATTCAACGCACGGGCACGGCAGTTCACTGACAACCGGCAATTTCCTGAGAACCGGCAATTACTTTTAGAACGGCAGTCGCTTCCCAACGGCGACCATATGCTTGGACCAGCAGCTGTTATTAGTTTTACTGACCGGAGTCAAGATACGGTCTGCCTATTGTACCTCTGCTGTTTGGATCACAATCAGTTTGCCTACTTGATTCAATAGCTACCTTCTACGAAAGAGGCCAGCTATCGACTACGATAGCTATTTGATAAGGCTAGCTAGACATAAAGTCAATGGTATAGCAAGAAAAAGGAAGGAAGGAAGGAAGGACGCTTCATTGACCGCCGACCACCAATAAATACGATGTAAATCATTGAACCACTTTCAGGAACTCTCATCGAAAGAAGAGTTTGACTAGAAATCCAGCTGAAATTTACTGATTTGGGGATGAGTCTCCTCGCCGCGCTAATGTTACCTAGCGCATTGTCCTATCTGCCTATGCAATATTGGCTCATGAGCGTCTCTGGTCTTTCTCGGGTAGCATATGGCTCAAAACTAGACCACGAAGTTGACTAGTCTGGAATGCAGGGTGAATGAACCCAGATATGCCTGCAGTCATTATGATCACTACCTAACGGCCAACGGATGCGTTCCTCATAACAAGATGAAAGAGCAAAATCGCAACCAAGACCATAAGCTCAATAGTTTAAAAGTGGTCAGCGAGAGTGCGACGTGCATAAATCTAGTAGCGAAGAGATCTTGAAGCGACTAACTCTATGTATGTCTAGTATCAAGCAGCTAACATATGTTACGCATACCTGGATAATGTACTATTTAAGAAGAGCTTTCGAGCAGGATTTACTTTACTGGAGGATAGACACTGCAGAACATAATTGCTTTGTTCGCAACAATAGTCTTTAACAGGAAACGTGACTCACTTAGTAAGACAGACTTGCAGAAACTTGTGTCCGAGTGTATTAGCATCCCCATCAGCATGCTCTTTGAAACTCAGCATATTAATGCCTTTACTGTTCCTAATATAGGCGTTCGCAGAGCTGATTCTTGTGGAGACTAAAGCTTTACAAGCAATCTATTTATATACTTGAAGGGCTAAGCTCAAGAAGATGCCAAGAAACTGTTGGCCCTGCGGTACAGGTCTCACAGATGCCGCTAGTTAGCTAGAGGCGACTGAAAATATGATCGAAGAATGCTGAAACACGTACTGTCCACGGATTCGGGCCAGTTTTGCACTCTCTAATTTTTGGTTTAAAGAAACCAGGAATTGATCGAGTTTGCACCACCATGAACTTGGGTTTCAGCTGAGAAAGATTCAGGTGGGAGCAGAGTTAATGTGGACATGGTGAGCAACGATGACGACTGACAAAATAGGGCTGTTTTACGAAATGCATAAGACAAGCCGCAAGCGGTACGTGATAAAAGCTGTTTAGATATAGCCTTGACAAGAGCCCTATCAACGTCGTTTTGGTCCATTTAAAGTTGTGATAAGCTTTCAGGCGATTTTCAACCCCATCATACATGTTCCATAATTCGTGATATTCGTATTTTACACCCGCTCGTACACTACATTCCTTGTCCAGTTCGTTGCACCCTGCACTCGTTCTGGCTGGAATAGAGTAGAGTAACTTTGACTGTTAGTCCAATTGCTTTCACAAGATGGGTCGATGTGGACTGCACTTACAAGTAGCACAGAGTCGAGCCTCCGGGGTCACCGTTGAATGATCTTGGCATAATAGCGAGAGAAAAGGACTGGCATCGGGATCCAGAGCCTGCGCAGAATATTTATTAGCGACAGCGATCATGCATGGGCTCGGTCATGATATGGCGTGCGAAGGTAGGGAAAGACGGGATAGAGAAGCAAAAAGAGGAATTCCCTTACCTTCACACATGGCAGTGCATTGAAATAGGGACTCTTCCCATGACTCAGGTCTGCTTCTAATGTTTTCGGCTTGCTCCCAGATGGTGTAGTTGGTGTTGTCGGTTGGCCCATAGACCTGGGTCAAAGGTGCCGTCTGCCAAGATCATGATCGTATTAGCAGTCCATCTCAACAGGAAGATGTTGTCAATCGGTGGGTCATACCGCAAGACAGTTGCACGCGCTAGTGACCCTCGTCGGATTGTTTGCGCAATTAGCTGCCCATGTGGGGATGGTTGCAGTCGGTTCAGTTGTGTACGTCGAGCAGAAGGGTATGGCCGACAAGACATTGCGTCGAATAGCGCGCAGGCAATTATCTGCTGAGCAGGCGCGCTTGTCCAAATTGACAAGCTCTGGAGCTGGCGTTGGTTCCGGCATAGCTAGGGCAGGCTGGAACGATAGGGCCAGCACGCTGGCTACAACTAGGATGCGTCGAGTTATTCCCATCTTGATCTAATGATTCTAAGTTTCTGGGTCTTCTGAAGAAGTGAGTGCGAAAAGAGGACTGAGATTAAGGTTTTATAGATTGTGGTGTTCGTGAGGACTCGCCCATTGAAGAAGGTGCTCTCACGCATCCCTGCAAGGACCTGCGTACAACTGCAAGCCACAGCAAGTAATGTGGAGACCTGTTTATACAAGAACAGAGGAAATTCCGCCTACTACTCATGTTTTTGCCTGCGCTTGTCTCTTCTCAGACTAGGGGGTGTAAGGCAACAGCTCAGTAGGCCATCCTTCGCAAAGCCGTTTTTCCATAGCAACTCGCGGTGAGGAACGCTTGCTAGACTAAGGATAGACAGGGCTCAACATTATAGGGAGATCCTTCTTGATCTTTAACTAGTTTGTAAACTTATTTTTCTTGTCCCGTTAGTTAGAGATTGCCGAGGAAATGGTCATCTTGGTACCATCTATTCGTCTTCCGGCACGCGTTGCCTTTTTCATGCATGGAAATAGAACTCTCGCATACCCTCTTCTCCATTTGACGTTCATTATTCAGTTATCATCATTACGCAGGTCAGATTTATCACCTTGTAGTCCCTGGGGTAAACCTTGAAAGCAGCGTTGTTATTTGATGAGAGTACGTTTTGGCAATGCCAAACATTCCTATCCAAATTGTCCCAACATCACTCCTGCCTTACGATTATATTGGCTCTGCATGATTTCCCACATCTGTGTCACTCACCATGTTCCCCAAGCAATGGCGTCGTTCCGCGGGCAAACGCGTTTTTTTTTCTTTTTTACACGCGGTGGCCGCACTTCGAATCTCCGTATTGAATGTCAACGGGAAGGCTATGGCCACCCTAGGCGCATTTTCATCCGGTATCCCGCAAGTTCTTGGACGGTACCGGATGGTTGGTCCGGGTGGCTGCCGCCGGACCCGTCCACAGTTTGCCAAGGGCCGAAGGCTCTGGACCAGGAACAACCGGGTTAGCGGGATGTCAAGCGCTAACACTATACTACGCATACTGCCTACTAGGTGTGCGGACCGTTTGGATCAAACGAGTGTGAAGCATGCTTCAGACCGAGAGTTCTCAGTCAATGGTCGCCCCAGTCAACCTCTAAATTTGCGTGGGAGCCTTGGCATGTATAGCTCGCGTTAATCGTGCAGGAATCAATGAAGGAGAAGCATATGGTGCGGACGGTTCACCGGTATAAAGCAGTCGTTCGGTAAAATGCCAACTCCTTGGGCCCAGTCTGATGGAGGAGAATCTCCACCATCCCTTCGATTTTTAGTTGGTCAGTTAATCAAAACTGTTGTCTTGGCAACGATACTGATTTCTAGACTGCTTAATGAGTTCTCGGTCAAGTTCCCCCCTACCAAAAATTCTTTTGGTGTCTTTACCATCATTTGATCTTGGAGCTAGCACTTGTATTTGGGGTAATTATATCAATAGACAACAAGGCGTGATTGGTGGGACACCTGTTGGATTTGCTCTTTGCTTTTTGTATTAACCGTAGCGCTGCGTCTTAATTTTTGAGTTAGTTACACTTTTACTGCGTCTCTCATGTAAGTTGTTGTCTGGTGATACATTGGTGCAGGTGAGTAGTGGTGCATGTATCGTAAACTTGAGGTTTAAAGGTAGGTGTGTGTGTGTGTGTGTGTGTGTGTGTGTGTGTGTGTGTATAACCTGGGTCTTATTTCACTGCGTCTCTCGTCGCAACGTCTGTTTTCGGTGCATTTCTTTTTCTTAATTACTAATATCTAGTCGCATAACGGTTTACCTGCACTATGTTCAACTCGCTGGTTGCTTCGTTGATCTTGAATTGTTCAGAATTCTAGCGCGGAACAATGTTGCAATAAGGAGTAGGGAAGATAGTTCTCCCACGTAAGCAGAATTATAATCGCTTTGCGCGCTCCCACAGACTGGCCTGGCTTCCTCGGCACTGAATTCTTCTCCAATTGCTTCCTCCCTTCATGTCATCTCCTCCTTTCTTCATCGCGATCGTTCTTGCTGCCCCAATTCTCGACCACTCCCGGCGGTGGATGCAGTCAGGGCCTAGTGGTTGAGTCAGGAAGTCAATACATGAGGCACACCGCATCTGTAGATTATAAACCTAGGTACTTACTCCTGCGGAACCGACCTCCCATCAAGATCACGGAAGAGGTCTTCCGTCGCTCGACTCCAAGGTTGTCGGTCGAGATAAGCCTTGATTAACTCTGGCTATAAAGGCTTCCTATCATACATCTCAATCCCAGTGGGCAAATCAGGTGTTGTTGGCAAGAAGAATAGAATCCTCAACACCCGTCTTTTACCTAAGGGCTTGGAAATACTTTCCATTTGCTGGCGCCTTCAGAGTTGCAAGGAAGTCCCGAAGCTGCCTCGTCCAATTTGTGCGACTGCCTTCAGCAGAGGAATTGGCATCAGTCACTTTGGCGGTGTGTTCGTTTGATTCCTTCGCTTGAAGCTGGTTCGAGGTTTGCGATCCATCCTTACTGCTATTGTGCAATACACTAGTCTCAATCCGCCCCAACTGTAGGCTAGTTTAGTCTCAGTGGAGGGTTTATGGTACGTGAGCAATGTTCTTAGGGCGCCTGCCTGTTGGCGCGTAGCGAGCCCCTCCATCATCAATCAATGAGTAATTGCAAAGATAATGATCTTGATGGCGCGCTGTCGCAAGGGTAACGGACAGACAGGTGTCAGAAGGGTGGATTGGAGTGCTACGCAAGAGGCCAGCCTACAAAGCTAAGCTCTAGACCTATCGGAAGCAAAAATCGGGGGATTCCTTAGCGCTGTCGCGTAATTGCCTGCGACGCGCCCAGATGCGGACCAAAACAAACTTGTAAATCTGCCTATCTACGCCTCTCCACTGAATTTTTGATATAAGACAAGTTATAGTATAACTTTTAGTATAACAAGCATTCGATCCCTAGACTATAAATAGGTTCTAGTAAGTAGAAAGTTATAGAAACTTGCTAAACTGTTGAGATTAACGCGATATTTGGCGAGGATTTGAACGCGTCGCAAGAATAACGCGGGGGCGCCAAGGAATTGTGTCAATACCGGGAGTCTCGGGGCATGCGCGTCTTCTTTCGCGACTTCCTCTTGCCTTCGCTCTCCTTCGCTTCTCCATTCCGCATCTGCATTTCTGCCGGTATATTCTAGGTCAATTGATGCTGTGGAACAGGACAATCCGAGTCCAACTTCAGCAACGACGGTTCCAAATCTGTCCTCGTTCCAGCATCGAGCAGGAACACTTCCTCCGCGACTAATAAAATGCCGCGCACCAAAAATGTCCCTACCGCTGAGGACGGGAAATCTGACGCGCAACTTGTCGAAGCCATCAACTCTGCCACAGTGCATCGCTTGCAGACAGTGCTACGCGATATTTGCAATGCCTCTCCAGACGCGAAGAAATTAGCCCAAGCAATGCTCCTAGTTAAAGGAAACACGATGAATGCGAACTCTGGGAACTCTGACAAACATCTGAAAACAAAAGGAAAGCGACAATTTCCCAGCCAACGCTATGAAGTCTGCGAGCAATGCGAGGAGGAGTATGATGTTCTAGAAAACTCAAAGGATGCATGCAAGTGGCATGACGGTATGTATATCTTTTTTTTTTACACGCTCTTCTACTGCTTGTTCAGGGTAGTAAAGTTTTGTGCGCCAGGTGAACTCGAACCAGACTATGATGGTGATTTCTGGGCGGATCATGATGAGAGAGTACATGGAACTATCGACTCGGACTTTTGTCGTAAAGAATATCCCGAGGGCTTCATATGGGGTTGTTGTGACGAGGTAAGTACTGAGGAAGGGTGCCAGGTAGGACCTCATCAGCCTACCAGTGCAAAGAAAATGAAAAGATAAATTTCAACTCGCAGCATCAACGGGATGATGTTGCTGTCGATATTTTCACAACGTACGCATATACATGTAAGGACATGGACCCCCGGATGAACTGAAGTTTCTTGATCCACAACTGGCGTATCTAATCTAGAATGAATTTCAGCAAGGATTTTATCTCATCAGTACTAGAACTTAACAACAACCGCGATCTTCTGTCTGGCAGAGTCTAAGTACAAACGCGATTGGTCTAAATTGTTGTCATACTATCTTTACAGTACACTCTTTCGCCAATCACCGTTGCGTTCCGGAAGGGCTAACAACAGCGCCAAGATACCATCGATTCTGGTCGCTTATGCGCAGCAAAATGTATGATGTGACTGGACTCGAAGAAGAAGATGCTACAAGTGCCCCATCGCCCGAAAGTATGCATGAGTGCCCAGGCTTCCTCGCTGTGGCTGAGCAACAGCACGCGGAAGGCGAAGCACCGCCCAGCAACCAATCACGTAGCTCTACCAAAGCCTAAGCCGCCATTCAGCCTACGCTATTGCTTATTGACATCAAGAAACGCATAATTCTAAACATGAAAGTACTCAATATGGTTGAGAATCCCGTTTCATGTCAAGCAGTCCTTGAAAGGCGTGAAGAAAACTCATGGAGCATGTTCAGGACTCCTCAGATGTCAGCGAGGTCAAACCCGACGTAAAGACTACGTCCCATAAGAGCTATCTTCCTTTTCGTGGCGTCGAGAACGATACCCGGGCTTATCTGCCGCTCAATACAAGGATGAAAGAGATCCGTTATATTGCGATAGATCCAGGATTGGACAATGATACGCTCTCCTGCTTCCTCGGCTACACCAGATTACGTGGGGGACAGCGAGGATCAAGAAGGATTTCCTATGAAGCAGTTTCTTACTGCTGGGGCGAGATCAGTGAAACAGTCAATATTACGCTCCGTTGCGCGAAAAGAAAGACAGCGACAGAACGAAGCCCCCGGAATGCCTACAAAGTCCAGCAATACAAAGTAACACGAAATCTAGAAGCGCTTTTACGGGCATTTCGACTTCCCAGCAAGCATCGTATACTGTGGGTTGATGCTATATGTATTGCACAAGGTGATCCCTTGGAAAAGACACATCAAGTAGGCTCAATGGGCTCAATTTACAGCTCGTCGTCCGAGGTACTTGTCTGGCTTGGAAATGAAGACCTGTTTAGCAAAGTGGTAGTCGGGCTCCACGACATTGTCCAAAAGAGTGGATGGACTACTTGCACCGAAGATTCGATGTTTAAGCATTCTTGGTCTATTCTCGGGGGTGCTAGAATGGGTCAACTTATCCTCGATGCCTCACCATTCGCGTTGCACCACACCCATCAAGGCTCAAAGTGGATGATGGAACATTCCGATTTAATAAAAATTCTTCGTTACAGTATTGACCAATGTCTCTCTCGCCCTTGGTTCCGTCGGATCTGGGTCCTTCAAGAGATTGTTTTAGCCCCGATCACGGATGAAGGTACGAAATTGGTCACTGTATGCATAGGGCAACTCAGAATAGGGTGGGCTGAACTATTATACCTGACACGGATCATGGTCTCTGGTCTCGATCAGTCCTACAGGAATACCGAATTTTTCATCAGAGTTTGGCAAGACCTCACGACCCCTCGGGTGGGGAAAATAGCTCTGGGTCATACACTAGAAGAATACCTTTCCAAAACCGCCGAATTTACCTCGAGCGAGCCTAGAGACAAGTTGTACGCACTGCTTCAGCTGGCTGAGGACACACGACTTGTATTCAAAACTGATGCTTTACTGAAGCCCGATTACACCAAGCCGTTGCCCATAGTTCTGAGTAACTTTAGACGTTGGCAGTTGGCGAGAGCGTGCGATATGGTCTCTCGGCCCGATACTGAGAGTAGTCAGCTGCTTCTCTATGCTCCATACGATGCCAAGAATATGACGGAAGACGACTGGGTATCATGTAGTAGCTACGATGAACCCGCCGATAACTATAGCGAACATGATAACCTCAGCGACGACGGAACGGTCTATGATTCAGACCAATATGATAGCACATCTCTTAGTGATCAAGGCGATGATGGGATCTCTAATGGGTCACAAAGCGAAACTTCTAATGTTAGCAGCGCTTTGCGACGAAAAGATTTCACAAATTCAGAACTTCCACAAATCAACCCGCAGCAGCCTCTCGATTACTTGATCGACGCAATCAACAATGAAGCAGTAAGGAAATCATTAATCCCTGGATTACCTACATGGGCAACCGACATTTTCTATGAAGATACAGTTGACTATTACGACGAATCGTCAATTCAATTGCGCAAGGCATACAACGCGTCTGGAGGCCGATTAGCTTGCCTTCGACAAAATGAGGCACGTGGGTCCATCTCGCTTAAAGGCATATATGTCACGAGCATCTGGGAGATTATGTCTGCGCCACTTCGCGCTTGGAAAGATTTGAACACGCTAAGTGCTTATCTGAGAGCACATCATAAGTCGCTGCCGCCTAAAACGAGGAACATCGACGCACAACAACAAGAAGCTATTGCTACATTCGGTAGAAAATTTTCTAGATCATCTAGAGTGCACCCTAGGACCGTGTGGCCTTCAAGTTCAATCACTGGTAGTCTTAACCGGTCCCGGTTCCTTGAGGGACTTCCGAAGCCAAAACCATTCACAGCTGGGCCTCCCTCAAGAGAGAACACGCGTATCTACCTGACAACAGACGGAGAATTTGTGCTCACCACGAAGAGTGCCAAAGTTGGAGACAAGATCGTGATATTGTACGGCGGGCGGATGCCTTTGCTCCTTCGCGAAGACACAACATGCAATCATGGTAACACCAAATACTCGGTAGTTGGGAAATGTGTGTTCCATGACGACAAGTATATGAAAGGCAAAGAGCTATCATCAGGAGCTCTACAACATATACCTGAAGAGTTCTTTGAGCTCATATAAGAGTATATATGGCGTGTAAATTTGATAGATGACTTCATAGAAACTAATTGATCGTCGAGGAGGTGTAGAAAGCTATAAAATATCCTCGTTTTACTTTAGACAGATGTTTATTATCTTAGGATATGCTATAAAGTAAACATATACTTTTGGAGAGTAACAGAAAGAAGTTATCTAAGTTATTAGAAGATAGCTAACTTACGAAGTCCCGGTATGGAAATTTATAATTATTAAATTTATAAGCTAGAGTAGCTTAGAAAAGGTTACAATCATGTCAAGATGCAAAACGTCGTGGCACATGATACCACCTCTCCTCATTTGAAAGTTCTTCAACACCTTTTGTTTCTCGGTGTTTACCTGGCCTCATCCATCAATTGCCCTAATGATTGATTGTTTCCGAAGCTTGAACAAAAGACAATGCAATAATTGCTCCAGAAGAAACCCCAGTATGAGGCCGAATGAGTACAGGTGCCGAGCTTGCATTGACTCGCATAGTCGGTGCGCTAAAAGGTAATCGGGCTCTTGGGCATTATTACTGAAAAAAAACTATCCCAAGCAAATTTGTCCGTCACGGTCAGCATTGATTTGCCTTAACTAAAAGCGAAAACATGTGGGACTTTGGATTCCCTTTCTAATCTTTTTTCGTGGCCACGAGCTGAGTAACGTTGAGCTTGACCCAAGTGATTTTTGTCTCTTCGTCTTCATACCTGGCTTCGCTTTCTCAATCTTTCCTAAGCCACCGTGTATGTGCTATGTTATAAGTATCACATTACACGACATAGCAATCCGTTCGCATGCAAAAAGGACTCTGACTTCTTCCTAAGCGGCGAGAACCTTGTCCCGTTGCTCTTTGTCGCAACTATCGGAACTCTGGGAGTACTTTGCCGGTACGCAATTCATCGCCCTTATCTTTGGTACTCCCACTACATGGGATGTCCCGAGGCCCAGGCACCGTATTCTCCGCTTCAGATTCATTCGCTGGAAATGGCCATTCCACGAAGACGTCCCAGCGATGTGAGGTGTTCTTGTGAGGCTCAAGTTCAAGCCGCGGAGTTCGAAAGAGATTCAGTAGACTAACGGTAACGGATGATAGAAGTAACGGATACAAACAGAGTGGATGAATACACTCCCCATGGTGTGCCGTGTTACTCAAGTGACATCAAAAGCGACAGGCAATATTGCGCTTGACATGAAATTTGCATTGACGAAGCATTTGTGGCGCATCATCTGTGGATTCGATTTTGGGGGCCACTTTTAACAATGTTGCCTTAAGATCATCTTCGACTGAGAAGCGCGAAGCCCCACTGAGCTGTGGTCCTGTCAGAGTATTAAGTCGTAAAGCCCGGTTAGTGGCTAAAATCCAGACGGCGTTTGGCGGTGCATGCAGTACATGCAAGCATGGCTGTCATGTTTGCAGGCTCAATGGAGAATTCGGAAGCGCTTAACGTGAAACATGACTCCAATGGCACACGAAGTTCGCTGAATCTTGGCACTTTGTCTCACCCTCACAAATAATAACACGTCACACCTTATCGATATCGTGGCCAGAGACTTCTCATTTGTTTTCCTAAACTTTGCTATAAGGATGGTTTCTAAGCTACTCATCCCGATCCAGTTGATGCTTTACTTCTTTTCTTGTAGCGAGGCAACATTAGCAGCTAATGTTGATACTGACCGGACCGGACCGTTCATATGTCCCCTCAAAAAATGTAGAACGTGTCCAACGAGGGTACAGTTGACCCAGCCAGGAGTCGGACTTGCTTTAGAGATGGACTACGGGTACTTGCGCATCGGCACCAGACAAGCAGATAATTAATGTATCAGACAGGACCGCAGCGATACGATGGCACAATGGTACCGTGCAGCCTATTGTCCAAGTTTCAGGCTCGCCTTCATACGTTGACCTTATGTCGAAACTAGCTTACACGACGCCTCAGACCCGGTTTCCGGATGATATCCCGACCACAGACGGCCAAATGCAATACCTGCTCGGACGACTCCAGCGCATCATCAATAAGCTTCTTGGACGACCTGCGAACAAGCAGACTTCAATCCTCGCGTCAATGCTGAACGACTTGAAGGTGGCTGTAGAAAGAGCACTGCCCCCTGGACAACGAGTCACGCATGCGCTAGTGACTTCTCCAGACTCGATGCGCTTAACGGCAGAAGAAGTCGGCGATGCCTTAGACTACCTGCACATCAAAAACACGATGGCAGAGCCAGATGAGCTCTACTCTTTAACAGCAGCCTTCGTAGGGTACGGTAACGGCCTGTGCAAATCATACACGAAACCATATAGCTGTGCAGAGGAAGAAAAGTTTGATCTTCCTTTCGAACGGGTGCTTGCTGTAGATTTCACGGACTCAGCACTACGCATGGCCATCAAAGGCATGCAATCAGTCGCTGGCTTTGGTGTTGATGCTGCACTTATCGATCCTAAGCTAGGATTTGTCGATGGAATGTCTGAGGAAGAGACCCAGATATTGTTCGCGCAAATCAGCACTCGCCTAAGACGCTTTGTGCAAAAATATCGAGCAAAGATTACAATGATCCTATTGACTGGAACGAGAGTCGGTGATGAGCGCTTCAAAGAGTCATTGAGAGAAGCACTTGCGGATCTGGTTGCACCGCAAGCAATGCTTCGAGGGTCTTTCGGTGTCCAAAATACAGAGTCGGATCAAGTCTTTGCTACTGCGAAAGGTGCTGCCGAAGTCTCGAAGCGGCGACTTGAGGGCCCTGTGCGGTGCGTTTGGAGGGATGACTGCAAGCTACCGCAAGAAGTGAAAGGCGATAATGCTAAGGACGAGAGTATGGAGCTGTGAACAGGTTTGATCAACGCCGTAGACATCATCGGGATTAACAATTCAATACAGATTTATTCTGGTCGTCGATACGTCGTTTACCAATGTTTTATAAACTATGACCTGCTGGACTTGACACTGTCGCCAAGCGTTATGAAAAGGTGTGTGCTGCAGTGGAAGCATGAAAATTCTTGGGGAGCCATGCATTCGATCATACAGCCGTAGCTTCTCATGTTTGTGTTCAACGGTCTAACAAGAAGGTCATGCATCTATCGGATAAAATGTTGGTGTACATTGAACCTGAAGGCTATTACTCTGGAACATGACAAGTAGCGTTCCAACAGCAATGAGCTACAACCTACCCTTCAAGATTAGGTTAAAGTATTGAATTAAGCTCACCCTCTTTTTCTAGCTTCTAGGGCTCCTTGCTGTACGACAGACACCCATGCCAGAGGCCCTTGCATCGGCAATGTAGCATCTTTCTTCCATTACTTCAAAGCCTCGTGCACCGAGGAGTGTTCATTCTGCGAACTCTTCGAAACCCCCTGCCCCAAGCGAGCTTTTCCTGCGCTCTTTTCTAAGCCTTCCACTCTGAAGTATAGCCATTTGGAGACACTTCAAAAAACTCATCCAACGATTCAAATCAGCGTCTCCGTGCATGATATCCTTCCTTGTTGTGAAGGGGATGGCCCTCAATGCAGTCGAAATCGAGTCGAAAACAAAGCGCTCTCTATTTAACGCCATTGTAAGGTGTTTGAAGATTGGTTTGCTGGACCGATTTCTAACCACGCCATGCTGAGACATCTCTAGAAGCTACAATCTGAGGCGCCCCCGCCCCCCGCGGGAAACACGCGCGAATGCGCATCTAGAATTGATGATATGGATGCTCGGAACGCTGTTTTACATTGCGAATTAATTTTGTGCCAGCCCTTTGCTACGAATCCCAGACAGAGAAACTGCGAAACAAGACAAATTTGGTGGAAAGTTGGTAAATGGCGCCCAAGTGAGGAGCTAAATCATGTCTTGCAGAATATCGGTTCTCAGAAGCATGGGGAGAATCTGAAAGAACATTGGGAGAACAATGAGTTAAGACAAGGCTTTGTGTATCGAAACGAGTTCGAAAGGTTTACACCAGCAGAAATCCATTTTGCTGAGAAGGACCGACGAATCGAGAATCATCCTAAAGGAGCATGAGTTGAATCAGCTCTCATATCTTCAGGTACTTGGGTTATCCAAAGTACATCGGCTGAGGTCATCAGCTGTTAAAGACCAGAGCTTGTTCTATACATCATTATTTCGCGCTTTGCGTGAAGCAGGCACTGGTGTATCTTGTGCACACATACGCGACCTACGTGGCAGTACACTATTCCAGATCAGCCATAGCATGGGAGAACACTCAGAATAGCCGTCTCATCAATGAGGTAAGCTCCAAACGGGGCTTCTGGCAGCCTGTTCTAGCGTCCCATCCCTCCTACTTGTATAAAACCCGCATATAAGCGAGGTACACGCCTTACCCACTCCAGCTCAACGCAAAATAGCCTCATTCCTCACTAGATTATGGGGCTTTTGCATCGTTCAAGACTTTGATTGCGTAGTTTATCAAGGCATCCCTCAAGGCGCTTGGGATAAGTATCAGTTGTTACCGTTTATGTCCAAGTTTTACCCAAGTATGAGACGCTGGGAAAATAAAGTAACGAAAGGGCAGGCGTGTGTCAGTCCTAACTGTTGGTTAGTCTACAGGGTACAACCATAGGCGAGCTTTACGCTTATTGGTGGTTCCTTGATTTTGATAAGCAGCATGCACCAGCCCCGCCTCGAGTGAGGAAATGGTGGAGATAAAGCGCGGTGAAACGCCCCACTTCCTCCGCATGGCTCTCGTAACCATCCTGCTGGTGTCCAGCCTGACGGTCACGTTCTACATATTCCTTCAGCAACATCGTGCAGCCAAGCTACCTCCAGGACCACGCCGTCTCCCGATTATCGGTAATCTGCACCAAGCGCCTTCGGGAGCCGTTTGGGTCAAATTCCAGCAGTGGGTGGAGGAGTATGGCCCTCTTGTTAGCCTCGACTTTGGGGGTACGAGTGTTATACTCGTTGGAAACTACGAAGTAGCTCGAGACTTGCTAGACAAGCGTGCAAACATTTATAGCAGTCGACCTCGTGCGGTAAGTGCATGCAAACCCTCACGACTATGACGATTGAACTACGATTAATAGTCCCAGGTTATGGCCGGAGAATTGACGACTAAGAATAAACACATCATGTTTAGAGCATTCGACAAAGAGTTCCTCGCACATCAGCGACTAGAGGCGCCTGTTCTGAGCCCACGAGCGTCGGCATGCTACACGCCCGTCCAAGACCTGGAAAGCAAGCAGTTGCTGAAGAATCTACTAAGTACCAACAATCATCCAGCGCAGTTCGAGCGATACACAGCAAGTATTCAGTATACGCTAACCTTTGGCTATCGGATTGTCACTGGTGAAGAATGGCAACTCAAAGCTAGTCACGTTGTCATACAAAACATTGTTGCTGCCGCTGAGCCAGGAGGATGGATTGTCGACGCTATGCCCTCCCTCAATCGTTTGCCAGCATTTTTGACTCCATGGAAAAAAACAGCTGAAGAATGGTATAAGCTCTGGAACGACTTAAATATGGCTAACATGCAAGGTGCACTTGAATGCGACGGTTGGAATTGGACGAAAGAGTTCATGAAGTCGAAAGAAGCACAGAATATGACCAAAGAAGAAATTGCGTGGGACCTGGGAGTGTTATGTGATGGGGGAGTTGAGACGACGAACATGACGCTGCAAGTTTTCATATTGGCTTGCATCGCATTCCCCGAATGGATACCCAAAGCTCAACAGGAACTGGATGATGTGGTTGGTGAAGGACGCCTGCCGACGTTTGAGGACCTCGAGAACCTGCCGTACCTTCAAGCTGTCGTGGAGGAAAATTTTCGCTGGCGCCATATCGTCCCAAGTGGCGTGCCACACGCGACGACCCAGGACGACTACTACAAAGGTTACCTCATTCCCAAGGGTTCGACGATCATCCCGTTGTACCTTACGATGCGCAACGATCCACAGTTTTATGATTCACCTACAGAGTTTCGTCCTGAGCGTTGGAAGGGCAAGACCGGATTCAATAACTTTGGGTACGGGCGAAGGGTGTGTCCAGGTCGCTTCATCGCGCGCAATTCACTTGCCATCGCATTCGCCAGACTGCTATGGGCGTTCGACATCAAATCAAAGGACGGTAGCATTCCGTCGGTGGATGAGGGCATGTTCACTACTGGATTCGTGTCTGCACCAAAGCCATTTGAGGCCTCTTTCAAATCTCGAAGTGAAAGGCACCGCCGTGTCATAGAAGAGTCGTATGAGAATTCGGAAAAAGATGTAGCAAGGATGATGGATCAGATTCAAGCGACTCAAGTATTGCTAGGGCTTAGCCCGAGGGGTTGAGTATCCATTCTAGATGCCGGAATAAAAAATTACATTGAAATTCGCTATATGGTCATGAACACGTTAATTCCATCTATATTAAGATTATATCTTCTGGAAATCCACAGTCAAGGAATTCCTTACATAGATCCCGGAGAGTGCTCCAATATCCGAGGGTCTTGGTAGATTTGTATGCATGGCATATGCATTACTCGAACCTGCTTCAAAATCCCGGTCTTCGGCAAACTCAATTACCGATTCTGTATCGTCATGTGTCTTGTGGAAACGGCTACGCTTGGTCGCTGGTGCACTTCCGTAGGTATGTGTTGAACGAAAGTTTACGTAGTTTTCACCAGGTGCAGCGCTAGATTTAAGGCCACTAAATATGCCACCGAAGGACCGGAAGACGGGACGGAGGAGGGGTAGGGAAGCTGGTTGGAGTGTTAGCTATGGGGCGCCCAAGCATCGTACGGGGGATCTACTAACTTGCGAACGACGCAAGATTAACATCGCAAACCGCCCATATCTGATCGTCAAGGCCGTCCCATGTGAGGTCAAGGTCGGTTTTCTTATCAAGTGCCACGGTATGAATAATAGTGCCTAGGGCTGATCCACACACCCTTCAGAGGTCAGTCGTGTTATGTCACAATCCAATATTTTTTGCTTACAAAATTCCCGACATAAACATGACACCCACCGCGATCTTTTTCGATGTGCGCATGTGCAGTTTCCAGATCTCAATAAGAGGACAAAGCAAGATGGCGACTTCGAGGACAAAATGAGGTATTCCCGCACCAAAAAGTGATATCATAGGTGTCAGAGGGCAATGTCCTGGAATGTCCTTGTTCCAAAACTTTTGGATCGGTTGGCATTGTATCAAGATGAGTATGACCTGAGTCTGTTAGTACACCAACATAACGCTCACAATAAAACGCAGACATACTCTGACAATTAGCCAGCCCACGGAGCAAGCAAAGAGTATTCGGATAGGCTGTCGAAGGATAGACAGAGAGAACATCCTCCAGTATAACCCCAGAATAACAAACTTCGACAGGCCTACAGAGAACGTGTACAGCCACATGTCAGCCCAGAGGTCTAGGAAATAGTGGTGTACAATTTCTTCAGTAGGCATGTTGATCTCTCGGATTGGAATTCCGAGACCCCATCGTACTTCTATCGCAGCATAAGTAGCTATTGGGCGACAGCGTGAGACTACATACTATACAAGCTTATGAATGTAAATCCGCTCCCAACCACCTATACGATCGTGAGCACAATATCGGATTGGGTAACACAGTATACTTACGAATGCGATAATAGCCACGTAGTCTTCCCAGGTGAAAGGCATCCGCGTTTTGCGGCGGGCGAACATTCTCAGCACCAACGCCACAGCCGCAGCCGTATACGGGATGAGTGCTGCAGCATACAACTCGGGCTGCCGGTTGGAAACCATTGTGCACCATATGCAGATATGTGTAACTGTGGCATGAGAGAGTTGAGTAATGACTTAGCCAGCTGGCGATTATATGAAAAGCCAGGGTAAATGCGAAGAAATGCACATGCAGCGCAGTTGCAAGGCGATCAGAATTGCGATCGAATTGGCTCTGCTGCTCCGATGCTCTGCTCACGGCTGGCGTTTCACGTCAGGGGCGTTTCCTCCGACAGTGACGGGCGATCAACTTGATAGGGTCGCGTACCGGATGTGCCGGGCAAGGATACGGGCAATTTAGGAAGGTGACGCAGATCTGGGACCCCACCTGCAGCAACCCGTGTTTTAGAATGCACCTATCGACACTATGCGGTGCATTGAAGGCTTGTATTGATTTGGAAAAGAGGGCCTCAAAGGCTCTAGGGACGTCAAAAGAACTTCGAAAGTTCTTTTTGCGGTTGTAGCGGTTGAGTGAATGGTCATGGTTGGACAGCGCATCATTCAACACAACCCCCTGTCTTTTCATCCCCGAATACGGCCCCGTTGGCCCGCTAGATAGTGAGATCAATGTCTTAGAAATCTCCGCGATTAGTGTCGTTTTACGGGTCATTCGTGCCCGAAGATTGGAACCATAATAACACATAGGTGGAATGGTCTGATCCTTGCCTGGGATGATCGAGGTCGTCATGACTTTCGAAAAAAAAGTTTTTGCAGCAAGAGTATGTGTCTCGTTAACGCTGTGAGCTGGGTGCAGAAGGTTCAGCGCTTCTTATTTGGAAGTACCGAGACCCACAAGCACAGACAGTATTTCCGACATCCTTCCTAGTAACAGGAAGAGTACGCGCGTTTTGCCTTTATCATGGATATCCATAACCAATCTGCCGGAAGCGGAACCAGATGTTCACTGCTTCATGGTGATCCCGTTCTGTGGAGACCTCCATTCATGAGTCGAGGCTACGCCTGGACTGATACCCGGCAAGGGTGAGGGTGATTCATCAGCGTGTGCATGGAAGATGTGGGCGAGGCCAGCTTGCTGCATAAGAATACGTGCTCTTTCTAAGGCGCGGCGGATGAGAGGTAGCTGAGCCCAAGGCCGCAAAGCTTCGTATCCGTTGCGAATGTGCTGTTCCTGTCGGGTCTCTTCGGCAAATGCCAGTGCTGGGTGATTGAATGCAACAAGTAAAGTGGCAAAGCATGCAAATGTCCTTATGCACGAAATTAGCAAAGTTCCCCGCTCAAAAGAAGTAGAAGCTTACGTATAAAGGGTGAAATGTGTTCCCATTTTTCGTCCCATCAATTGTTCGTCGGCGACACTCATGACAAGAGCGGCGCTCCGCATGCAACTCTGCGCATGATCTCGGGTGACCATTAGAGTTTCTTGGTCTTGAATGGTTGCATCGCCTTCGCTATCCTCCAAGATCTTCAATACCGATGGCCAGCCAAGCACGACGTGCAACGCAATGTACTGACCCCTTAGAAAAGACTTCCTGGAGTCGAAAAGAGGCGTTGAGTCTAACGGAAAGCGGACCACTGAAGGCAGATGATCGTACCATTCTCGAACTTGTTTTCGCAATTCTCCAGTTACGACGGGGGCAAAAATGACGCGCCCGCTGTGGTAGCCAACCACCTCGAGGGTCTGAGTTAAGAACTTCCTCAAACTGATCTGTGCCAAGAAAAAGTAAAACCCCGAGTCTTCTTCCTCGAACTGGGGAAGAGGAACAAGCTCGTGAAAGTGACGAAGTCCGATTGGATGCATTTTAGACGTGGCTTCGACTCTGAATGACGTTAACAGGGCTTCGGGATGCTGAAAAGACGCTAGGGTTAAAGACGAACTCACTCATGAAGAATCGTGGAGCAAGCCCAAAAAGCACGGTTAAATGCTTCTTGTGATGATGGATCAAATCGTCGCATCGTCTTGGAGCTCAGGATGTGCATACAATCCCGCGCTGCTGATGTGATAGAGTTCCAGGCTTGTAGTGGCCGGATAGCGAATTTGAAATAAGATGCTTGCAGGATCCGACATTGCAGGGTAACTAGGCTGCCGGTCCGTAGAGACAGGCGTTCGAGGATTTGGGTACCGCGCGCAAAGTACTCCAAACCTGGCGTGAGGTTATTGGGGCTCTCATTTCTGTCCTCTGAGATCGCGCCAAGAGCCAGAATCATGAATGCGAGGCACGTTGGTGCGTTGGAGTATGCAAATCCCCCAGATTCTGCTTGTTCTAGCGCATTGACACAGGTTTGTTGATCAAAAATGGGCGTCCATCGAAGAAAGTTTTCGACAAATGATTGTTGTAGACGTCGACACATCCGCCGAGACAGATCAACTGGCCTTTGCATGATTTCATCGCATTGGTCGGCCAATTGTTCACCAGCTAGGATTTCATCATCGTAGAAGTCAGCTGTGTAGTCCCAGCTTTCTACATGGATGTACGATGGAGCACGAAAAGTGGTAAGACTGGGTCTGGGAGTCATTCCTTCGGTGCTTGTCTGACGGTAGGCAAAATCATATCCCACTGGAGTTCCAACTGACGGGACAGACATGTTAGCATTATTTATGTACTCAGCAGCCTTGCTGTTTATGCTGGAGTGGCGCGACCTGGATTGTTGTGGAGGATGAATTTCGCTGTGGCTAGGCGCGTTTGGAGAAAGAACGGCAGAGTTGTGTACCAATTGGTGCGCCGACTCCAACTTGGTTTCGAGCTGTTGCAATCGTCTCTCAATATTGGCAAGCGCATCTGACGGTGGGCCAGTCGGTTTGGCCCGGTCACCAACCGTCGGTTTTCGATAAGTACATTCAATACCTAAGTCGGTACAGAAACCACAGGACTGAAGGGGTCAGTGACAAGGAAAATGAGATCCGAGATCGTTGCCCGAACCGGCTTCTGCGCGTCACAACGCGTCTTTCGGAACCTGCAGACATTGCACTAGAACGCGTCAGATATGCAATTAGATGCGAAAACAACAATTGTTACCTACAGCAATCGCTATGCGCTTCCTAGGATAGTTTTCCACAACAGTCAGAGCGTCATGCGGACTCATGGATTGATGACCATCTTCTGGTATAGCCTGGGACTGGTCTGTCCCAAGTGATCCATCATATTTCCTTTTCTCGGTCATGACAAGGCGGGAGCAATCACTGAACACAGGCCTAACAAAATGGGATTCATGTGATTCATGTCTGGAAGCTGAGGTTCTGAAGAAGCACGGCCTAGGATGGTCGGCGTGTAGCTTCCGTGGAGACCCCGCATTTCGCTTGTTCGTTGCTTCTAGAACACTATCCACATTAAGAGCCTCACCAAAGGAGGCCGGGGCTAGGTTACCCGAGTAAGAGTAGTTTACACGATATTATACAACTGGCATGCGATTACACAGCAGCGCGCCCCATATTCTCTTTGCCTTCTCTTTCCTTCTTACGAGCCTCCCGCTGAGCTTTCCGCATTGCTCTTAGATCCGGGGGCTTCTCGATACCTAGCTTAGTCCTCAATTCATCAACATCCGTCTCAAGCTCTTCCTCCCAATAAACGTTTATGACGTCGTCACTGCGTGCACCGTTCCGGGCAGCCCATGGCCCATATATTTCCCAGAACCTTCGCCATTCTGCTTTCTTCAATGTGAAGGCGCTGAACACGGCCAGGCCTGTCATTGGCAGGCCAGTGTTCGCAAATTCAAAAGCCTTCAGGGCAACCTCTCCTTCGCGAAAGACAGGAAGTCCAACCAAAGCATGGTAAAAGTCGTGACATTCACGATATCGCTGCATGACATAGGCACATTCTTCGTCATCTATATATCTGACTGCCGCTCGTGTGTCCGGTGACACGCCCTCTGCATCCAACCACGCGGCGTATGCGTAACCCACAGTATTCGGCGGGAGGCTGCGAAGACGCGGGATATCAAGGGACGTGGATGTCAGTCGCGGTCGATCGCGCAGTATCCGTCGGCCTGTAGGACTCAAAAGCATGCGGTTGCGGAGCTTGTCTATGAAGTATGGCTGAGCGGTAGCTTCGCCAAAGGATGCGATGAGGTCTGCCAAAAGTGTAAGCACAAAATTCATCGAAGGACCGTCATTGAAGTGAACGCACCCCCCCGTCGTGGGTCTAAGAAGCTCTGTAGCCCTGAGCCGAATGCTAGGCCCAGCCTCTCCGTAACTGTCAGCGGTATGTGGCCCTCATAGTTTGGTGGAGGCCGGTTGAGGACGGAGAAGCAGCGTGAGGGCCCTGTAAATGATAACGTCGGGGCGCTTGCACGTGTAGAGAGCCTCTGGATCTGAATAGTACACACGCGCTTTGCCATTGATGCGCTCCAAAGGCAGATGCTTCTGGTGGTGAGATTCCGCAGTGTCTTGCGAACCATGACATGATACAGCCCTTATCGATAACCTGCGCCACCACCGCCACAAGTAAAGCACGTTATTGCTCCAATGACTCCCTTCGCAAAATTGCCAACCAGTAAACTGCGCCATTCATTCCTGATTGCAATCTTACCATTCGCATTGTCAGCTGTGCTGGCAAATTGAAGGCTATCGTCTATCGTCGCAGTCGCCACAGCTCCAGTGGTCCCTCGCGCTTTAAATCAAACCTTTACCATACTGACTCACTCCAAAATAGCTACGTACAAAGCATGGCAGCTGCACTCGACCCAGGAGAGCAACATACCAGGTTCGTAACTTGGGCCCAGGAGAATGGCGTCGAAATTAATGGTGTGGCGCCTGCCCAATTCTTGGACCGAGGAATGGGCATTGTCGCAGCACGAGACATCGAAGTCAGTTATTGTTACCTTTCAATCATTTACAAAAAGCTAAATCCCCAAGAAAGGAGATCGTCTAGTAGATGTCCGTAATACCTCGCTTGTTCACATTGCCTTACCTTCGATCAAGGACCTGAAGCTGCCGGAGAACGCCACTGTCCATGGAAGACTGGCCGCCTCGCTAGCTCTCCGGTACTCCGACCCAGGTCATCAAGAGCACAAGTACTGGCAAGACGTTTGGCCGACCCCTGCAGATTTCAAAAGCACAATGCCGCTCTATTACCCTAAACAACTCCAGGACCTTCTGCCACACGCCGCAGCGATTTTATTGGCAAATCAACGAGCCAAACTGGAGAAAGACTGGAACGACCTCAAGGCCCACATTCCTGCAATTACCAAGGACCTCTTCTTGTATACCTGGCTCATTGTTAATACTCGAACATTCTACTGGGACTACCCTGACCTACCAAACTCCCACCCGAGACTACCTAAGAGAAAGAATAAATTGACCGCTGATGATTGCTACGCCATGTGCCCATTCATGGATTATTTCAATCACTCGGATGTAGGGTGTGATCCTCAACATGATAGCAAGGGCTACAGTGTCACTGCAGACCGAGAGTATAAAGCTGGCGAAGAAGTATTTGTCAGCTACGGAAGTCATACCAACGACTTCTTATTAGTCGAATACGGCTTTATGCTTCACAACAATACACATGATTCCATTCCGCTAGATCACTTAATTCTTCCTCTTCTGAGCACTGCGCAGTCTGTTGCTCTTAAAGAGGACGGGTTCTACGCAAAGTACACGCTGTTTCCCACCTCTCCCACTATATGCCACCGCACGCAAGCCGTATTACGTCTGGTTGTTCTCGACACAAAACGATACTCTTCATTTGTCGGTGGCGATGATGATGGGTCTCGGGATCAAGCACGACTCAATGATTATCTAATCGGTGTTTTGACCAAGTATTCAAGAGATATTATGGTCGTCTTGGAGGAGTTGCAGGATATCAAGGTGGTAAAGGGTAGCAGAAGAAACACCAGGAGAAGTTCGAGCATCACAAGTCAGAAAGATGAAGGTATTCGTCCTGAACAGAAAGATGTTTTGATAAGAAGGTGGAAACAAATTCGAGATATCGTAAACAAAGCGGTGGAAGCGTTATCTGTGTAGTTTTTTGGGCCGCGTTCGTGAACACAACCTTACAGAACGCTATAAAGCCTTAGATGAACCCTCAACTTCAAACTTTTCCTTGACCGTGAAGAGCGATTCCCTTTTGATGCATACTTTGATGGGCCGCTTACACTTACTTCACGTCTGTCAGGAATCAACCCACTTCCCATTCTCACTATCCAGCACACGCACTGACAGAGGGTGGTGGACCTGGAGCACTCTTAACCTAATCTAATATATACTTAGTCACCCACAGTACTCTCTCCGAGTAGAGCTCTTTTTAAGCTATTGATATATGCAGGAAGATGATATGTAAAGAAGAACAGTTATGAGATATATTTCACGACAGTTACAACAATGCTTATAAGAATCTAGCTAAAGAGTGGCAGTGTACAGCAACCTAAACGCAATATCGTATGGAATATATGCTAGAAAGAAATGAGATGAATTGAAATGCTATAACCCTAGTAAGAAATGGACAAGATTTGTTCTGCGGTGTCTCTTGCGATGTCTTCAATTGCTCTAGTCTTATATCCCATTTGCATCCCCGTCTCAAGGGAGCCAGCACTCAAATTCTTGTGTGTTAGGCCCGCTGCCGTCAACAACCCTACAGAAACGATTTGGCTTACGATTGGGATCATTTAGCGGGCTCAATCCATGGGCCTCTTCCATTTCCTGACCTGATGGAGTCCCATCAGAGTTGTTGATATTCATATTTGCTTGTCTAGGTGCGTAAGAAAACCCCATCCTCGTTCCGAAGGCGCTTATGGGTTTGATTTCTGGATCCACTGGTAAGTCCTTCATTAAGTAGGTGTCTCCATCGTATGACAATTTGAAATCCGTCAGGAAGATGTGGCTGTTGTCAAAATTGCTGAGCGTGGCTTTTTTAATGTCCTGGTCCTCTTCGCGAGTTAATTTCACCCAACTTGGTGCAGTTCATTGGGGTGAATATTTAGGAGACCGGACCTTTTTTCGTTGACATTTCAATACAGATGCACACCAATGACGGTCTGAAATTTAGTGAAAAGGCTTCGAATTATCAGGCTACCAGGGAGGCAGAGGGAAAGCCGGACAGAAGTAGGGCGGGACCATATAAATGGACTAGGGATCTTCATGTCGCTTTTCGAAAGGGGATGAAGAATGCCATACTGAGGCATGCATACCTAGTGATTGGAGCTTAAATAAAATCAATATAGTCTATGATATGTCCTGAGCAAAAATGTGACCAGAAGGGCGTGCTATTATTCTTCCCTTGCTGAGAGAAGCTTGATCATGTTCTATCAATCTCTGTTATATGATACCGCTCCACAACCCCTTCGCATTCAGCCAAAACACTTGATCCTTCTCCTCCGTTGAGAGGAATTCTGCATCCGCAAGGCCTGCGATATTGGCATCAACATCCCAAAATCCGATACCGTACGGATAGTCCTGGTGTTGTATTAACAGTTCGTTCTCAAAACATCAAACCCAATTTAGGCACTTACAGTCCCAAAAACGAGCTGGCTTATAGGAATTGCCATTCCCGAAGTCAATCCTTTGACCTGATTCGGGAACACTGGGCCCGCACTGTCATACCAAAACCGCTCCTTGTATGCCTTTTTCGCTAATTCTGACACATTCGGGAAGCCGAGTAAAAATCGCTCAGAGATGTCTGGAAAGGCGCCTGCGCCGTGAGATACTCGCCAGTGCAAGTTGGGGAACTTAACGATGGTTTTGTTTGCCGTGATGCTGGATATCGCTCGGGCAGTTTCGAAGTAGAATTCACCTAAGCCAGAGCGTAAGGGCGCTGTATATCTCAATCAGCATACATTAAATTTTGATAGAACTAAGGCCTTACAAGGCCTAGAATTGATCAATCGGCCATCGTCCAACTTGATCACCGGCTCCGTGGGGTGGATGAAAACTACCACTCTGTCTCCAAGCCCTGCATTTATTGCGCGTTTTTGCAAGAACTCCCACAGTGGATCAAATCTTCCTTCTCCAGGGTACAATCCCTCATGGTTCGTTAAAACGCCTACACCCACCGCGTCTAGCTGATCCAGCGCGTACCTCACTTCTGTAACCGCTTCCTCGACGTACGGTAGCGGTGTAATCGCAAACCAACTGAACTTGTCCGGATACAATCGACACAGTTGTGCAGAGAATTCATTTAGTAAGCGGGCAAGAGCAATAGTCTTCTTCTTCCTCAATACCTCTTCATCTTTCGGAAAAGCGTTTGCCTGCGGCGTCGATACACAAAGAACTGAACGTGCGATCTGATGCTCGCTCATGAATTGCAGATGAGCACTGACATTCCATGATGGAGTTTCGCGACCTGCAGCTTGCGGTTCGAGAGCGCGGAACCAATCTGGAATGGGATGAGTATGCGTATCTATCCTCGAGGCATTGCTGAAGTCAAAAGATGGAGTGGATGCGGCGTTAGCAGAGAGCGCAGTGATGGAGTCCAAAGCGTCTTGATAAAATGGAAGGATTGTAATGTCTATTGAATCACGCCGGGCGTTTGATTTTATACGGTCTAGCAGATCTGCTTCGGCCATGCTGGCAAAGAAAACAATGTGTGCGAGTAAATGGTGGAGCTGCATGATATCAGTCAGTTTTTAAGCATGTCGTGTGTGAAGACAAACACAAATTTGGGTCAATTCTCTCTTAAAGAGATGATCTTTAGGGTAGGTCTTGTTGGTTACAACGATCTGCAATGCTGATCGAAATGATGATTTTAAGCTGCATGTGAGGTTCCGGCTCCCCGCACCATCCTCGTGCAGCATCTGTACACAGTTCTGATGGAGTCAATGTCTTCTTCACACTCAACTTTCAAGTCAATCGAAATGAATTTAATGGCGCAGATTCTAGTCAGCACGGTCTTCCACCACATTACATGCAAAGGTAAAAGATATATGAAACCCACCTCGGAGCTGGTAAAAAAAGGAAAGTTACTTGTAGGCATAAAGAAAGTCGTGACTTTGTCATTGGCGCCTGGGAATCAAGAAAAGCTAAGGTTCAGGCCCTATCTACTCTTTCAAACACCTTAAGCAACCCCAACTGTCTTCGCAGCGGGTTGGTGCCTCAACGGCAGCTGCGGTGCTGGCAACCCAGCAGGAACCTCGTTGATACTCCCTGGCTCAATATAATCTCTATACCCGTTAACCCTCAATCTGAGCTTCCTGCTTTCGGCATACACAACTCGTCGCATCCTATTCGTGCTGCCAAGCGGTTGATGCTCCTTCAGCCCGTGCCAGCTATTCACCGTAATTCTATCATCCCACCATGTCCTGAATTCTGGGAGCCAGCTGTCCTGCGGCTCGAATTCGATCGTTGCAATTTGCTCGAATGGGTACTTCTTGGGATCCCACTCGATGCCGATGTCGTCGACGGGCTGCTCGTTAAGATCTTGCAGCATCTGTGCGCAGAAGGAGTAGGTCACTTTGTTGGTCATGTGGAAGCTACGGACATTTTGAGAGATAATGTTGATTGGGTCGTCATCCTTAATCTCGGTGTCTTCGAGGGCTTTTTGTTCTTTGCTGAGGGGGAAGACACCGTATTTGGCTACATTGTCGCCATGTCGGTAGGCGGACTGAGAGTACTCGGGCATGGCGACCACTGTCACATAAAATCAGTATAACTGCACGGGACCTAGCTGGTGTACGAGTACTCACTGTGCTGTTTTGGCAGCTGTCCACCCAGTGTTGCGACATCGGCATCCACACGCTTTGACTGCTCATCCGCAAATGCACGCAGATCATTCCAATTCCGTTCAAGTGCATCAGCGATATCATAGGTGGTCTGAGGGTCTCGCAGCTCGAGGATCGGGTAGTTGTTGAACGTCCAATCTTGCGTCTTCTTATCTTCCCCCCAAAGCTTTTCGCCCTCGATACCAAAGATCTTCATTCCAATACCTCTAGGTGCGGCAGCATTGTCTGGTACGATCTTGGGCGTGAGAGAAGAGTAGCGCATGATGACATTGTATGAGCCTGGCTTTTTGAACATGCCCTGGGCGAGATAAGGAGGCAGGTCGCCGTGAACGGTGAACTTGCCCATGACGCACTAAAATATTACGACGTCAATACAGTTCTCAAGATTTATATTGTTTCGCATTGTACATGGTGAACTTACGCCCTGAGTCTTCAAATGCGTACCTCGAAGACAATGCATATGCTCGTTGAAGTTCATGATTTGGAAACGATTGAATTGGTCAGACACTTCCTGGATTTTCTCTTTCTCACCAGGTTGAATGGTTTCAACTCCTGGAGCATCCCACTTGACGTATGTACCCGGTGCCTTCTTGCCTTGTCCGCCAGCCTTGACTGTTCCGCTAGGGACTTTGCCATTGCGGATATTTTGAATCCTGTGATAACCCATGGGGCAAGTTTCGATTTTGTTTCCATTCATTTCGGCGTTTTCTTTTGGTGATTCTCTTGAACAGTTTGCCTTTCTGAACTTCTACCATGTGGGTTCCGAGGGCTACTTAAACCATTGCGCTCGCCTACTGCCATCCCCGCAACCGCTTTTAGCTTCCATCTTGCCGGTAGTCGTGCCTGTCATATTGTTCACTCTGCAAAGTCCAGACGTAGTGCTCAGCAATAATGCGGGGTAGCGTGTCACTGATTTCAATTCTCAAAGGATGAACCCGCGAACGCGGCGTCGGAAGTGACTCCGGAAGCTCCCTTCCCACATCCGTTATACGCATCAATCCCATTTAGGTGTTATGGGATTCTCTATTAGACCAATCATAATGCATTCGAAAGCAACCGTGCCAATCTTAGTTTCCCCGTTGTTGCGTTGGTCCATTACGATTGGAGGCCTGGTTTGGTGATTTGGAAGATGCGTAGATCTTCAAGATCCGATCTCGAGTCACGAGTGTAAACTCAAGTCTTAGGGTCGACGAAGAAAGCATGAACATGACGTCACGCGGCCATAAGCTGCTTCTAGTCCCCTAAAGCTCCTTAGAGCGGCTCGATAGCTCTTTCAAAACACTGTTCTGAAGACTGACCTCGCCCTTGAATCTTCTGAACCCAATTTGAATACCCCTCGAACGAATCTCCCTCCACCAGTGATCACAACATTCTCTATCGACCAAAACTCCTATCCTTCCAAATTTTGAAGTTTCCAAGTAAAGAATGGTCGTCCGTACATATCGAACCCGCGCAATCATTGGCTAGACGAAGATACTTAGAAAATGTTTCCCATGACAAAAGCACACAGCTCAACATGTACCATTCCCTACAGCAAACTTTCGCCCAAGAATCGCAGCTTCGTGGATGATGACTGTATTCGCTCTGCCTATGATGATGGGCTCAAGCAATAACAGCCTGAAGCAGCGCCACCATCTCCTTGAGATTTTCGTGGCACTCGTTTCCTTTCTGATATTCTGTACTTTCCAGTATTCTAATCAGCTGTTAATGGCGTCAATAATGGTAACCAAAGGAGTAACAAATCCTAACTAGAGGTTGTTGAAATTAGGCTCGAGCCAGCCATTGCTAATGTGAATAACATGGTGTCGAATTCCTCAAACTGAATGGACGTTTAGGGCCTCGTTGCGTAGAAAGAAAAAGGTCAGCGAAATTCATGCTGTATTGTATACTCTAGCTGTATGTCGTGGGATGATGTACATTTGGATACTGACGCTTCTGCTGTATTAAGTGCCGTCCGTTAGCAGGGTTAATATGATTCGAAAGACCAGCGTTAATGGCCAATTGAGGATTGGATATTATATCTGAGCCATCTACCAGCCGTGGCTAGCGGGCTTCAGTGAGGTTGTGATATCCCTGAGGCAAATACAAAAGACGTCGAATGCATACAAGCTACCACATGCTGCGGCCCAGATTCTCGAAGCCTTCTTGTAGTACCTTGCGGCCAGCGAGCTGATTCGCAAATTCCAGCTTTTGCTGCAGCATCCAGTCGTGGTGATTATTAAGCGCAAAGAGCATGCCGGCGATGAACGTGTCCCCTGCGCCAATGGTATCTACAACCAACCCGTCCTCTTCTTCTGGGGATTGCCATGCCTTGACATCTGCCCATGCCTCATCGACTCCTTTCTTGACTACTGTCGCACCACCAGCACCCCACGTACAACACAGGATCGCCCCTTCTCTTGTGTTCGAAAGCTGTGACTCAAGAAATGACCTTGCATCGAGATACCCGTTCTTTTGAGCCCACAGCTTCGAATAGAAGACTACATCCGCATACTTTGCAGCGTCAGCCATTCCCACACGGTCAGGTTTCTCGCACTCAACACTGATCTTGAGGTCCGGAGAGGTATTTCGCAAGAACTGTACACATTGCAGTGTGACCTCGGGAATACGGCCTTCAAAATGGAACCAGCCGGGTCGCCAAGCCTGCGTATTGTGTTCGATTTTGGCAACGAACTCATCCGTAGTCATCTCAGGGAGTTCGTTAATACTGACAATCGTTCGTGAAAGCGTCTGTTGGCTCTGAATGATGTAGCTTGATGCGGCTTCTTGATGACCGTCCCGAAAGATACTAGCGCCATCTAAATCCACACTGGGTATCGAGTCGCGAACGAATCTCACTGCGTCTGAGTCCTTGTTTGGAAGTATGCAGAGTAGATGCAATTGCGTTGCAGCATCGCCCGCTGACCTTGAGGGATCGTGCTCAAGCAGCTGTGCTAGTACTTCGAGGGTGTTTGCCGTGTTGCCTCCTCTTCTCCGTGTGATCTTCTTCGCACGGAGTTTATCATCTTCAATCGGGAAGTGTGGGACCGTGAGGATCGTATCGATGTAAACGGCTCCAATAAAAATGATATGAGTATCTGGCATTGTTGAAGACGGTGACCAGTGGGCTGAGAGATGGTGATGCAGAGGTAGGGAGAGCAGGGGACGTCATGGAGCTGGTGCAAGATCAAACGCGTTTGCACGTAATCACATGGTCTTTTGATTGTGGAGTCTCTTGAAAGCTGGTTTGGAAAACACATCACGGTAACTGAGCATGAACTAAGGGTTGTGATTGACGTTTGATTGTCATTTGAAGAGGATTCCGACATCTGCGAGAGATGACACATGTTCCGTGCTTCCGTTCTCCGTATATTCCCAATAATGAGTGAAAACCCTGGTATCACAATCAAATCGCTCAAACGCCCCGAGGAAATAATACAGAAATAGACAATTTCACAACAGATCATTCAGTATGCTGTACCTGTGTGCCCCTTTCCTTTACCGTCATGAACGTACTCATCCTGCTCATGCACCGGACTGATCGGCTGTACTGTTACCCCTCCTTGTCCACCGTACCAGCCGTTCCCTCCCCTATTCATGTGGCTATACCCTGCTTCCTCTCCGCCTAGGTCATTGAAGGCTCTTGTTCTCGGCGTCATTGGCGACTTCATTCCGCCGATTGTGCCAGGTGTGCGAGGTAGTTGTTGTAGCTCCCACATGTGCTGCCATTGCTCTTCGGCCGTCATCTCATTGTCATAGGGCGAGCTGGCCCATTTCTCTTTCTCAGCCTTCTTCTCGGCTTGCTTGGTTGCGTGCGCGGCTTTTTGAGCGGCGGTGGGGATTAGGGAATACGCGCTTGCTACAATGAAGAGGGCGTAGATTGACCTGCCAGCTTGATAAGCATTCAATCTCTTCACATAACTCAATCTCCTTTTAGGAGCATCAGTGTAAGAGGTACGTACAGCATGATCACACTAACTGCGAAGCTGCTCTTAGCTTGCATGCAGTAACTCCTAATCTGCTTATCCTCCACAATGCCGCAGCTCTTCGTAATGAACCATGGCGGGCCGTTATTGATGCGCTTCGGGTCGATGGTATCAGGACTTGTTTGGACGTGGATTCCATACGCCCATAGGGTGAGCAGGGCGATGTGAAGTATGAGTGAGGCGAGCGGAACGAAGACGTTGAGGAACCAGAGGGTCGATTTGATCAGCCAGAAGAACATGCACACTACGCCGATTACGAGGTGGTATTGAGTATTGCTGGGGAATGTGTTAGTGAAGTTCATGTATTGATGAAGCCGGTTGTGCGCATAACCCAGTCATGCTGGTTTTTCCATCCGTCTCTTCCGCATTCGCTCTGATCTCGAGCGTGAACTGGATGGAATAAGACTCACAAGCTACTCCAAACCAGCGGCATCTTTACCGGGCGGTAATTGGCATATGCATATAAAATTGTAGTCGGATCGCTATTGAAACCCATGACGCCTCCCTCCCTCCACAAGATTGTCCTGTACAGGTTTGGCGATGCGATACCAAAGAGCGCGAGATTGGCGACGGTGAAGGGCAGCTCGAAAGTCATGAGGAACCAGATAACTTTTGGCATGCGCCATGTCCGCGGGATGAAGATGCGACCCATCGTGGGCGAGCTCAATCTTTGTGATATCGAGTTGGAGGGTAATGTTGGGCGAAGTCAAAGCGGCGAGGTTGCGACCGAAGTCAGCTCAGCTGTGATCGTCGCGCAAGGCGGGGATATTGGATGCGCCTCTACGGTGTGGGGACAGTATCGTCAAGTCGAGTCTCGTTGGTGGGTGGCAAGTGCCATCCACAGCCTTCCACGGTGCGGATCAGCGTCGCTCGTTGTTGCTCGCAGAACTCGTCCATCAGCACCGGGGCCATGCTGGATATTAAAGCAAGCCCGTTAGCCCATGTCGGCGGACGCCAGCCCTCAGCGACTGAGGGGCGAGAGTGTCTCTACAGCCGCTGAGTGGCACACGCATGCTGCGCGATCACAATTGTGATGGCGAATCAGATGTGCAGGGCGGCACGGTGTGCGGGAGCTAGAGGGCTCGTTCCTTGCTCCATCCCTGTCGACTGTAGCGAGGAATGCGTGCTAATATCCACGCATCGGGTAATTCAATAAGAAGCATCAACATGCGATAGGCCACTTTATGGGGGCGGTTGTACAGCATGAGGCACCTTTTAGAATTCTGAAGTAACCATGCAGCCGGCAGTTCTCGTCATGGAAGAAGCACACGACTTTTCGCTGAGTTGAAAGGCGTCGAGATGTGCAATTCGGCTTTGTGAAATCGTTTCGAGCATTACGTGGTGCAAGGTTTGGTGATTCTAGTGGGCGCGTAAAGTGAAGTGATGGTGTGAGCATCACACATGCAATAGCGCTTGCTGCAACGACGGATTGAATGGTTTGATGAGTGAGCCGATACCCGGCTGATTGCCGAAAGGTTTGATGTGTATTCTGAAACCTATCTGCGGACAAGAGTCAAGGAAATACGGAACGGTACCAGCTCGCAGGTTGGCTCCAAGTCGGACGTCTGTACGTTGACAACGCCAGATGCTTTCGTGAGGACTGAAGGCAAGCACTTGGCCAAGAATAGCCCAAAGGGTCAATTAAATATCACCAAGCATCAATGTACTACCACCACTTTTCACAAAGCACTCGTTTCTCAACGACATGTGGCTGCTTTTTCAAAAACTCCACAATCTCATCCGTCATATCTGGCGGGCCACAGACATAGAAAACACTCTGTTCTGCCTCCTTTGGATTCCCAACCGCGCTCGACAACGCAGACTCATCAATACGGTGCGTCCAAGCTAGCACGGGCACCTCTGTATCTAAGTCGATTTTTGGGAGTGTCAGTTCCAACAATGGGTGTATGGGCTCTTCATTTGTCGTTTCCATCCTTGAGCCGTCCCATGTGCCTGTGAAGAAGAGCTCGATTCTGTCTTTTGTAGTCTCTGAGCGTGGTATGCGGAACAAGTCAAGAATCTGGGGGAGAAAGAGGACTTGGCTGGGGTCGGTTTCGCGTGAGGGCACTTTTGTAGAGTAAAGGATGCGGACCTCCAGGTTTGGGTAGTTTTGATTTATGTACGAGAGCATGGACATCATGGGGCTGTTGTGAGATTAGCAGTGTGGAGGGGAGTTCCCTATAGACCTTTCACGACATACTTGATGCCAACCCCGCCAGCAATGAAGATGGCGCGCTTTATCTTCCTCATGTCCAAGCCAGGCGGTGGCCAGACAAAGCTACCACCAACCCTCACTTTGACCTCCTTTCCTTGTATCTCCTCGGTTGGCTGCCACAGCCATGCCGCTGGAGGATTGTCGGGGCTCTTCTGTACAGCTAGTTCGAAGAAGGGTGTGTGCTCTACATCCGTTTGTGGCAGCGCATCTCGTGGTGAGGACGTTATGGTGAAGCCACCTGCTTTCTCAATGTCCGGCACGAAGACGTCAAGCCATTGGCCTGGGAGGAACTTGCCCCGTCCATCAGCGCATGTGGGGAGCCATGATTGATGTCGTCATACGTTGAAGCCATTATTGCTCTTGATATCGAATCTGAACGTTTTGATCCGATCATTGACAGACGTCACTTTCGAGACGGTGGCAATGTGAAGGTCTCTATCCCTAGGCTCGGCCGCTGTTCGCTCTTGATGGCTCAGAATTGATTTGGCGGAACGTGTCTGCGGCATGCTGCTCAGCAATGCTCTTTGTAGAGGAGTCTTGAAGAATGGAGGGTAAAGAGCGCGATGGATGGATATGCGCATAGCATTAGTACAAAGGAAGAACTCTTACAGCAGAAAATGTTGTGCAAGCCGGCACAGTGGGGTAGAGAGGGTCCTACATCCATGCATCATGCTGATCCATCGCGCGAGAGCTTTGGCCCAAAATGGAGGCTATGACGCATTGGGTCAGCCGCGGCTGTAAGCTCAGCGACAAAAGAAACCGTTGTTCAGCTGTCGGAGACCGCAGCTCTCTCGTTCCTCTTGGGTTCACACTCTTCTTCCAAACTAATTTCTAGCTGCATCATGACTGTCGACGAGGGATCCCATGCGCTGAGTGACGGGCACAAGGTGTACACAAAGACGTTCAAGGCACGTTCAAGAATGCGCGACTGTGAATTGCAACTAACCCAGTGATCAGACGGAAGGACCGGCTCAGGCGCGTTTGGTCTTCATCCACGGTTTCTCAGATGCAAGTTGTTTTCACTATTGTTGAGTGCATGTGACGACTGACATGTTCCTATAGCACAGTGAGCATTTTCATCCGTATGCACTTTATATATATGAATACCCTGACACGTGAAAGTCAACACGTACGGGAGCTTTTTCCCAACTCTAGCATCCAAAGGGATTGAGGTCTATACGTTTGATCAAAGGTAATAAAGGCTCTTATTTGATGAACTTGCAAGCTCACACTTACCAGAGGATGGGGGCGCTCAGTCACAAAGCCATCCGAGCGCGGCCATACAGGCCCAACAACCCAAGTCCTCAATGACATAACTTCCTTCATCAAGACCGTGGTCCCTAGTCCTGTTCCGCTGTTCCTGATGGGGCATTCCATGGGCGGTGGCGAGGTTCTCTGCTATGCCGCCCAAGGGCCCCAAGAAATCCGCAAACACATCCGAGGCTACTTGCTGGAATCGCCCTTTGTCGATTTTGATGCGAAGTCCAAGCCTTCGCCTGTCACTGTCTTCTTCGGCCGGCTCGCTGGAAAGTTGCTGCCTCATCGACAGTTGGTCAATAAGTTGGATCCAAATCTTGTGTCTCGAGATCCTGAGGTCTGCAAGCGTTTCGCTGACGATGATCTCTGCCACGATACAGGTACTCTAGAAGGACTTTCAGGACTACTCGATAGGACTGGGCAGCTGTCAAGCGGGAAGATTAAAATTTCTGACAGTGCTGGAGAGGGTGGTGTAACGAGGATCTGGATAGGCCATGGCGACAAGGATGGCATCACGGATTATCATGCTTCCAAGCGGCTAGCAGATGCGCTGCAGGTCAAGGACAAGGAGTTTAGAACCTATGCGGGATACTACCATCGATGTAGGCAGGACCTATCACCCCTTCATCGTCTAAGCTAACAAACGTAGTACATGATGAACCGGGGGCAGACAAGCAGGTATTCATGGATGATGTCGCAAGCTGGATATTGGCCCGATCGACCGATCCGGTAGGTGTTGACAGCGCAAAGTCGAAGCTTTGAATAGGGAGGGAAGCTTTGCTTGGGTCATAGTCAAGCATAGAGCTGGGCGACGTAATAGCAGACGAGTTCAGAATGTTTCGCGGTGATGCTTCTGGTTGGTACGCGCGTCTGCTTGAATTTTGCGTCTGGTGAAACGTGCAGCGCCGTTTAGAGCAATGACGCCGTGACGATGACGACGCTATATACCCTCGTCGTGATTTGACAGGCCAGGCGACGTGTTTAAATGACAGGAAGCATGCGTGGATTGCAAACTGAAGAGAGGGTGAGATGGCACTCCGTCATGTCTAACCAAGCCGCTGCAAGGCCATTGGCTGTGCCCCACATTCGGCTTCATTGACGCAAAAAAGCGCCATGAACGATGAGCTTGATTCGCAGCTTAGCCAGGAACGGGAGCCGGCATCAACCGCGTAGAGGCTCAAATTTCTCAAGAATAGCAGCAGACGACGGGGTCTCTGCAAGCCTCAGGACGCGCACTGCTTTGACCAGCCCCATGTTACTGCGCGCCCGCAGAGATGGCATGTCTGTCTTTAGCCAGCTCCGACGCGTCGTGCACTCGTCGTATGGGCCACCTTCACCACAAGCCCTGCATAGTGCTTTCACTTACTCGACGGCTGCCTCGGTGCGACCACCCATCTTTCGCTGCGCCTGCAAACTGGGAATTGCCCGAACACAGTTGCGCGTCCTTCAAACACAGTCGAATACAAAGGGGCTTCACTACCCTCGCACAACCGCGCTGCCTCTTAACTGGTCCTCGACCGTCCACCGCATACGACACATTTCCCCTTCCACCATGACGACCCAGACACAGACGAGGAGCCATGCAGGCCACTCGCACCACCACCACCATCATCACGATAACACCTTCTTGCTCTCCAAGAACAAGAATGACGCTGGCGTCCGCATCACTCGAATTGGCCTCTATGTCAACCTGGGCATGGCCGTGGGCAAGGGTTTCGGAGGATACGTCTTCAATAGCCAGGGTGAATTTCTCCATATCTACTTGAGGCCAACCACGACTAAACCATGATAGCACTTACTGCCGATGCCATACACAGTCTCACTGACCTCGTCAGCGACATCATGACACTGGCGACTGTCGGCTGGTCACTCAAGCCGCCCTCAGAGCGCTTCCCCAGCGGCTACGGAAAGGTCGAGAGCTTGGGCTCGCTAGGTGTCAGCGGTATACTGCTTGGAGGAGGCTTCTTAATGGGCTGGACGGCGTTGATTGCGCTCTGCCAGCAATTCTTCCCTGAAGCGGCTGCACTGGCAGCCAACTGGGGGCTCTTGCCGCACAGCCATGGGCACCACCACGGCGTCGAAGGATTGGGGCCGAATATCAATGCCGCTTGGCTCGCTGGGGCTTCCATACTTATCAAGGAATGGCTATATCGAGCAAGTGAGTATTCACGTTGCATTAGCCAGCATTTCCCCGCTAACCAGAATCCCTTACAGCACTCAAAGTCGCCAATGAACGAAAATCAACCGTCCTCGCCGCGAACGCTTACCATCATCGTGTCGATTCTCTCACAGCCTTTGTCGCACTCTTACTCATTGCCGGGTCCAACGTCCTAAACAACGCACAATGGCTCGACCCGGTCGGTGGCCTCGTGATCTCCCTCATGGTAGTCCAAGCTGGCTGGGGCAACACAACAAATGCACTGCTGGAGTTGGCCGATGTTGGTGTAGACCACGAGATGAAAGACAACGTCCGCAATGCAGCCACCAAGGCACTAGAGGGCATCTCTACCGCATCTGAACCAGTGAACGTGCGCGCCGTTCAGGGAGTCAAGGCTGGCCAGAACTACCTAATGGACATCGAGCTAGGCGTGCCTGGCACCTGGACTATCGAGCAGACACGCGGTGTCGAGAACCTGATCCGAGAGCGTGTTGGTGCCAAGGTACGAGGAGTAAAGAAGGTTCGCGTTCGATTTGTGACCGACTCGGCGAGCGAGCCGGACTTTTTGGACGAATTCATTCCTGGCGACCTTTCGGCAACGTCAAGTCCAGAGTCAGAGACCGAACATAATCACGATCATAGCCACAAGCACAGCGAAATCACCGATAGTAGTGCAAGGCGAAGGAAGTGATCTTGTACCATATACATGCATACAAGCACGGCGCATTGGAGTTAGATAACAGGATTCCCCGGCATACTAGGTCGTTGCACTTGAATAGCCATCAATTGACAATACTATCGCTCTTCAATTTCACTTTTGGAAACCCAGACTAATTACATCGTTGACCACTTTCCCCAGATGCCGACCGGCCGCTAAGCATCGGCGTTTGCTCCGATCCCGACGTGACACTGCTCGACACTAACATGCTCCCACTATAGTCACGATACCCTCGCTGGCATTTATCCGCGGTCCAATGGCGGAACATAACCACTTCTGCTGCCAGGCACCGCCGGCAAAATAAGTGATGTAGCTTCGCCGTCAGCTGTGGGGACCATCTTAGCGCTCCGTATATTTGGATTGAGGCTTCTCAACCGCGACACGCTTGACTACATTTATCCATGTTGCGATTTTCTTTCAGTTCTTCCGATTCTTTCTCCAAATCATACTCACCAGATTTCGACCATGGCTGATCAATTTCTGGGTTTCGATCTGAGCACGCAGCAGCTCAAGGGTAAGAATGCCCCGCCATAGCTACCCCACCGTAGCTGTTACTGTCGACTGACGTGATTGTGAAATGTAGGAATTGTTGTTGGATCTGATCTAAAACTTATCTACGAGGCAAAAGTCGACTTTGATGCTGATTTCTCCAAGTATGGCATCCAAAAGGGTGTTCTCACAAACCCAGAGGAAGGCGAGGTTTTTGCGCCCGTTGCTCTTTTCCTCGAAGCGATCGACCTAGTCTTGCAGCGGTTGCAAGAGCAAGGCGTTGACTTCTCTAAAGTACAAGGTATCTCGGGTGCTGGTATGCAGCATGGAACTGTGTTCTGGAGTGCTGATGCGGAGTCGTTGCTCGGAAGCCTGGACGCCAGCAAGACCTTGCTGGAGCAGCTGGAGGGAGGCGCGAAGGGAGAGAGGAAGGGCGCGTTCAGTCACCCATTCAGCCCAAACTGGCAGGATGCGAGTACACAGAAACAGTGCGAGGGCTTCGATGCAGCGTTGAGGGATCCAAAGAATCTGGCTTTGGCTACGGGAAGTTCGGCACATCACGTACGTTCCATCACCATCCTGTAAGGTCTCTCTATACTGACAAACGCAATAGCGCTTTAGCGGTCCTCAAATCCAACGTTTCCAAGAAAAGTACCCCGATGCATACAAAGCCACTGCTCGCATATCTCTCGTATCCTCCTTCCTCGCGTCCATCTTCCTCGGCAAAGTCGCTCCAATTGATATTGGCGATGTCTGCGGAGCTAATCTATGGGACATCAAGAATGGTCGCTGGCATGAGGACCTACTCGCGCTTGCAGCTGGAGGCAGTGAAGGTATCGAAGACCTCAGGTCCAAGCTGGGCAATGTGCCGGAAGACGGTGGTGCCAGCTTTGGAACCATCTCCCCATACTTTGCCAAGCGCTATGGCTTCCCTACAACAGCCCAGGTTATAGCATTTACGGGCGACAACCCCTCTACTATCCTCGCACTGCCCCTACGAGCTTCAGATGCTATTGTCTCCTTGGGCACATCAACGACTTTCCTCATGTCTACACCGCAGTACAGACCAGACCCAGCATATCACTTTATGAATCACCCCACCACAGCCGGGCTGTACATGTTTATGTTGTGCTACAAGAATGGTGGCCTAGCACGTGAGCACATTCGCGATGCTATCAACAAAACCTCTGGCTCGGAAGGTTCCAAATCTTGGGATCAGTTCAACGAAACCGCCTTGGCTACTCCAGCATTAGGTCAGAACGATAAGAATGATCCATTCAGATTGGGCCTTTACTTCCCACGCCCAGAAATCGTGCCAAACGTCAAAGAAGGGACATGGCGTTTCTTGTGGAAAGACAGTCAATTGTCACCAGTGGCCCCAGAGGGTGCTCAAGCGAAGACAGAGGACAAGCCGTGGGCCATTCCTCAAGCTGATGCTCGCGCAATCCTCGAATCCCAATTCCTCTCTCTAAGATTGCGATCACAGTCGTTAGTTGAACCACAAGGCTCTCTCCCCGCCCAACCACGCAGAATCTACATGGTCGGCGGCGGCGCTGTGAACCCAGCAATCGCAGAATTGGCCGGCCAAGTCCTCGGTGGCTCGGATGGAGTCTACAAGCTTGAGATTGGTGGCAACGCATGTGCTCTGGGAGCAGCATACAAGGCTGCCTGGGGAGTGCAGAGGAATAAGGGTGAGGGATTCGAAGATTTCTTAGAGGCACGTTGGAATGAAGAGGGTTTTGTCAAGAAGATCTGTGAAGGTTATAGGAAGGGCCTTTGGGAACAGTATGGTGAGGCTCTGAAGGGATTTGATGAGGTTGAGAAACAGGCCATCAAGGAAAAAGGTCAATGATGATTAGATAGTGATGGAAGCGTAATGTCGATACGAACTGGCAAATAATGACACAACATGCTCTGGATACCATACTATCAAGTGAAATAAGTGAAGCCGGCCTTTAAACGTTATCCCTAGTATACCACGCCCTATATGGTTTAACTCTGTTGATTCCAAAAGTAGCTCTTACTGAAACATACCTTTTATTCTCACAATCAACCAGCTCACATCCCGACTCTTTCGGAATTCCCATCCAAAGAGCTCCAGGCCTTCTGATACAGTCTAATTTAATCATCAGTAACCGCATATCCTCACTCAGCAAAAAGCTTGGACCGTGCTCTCCACTGCCCCTCCACCCCACCATCACCTCCCTTTTCAAGCCTCCCAAGCTCAACACATCGACCGAAACCTTTCGCAATTGAGACCAAACCAAATCACAATGCTTATCCAAGAAACACACAAAGATGTGCCTACCAAGGCGGGCGGCGATATGAGTAAGTTTGCTGTGTGCAATTGAGGCGAGGATTGAGAAAGTCTGCGGAAGTAACTGTGTTGTTAGGGATCTTTATCTTTCATCCGACGATTGCGAATTATCCCAAGGCGAAGTTTCCGGGAGTTGTAGTGTTTAGTGAGATTTATCAAGGTGTGTATTGTCGTTCTCGGTTTTCTGTTGGGTTTCATGAGGATTGTGTTGCACTGGAAGACTGGAACTATTCGTGACATGAGATGAGTTACTCGGCCCCCCTTGAGATACTTGTCTTGTTTGTCGTAGGATGGAGTCTGCTTGTGATGTACCAGCCGTCTGCATTTCCCCACCTTTGTCTACATAGTTTCCACGCTTCCAGCTCCGTGTTGCTCCTTCCTTGTCTCGAATCTACACGCAAAAACTTATATCAGGTTAGTCACCGGCCCTGTTGCGCGCTTTGCACGGCAAATAGCTTCTCAAGGGTACATTGTTGCAGCGCCTTCATCATACCACGAATTTACCGGACCGGAGCCACTCGCATATGATGGCCCTGGTACTGATGCTGGCAATGAATGGAAGATCACCAAGACGGTGGAAGCATACGATGAGGATGCCACCCTTTCCGTCGATGCGTTGCTCGCTCTACCAACATGTAATGGACGGATAGGCGCTACTGGTGGGTTGGCTTTGATTCTAGTAAATACAGACAGAGTTTGTGCTGACATCTAGGATAGGAATGTGTCTAGGTGGGCATCTAGCCTACCGATGTGCCTTAGACCCTCGCGTTATATCAGCGATATGCTACTTTGCAACCGATGTTCACAGCAAGACTCTTGGTAAAGGCAAGAATGATGACTCACTCGCCCGCGCGAAAGACATCAAGGGTGAACTCGTTATGATCTTCGGCAAGATGGATAATCATGTTCCGCCTGAGGGACGCGATTTGATTAGGAAGACCCTTCATGAAGCAGGTGTTACATTCTCATTTTATGAGCCAGCCTGGGCACAACGTAAGTATCGTTTAATCGTTGATTTATCGTTGCTAATACATAGCCAGACGCATTCATTCGCGATGAACTTAGCAAAGGCCGATACGATGCTGCACTTTCTGGTATCTGCTTTGAGATGTTGAAGGAACTGTTCAATCGGACGCTACGGTCGGATCTGGGACCGCGTGCTGGAGGTGACATCGAGATCGAGGATGTGTGTTAGAAGTTAAGCTGCCAGAAATAAGGAATTGGTAGGACCCGGTCAAAGAGCGCTTCCGAGAGCAAGATCCCCTATGGGAACAAAGCTCTGTACAAGACTGTACGTTCAAAAATGTTCTTGGCCCATCAAGTCTCATCATAATTTATTTCAACTACCAGTTCATGCCCGTAGTTCTTAGCATCATGCGTAATCCGCCGGATCAAAACCATCGCTCTTCGCGACCAAACTCCCAGGAAACGACGACGGCAAAGACCTTCGTTGATTTCGGCTCATCTCCACCCCCAATGTGTCCGACCTTGAAGGGCCCGCAATACTGGACCTGTGTTTATGTTTTGTGCTCCAATGCATCGTTCTTATATCAGAATCCTGCACACTCTGAGGTCTCTTCAACAATGCCTTGTCGAAGGCAGTTGGCGTCTGACCTGTGCTTTCTATGCTTGCATGGTTCCGACTCGCTCCACTTGGAATTACCGATGTACCGGATCGTGCAGCCGCTGAGGCGTTGCGAGAGCGCTGAGAAGAACGTTCTGAGAGCTTAAAACTAGGTACTGTGCTCGAACGACGGAGTGAGCCATCTGGGTTTTCGTACGCCTGCATCAACGGTCGAAGGTATGGAATTACACAAGCAGTGATTGTGTACCCAATTGCGAGTTGCGTTATGGACTGTACACGTGCGGCCCAGTACGGTGAAGTTTTTGGGTTGAGGGGCTCTTGTATGAAGATCAGGCGAAAAATGGTGCACACAATGTTTGGTATTCGGCATATGAAAACTCCAATTACGGTGCATTTTGAGCGGAAGCTCATTTGGCGGTTCCAAACAATGTACACACTAGTGAGAATTAGGGCAACCTCGATGACACCGTCAAAAATGCCGATGTAGAGCCAGCGATTGAACTGGATTCAATCAGCATTCGTTATCAGAAAATCATTGGAATGAAAATTCCACTTACGGTACTATAACACTGTTGTGGGCTCTTCTGGCATAGCATTCCCTCAATAATAAGGCTCGTAACTAGCCATATGAAGGACAGAGTGAACAAGAACCATACAAAGCGCTTTTGCGTTGTGTAAGGCGTAAGCCCGAGGAACATGAGAGCGCAAGAGGCTTTCGAAAGAAAAAGCACAGTCATGTAGATAATATTACTTGTGACCTCGCCCTATGAATTGTCAGTCATCGGCATTTAACTCAATTTTCCATTCTCCTGTTACTACGATTGACGTACTTTCTGAAGTGACTTCAACTCATCCAGACTCAAGAGTTCCACTGACTTGCCCAAGCCTTGGGAAATTAGCCAGAAGACAAGCGCTGACTGGCTGAGCGCAAACAGGACGGCCATGTAGAATGCAATGTCATCGCTGTGCAGCTGTCTAGAAGAATGCTTTGCGTGAAGCCGTACTCCGGTACTCAGCAGAATTATACCGAGGGAGAAGCCAGCCAGAATAGCGATGATGCCTGACTGGTTAAGATCAGTGACGAACGTGAGAGGTGGATGAATGTGAGAAACGTCAGACTCTTGGGGGGCTGGTGAGGTCATTGCGCGACTTTCACATCAATCCCGAAGAAGTGGCGTTATTGCGAGGCTTATTAGGTTGTAAATCAAAGGAGAGACAAATGTTTTACTGCACAGATTGAGGAATCGATGTCTGGGACAAAGACTGTATCATTGGGATCGCGACGATGATGTCTTGGGGCAAACTAGGGAATTTGATTTCCAAACTACTCAATGGACGAAAGCAGTCATGTCCGCAAATACCAAGTTGAGCACAGCGCATTACGTGAGGTCTAGTGGAGAAAATCATGGATGAGGGAATGCGAGGCCACATACATTTGTAGGGGATGTTCTTTGTTGGGGCTGCTTTAGTCGAGTAATACAGTCACGAACCCAGATACTCGGATACATTGGACAAAGAGTATACTCGACGCAATAAGCATAATTAAATACTTGAGTACCTGCAGACATGGAATTCTGTCGGAAATAAATAGTCGAGAGGGAATAATATTATATCCGATATATTGAATAGGTGTGTATACTATGGCACCGTCGACAGTGAATTTACAGATCTTACTTCCTTTACTGGTCCTTTATAGACTGTCCTCCCTTTCGCATAGTACATTACCAAACAAAATACAAAAACTCCAACAAAAATTACCACACTCCAGTTGAAATCCAACACCGTGACAGGCGTAAATGTTGGCCAAAAGCTCCAAAAGAAGCTAAAGGTTGCATATGCTAAGCCAATAGTGTTAATGGGGATACCCCATCTTCCCAGACTCCACCGTGCATTAGGCAGCAGTTCTGGATGCCTGATGCGGCGATAAAGCACGCATGAAAGCGAGCAAGTGTATGTGAACATTAGTGAGACGACTTGAAGTGAAACGATGGCATTAAAGGCCGTGGTTGAACCGATATTGATGAGAGCAAGGAGTGCCGCAATCAGCGAGGAGAGGAAGATTGCGTTACTCGGAATCCCCTTCTCAGAGTCGACTTTAGCAATCCAGCTTGAAAATGGTAAACCGCGATCTCTAGCAAATGCAAATGTCTGCCTCGCAGTCGATGCGCCAAAATTGATGTTTGCTGCACTAACGAGCAAAAGGACGATGATGGTTAGAGCATTTACACCGGAAAGTCTGACTGCGGACTGGAAGACATAAAGGAATGGGTAGCCAGTTGGATGATTGATCGCTGCTTCGACGTCTGGCATCGCAAATAGAAAGCCGACCAGGAACACTATGGCCATTATACTGTTGCCGAAATAGGACCAGAAGAGCGAGATCGGCACATATCGAGACGCATCGCGCACTTCTTCGGCCATGTGGGCTGTTGCATCCGAGCCTAAGATGGAATAAATAGCGGAGATTTGACCGACCATCAAAGATAAGCTCATGCTACTCCAACCACCAGCGTTGGAAAACTCTGTAAAGACCAATTTGGCACTGCGGTGAGGCGCCAGACACCATAGTGTGATTACGACGGCGAAGAAGGCGAGGACATGGAGAACCATCAAGGCGTTTTGGACCCGCGGCCAGAAATTGTGGCCCCAGATATTGAACACATATACCAAAAATGCCTTTATCAATTAGTTCAATTTAGAATTTGAATGCTTTCTTTCCCTTACCATGGTAAATACGAGAAGTGTGCCCTGCCATCGTTGAGGTTCATGATCGGGATTATTGACGATGATGAGAGCTTGCGACATGGTACCAGTCAGAAAGCAATCTGCCGCGTTTCCAGCTTGCCACGAGAGAGTCGACATCCAACCAACGACGTAGGATAAGAATTGCTGATATTCTGGAGGCGCAAACTCGGATACCCAGTGATATTGGCCTCCCGAAGTTGGTGCCCTTGCGATGATCAGTTAATCGAATCATCAAAACTTGAGCTTACAGGACGTACATTGAGGCCATTTCAGCCAAGCTCATTTCAACGAATGTGAATCCAACAAATGTCCAAATGTAGCTCCAGAACAAGCCTGCAGTTCCGCCGTTGATGAGACCCTGGGTACATGCGATCATCAAGTACTCCCATATCGCCGTAAGAACCACCGCAAAGCTGAGCGCTGACAATGGTCGGTAACTGCGCTGTTACAAGATTGTTAGATTCGAGTCTCCAGCACAATGAACGCTGCTGTGAGACATACCTTAAGCTCCTGTGTCTTTCCCAGGCGATACATGTCTCGTTCGTCGTGCTTGGTGCCCGCCTTATTCGTACCATCCAGCGGACCAATGCCATACTCGTCATCAAACCCATTGTTCAGGAAGTCTATCATGTCGACTTCCACTGAGCCTCCAGCATGAGGCTGATGACTTGGTCTCCTCGCCGCAGGCTCTGGAAGCACCCATTGCTGCATACCCACCATGGTGATGGGACCTGCGTGAAAGCCAAAAGGGTCTTGAAAGCTACGTGAGATATTGAGCCGCCATTGTACGAACAGGTGGCACGGGTTTGCCGTTCTCGGTGGCGTGCTGCTTAAGGGCATTCCGCAAGGGGGCCAGAACAAGGGATACCGGGAATGTGGTCCACAAGGGCTCCCATTCGCATTGACCCTAGCATCGACAAGAAGTTCGTAATAGAACCAATGCTCAGTAATCAGCCTTTGATCACGCGAATGCTGTGCAACGTTTGGGTGTCCTGGGAAGAACTCGCTGAGGAATCTGACCAAAGTGGTGGCCGAGCAAACAAAAGAATGTAGGATTGTTGGAGCAAGCCCAGCGAGGGGCAACATTTAATTACCATGACAATCTATGGTCCTACAAATAGCAAGTTCGTGAACCTGAACCTGGTTTAGATTTCGCGCGACTTCTATGTAATGATCGAATGCAGTGTTATGGCCCGATTGACAGATGAAGCTCTTACTCCCGACATTGGAGCCACGTCGTTGTCTAATTATGTTATATCGTAACTGCAGCACACGTAACTATGCCTCACAACTTTGCCGCTGCGTTGACGAACAGACTTGCACTATTCAACGCAACCAACGTGTCTTGCACAATCTCCTCGACGATTTCCGCTGCAGACTGTCCCGGTTTATTGATCGATCCAACTACGACACCAATTGGCCTGCGGAACGATTAGCATGCATCTTCATATGTAATTCTTTAGCATACCTCAAGGCTGCGGCATCTTCAATCTCATCTGTTAGCTTCCCCTCTTTATGCAGCCTATCAAGCTCATATTCAAGCGGCACAATGCCCTTTTCGGTGAGCTCTTTGATCTCAGCTTGTCGATTCAGTTCCCAATCTTTGAGATATGGGTTGCTAAGAGCACGCAATGGCCGGCCAGACCAGATGAGTAGCTTGACCCAGGAGTCATAGTCTGCTTTGACGACTTGGTCTTTCCAGCTCTGAGGTGCTTTACTCTCTTTTGAAACGATGAAACGAGTTCCTACCCATACGCCGCTCGCGCCGAGCATCAGTGCGGAGGCGACGCTTCGGCCATCGTTTATACCACCTGCTGCTACGAGAGTGACAGGTTTGCCGGTAAGTGGGGATGTGTACTGCTTGCAGACATCTGCACAAGCTGGGATGAGCACGCTGGTTGCGATGTCCCCGGTGTGGCCGCCACCTTCACCACCTTGCGCGATAATGATATCCGCGCCAGCACGGCAAGCTTTGTGGACATGCTATGCACGTGTAAGTACACCACGGTTAATTTCAAGGGGAAGGAACATATACCTTTGGGTGTCCAATCATATTCCCACTGAATCATACGTCAATGAATGATCTTTACAAAGTGCCCAGAATGAAGCAACTTACTATAATACACCCGCTTTATGCAGCTTGTCAATTGCCCACTGTGGTGGCACACCAACAGCTGAAACAAAAAGCTTCGCACCTCCCTCGATAACGATGTCCAAGAGCTCACCTAATTGCCCTTTTGTGTAATCATACTAGAACTTAAGCGTCAGCTCTATACTCCAACCCTTGTCTAACACTCAGCCCAATAAACCATAGCTTCACGCAGTGCTTCCTATGGAAACAAACATCATCACCTCAACTCCCAGCAATAAACCTACATTCGTTTTCCTCGCACTCCCCCCTACCTGAGGAAGCAATAAATCCACACCAAACGGCGCATTCTTGTCATTCAACAAAGCCTTCATCTCGGCAATCATTTCTCTCAGCATCTTGGGCGTGTACCGTGCGCCTCCAAGTGTGCCGAAGCCGCCCGCATTGGTGACAGCGGCTGCGAGTTCCGGGCCGGCGACTTGGTCCATGCCCGCAAGCATGATGGGGTGAGAAATATTGAGGAGGGTAGTTAGAGGGGTGGAGAGTGGTGGAGGAGGCATATTGGGGGGATTGTGAGGGATATCAGATTGGGAATTTGGGGTATAGGAATTGTTTCTAGGATAGCAGGGTGAGGGAGACGAGAAGACTGGGAATGGAAGATGTAGGTATGATTAAGTTCTAAATTAAGTAGACAGAGTCCAACGGGTATAAGTTGACGGGTCTAGAGATGTGTAAGCTTTAAGCGAAGGTGAGCCGGAAGTGAGGAGAAGGCTTCAAGTTACACCGGATATTTCAGCACGACGTGTTTGACCGCGGCTCGTTGTTAGTGCTGACTCGATGGGCGGGGCCCCGCTTTGAGTATGGAGAGAGTTCAGAGATTGATTGAATTATTGTTGAATATCTTGTGGAGAGAAGATGAGGGCGATTGAACTGGGCGCAGATGAATGTGTTCGCATGGTGACCAAGGCGCCTCATTGCTCATCAGTCAGGTAGTCCTTCATCTGGGGCATATATATATTCATAATATTAAAACGCAGTATCTTGAATTGAAGTCTGAAAGCCTGAAAATAGTGGACCAAAATCGCTAATCCGATCCCCGTACGCCAGCCAACACCACTGGAGTAATTCCCCAAGTTTCCCAAAGACTTTTCCTTTACCCATCTTCCATCTAAACGACCTGCGGCTCACTGAATCTCCGCCGATCCCCATCAATATCCCCCATCATCTCAGGAAACATCTCGTAGAACTGCGGGTCCACAGTCCAGTACTTCAGATCCTGATGATATCGCTCAAACAAGGGACTCGGATAATGACTCCCCGAAACATCATCGTAGAAGAAGGCATCCTCAAATGCAAACGGCCAATCAAAGCGGACAAACTGTGAGTAGGCGCGGGATAAATCGCCATTTCGGAAGATGGCGCTGTGGTTCTGGACGAGGCGGTCGCGGAGCGTGGGCCAGGCAAAAAAGTCTATCGCTACGGGGTGCTTTGTGCTGGATTGGGAAAGGCTGAAATACGAATTAGTTGAGGTGTTTGAACTAGAGGAAATGGGAGGACATACCTGGGTCGAAGCCATTCGGGAACCTTGTCTAGCTCTTCCTTTGTAGCATTAAGATAGTACTGTACCCATGTCAGGATTTGCGAACTACTTCGTAAATATGGCAGAAATGGCAACTACTCACCTGCAACAGTTTGAGACTCTTGTACGAGACAGCCAGTCTTTCTGTTTTTGGCAGATGGGAGAAGAGGAGCTGGTCGACTTGTTTCAGGATTGTGAGCGCGGGGCTCTGTTTCCATACGTTAGACAACGAACTCCAACCTTCTTTGATCCCAAGATACAGAAGCCCCGCTTCAGCATTTTTTGATCCAAGAAGAGTAAGAGAGCCTTTGTTACCTGTTGTTGAGCGATAGGAAAAAACTTTGCCAAAGATGTCGTTGCTCTTCTTCCAGATAGGGCAGACCTCGTTCGGGGTGACTGGTGGGGTATCTGGGCTGCCAATGTGGAGGACTACTGGAGAGGGAATGCGCCAGTCGGGGCCGAAGATCTGCAACACAATGATTAGATTCTTCTCTTCGCAGTTGGTGTGCAAACTCACCTCTGCCATCAGTGGCGCCCATGACGCAGTCGCCGGTTCATTGCCCCAAGGTAATTCCTCATCTGCCACATCTTCTGCGGGTTTTGGGCCTTCTACCACGGGCTCAAGGTCAAGGTCCATCTCGAATTTCGCGTCTGGGGCGGTAGGACCATCCAAATCGGTCATGATGTTCATTCCATCAAGATCGAGCGGTCTAGTCGTGCCTATATTGCGCTGATGAAAGTCGAAAGAGGTTGGCAGGTCGGTAGGCGTTGGGAGAGCATTTTTGGTATCATCTGCGAATGACACCGTTCGTTGTTTAGGGGATTGTTGACCTACCGTCCGGTGAGCCAAGATCTCATGTCCCACTCTTGTTGCGCTTCAAAGGCCAATGTTTGGGAGTTATGCATACCGACACTGGTAGCCGCTGGCGAGGCTCCTGAGCCTCCTCCATTTACTGAAGTCGCCGGAGCAGCATTGCGAGAGAATAGATCAACTCCTACCACGCTCTTCACACTGTCGATAATGTCTCGTAATCGATCATTCTCCGATCGCAGGCTTTCGATCTCAGATAGTAAGCTTGCTGTTGCGCCATTGCGGTCTTGGTCCCTTAGGATCTGTATCGTGCGCTCAAGTTCCGCAATGTGTGTCTTTGTCTTTTCCCTGAGGGATCGCTGAGCTTCTCGATCAATAGCTCGTTTGCGTTCTCGCCGCTCCTGCTCTCCTAGACAGGAGGCACGTCGTTTGCGCTTGACGACGGGAGCGATGGGTACTTGAGGTGGTACGTCGTCACTAGCCCGACGGTTCACCATTGCGGAGATATGATGTCAAAGTAATATATTAAGGTTTTGTTCGAATCGTCTTCTGACTGTCAATGCAGGAGACCTGAACAGATGTCGAGAAGTCGAGTCAATTGTCTTATGGGGTTTCTTCTCACTAAATTTACCCCTCGTACGTCTACCGAGGGCCTGTTTGAGGTCGTGGTGCTTCCCCATTGTCTCCCTAGCGCGCCCGTCGTCCGCATAGTCCCATAATGCGGGGGAGGCGGGTCTTGGTTTCGTGATTTTAGCGTGTTGCCACATCTTGCCTTAACGTTCTTTGGCCTGGTCGCAGACCCTTTTGGGCCTTACGGCCCGATAATTGGCTGTTGAAGTCGGCTGTTTGCGGTCTCATTAGGCTGACGTTTGGAAATGTGTGGCCAAGTTACCGAAGAATGCCATATTTTGCCCGGGCGGACATGTTCCGATGCTCGTGGTTCACTGGAAATCAAGAATATAGATGCATATGCAAGTCAACCCCGCAAATCTGGGGTCGTAGAAGCCCGGATGATAAACTCTATGGGATTTGATTCTGTGCGTTGACATAATCTACAGTTTTGATGGCTTCCAGTTTGGTTTTCGCTTCTCAGCGAAAGCTTTGAGGCCTTCTAGAGCATTTTCACCCGACTGCAAAGGGTGGTTATACTGCTCAAGCGTCAACTGTGTAGCTCGCTCTACGCTACCCTGCTCCCATGCTTCTTTCAGCGCTGCTCTCGTTACAATCGCTGCATCTGGGGAGATGGCTGCGATTTCGTTGGCCAGCTTCAGTGCCTCTTCGACGACAGTCTCTTGTGACGGTGATATCCGATTCACAAGGTTGAGCTCTTTGGCCCGTTGTGCAGTAATGGATTTGCCTGTGAGTGCCATTTCTGACGCAACAGGCAGTCCTACATTGCGAACCAGGCGTGGAGGTCCGCCTGCTCCAGCGAAGATGCCACGAAGGGCTTCTGGGAGGCCAAAAGTTGCACCTGGAGCAGCTACAACCAGGTCGCTGTACAATACGTTAGTAAATTATTGGCGTAGCCGAGCATCTCGAGATAGGGGTATAGTAGTAGCATCTAGGGTTTCTGGACCATGGCGTCAAATCTGAGCGTTGTGGCTTGTCCAGCACAGCTCCAACGCCACATGATACCACAGTGCACAAGTCCTTTGCTCAAGGTTTATGAAAAACACAACATACCAACCAAGCACAATCTCAAAACCTCCTCCCAGTGCAAAGCCATTCACAGCTGCAATGACCGGCTTCTTTCCCGCTCTCCTGCTCAACCCACCAAACCCACTCAACGGGTGCCTCATTAGACCCGGGTTCGCTTTGAGCTCTCCACTCCTAATCTTGCCCAGTTGGATAAGATCTTGGCCTGCACAGAAGCTCTTCTTGCCCGCGCCGGTGATGATGGCGACGCGTAGATTGGGTTCGTTGTCGAACCAGTCGAACACTTGGCCCATTTCGAGGTGGCCTTCGAAGGGGATGGAGTTCATTTGTTTCTCACGGTTTATGGTGACGAGGAGGACATAATCGGCGGGGTAGGAGAGGAGGACGTGCGAGGTTGGAGGGGGTGTGGTTTGGGGTTTGACGGACGACATTGTGGGTGGCTGAAAGGGAATCGCGCGTGGTTTTGAACGGGTATGCACAGTAGTTAGATATTATTGTACAATCAAGGAGAAAAGGTAGCTGTTAGCTTCTTGTAGAGGCGTTGTAATACTACATAGCTGCGGAGCGAGGGTAAGTAATTGCGAGCTCGAGCTGGGCCGAGGTTGATTCATTGCGCCTAGTCCCTACACAGCAACATGTTTGAGAGAGCTCCGCTCGACATCGAGGGTGCTCGAGCATTTGCTTACATGGTTAAAAACATGCTTAAGAACATATGAAAAAGTAGCTTAACATTGTAAATCTCACCTAAATGGGAAGTGAATGAGCTTGTGAAGATTGGCGAGGCAGCCACTTGATCAACGAGGATACTCCAATTTAGGTTTAATGTGTCTATGATATGTTCAAGTTGTAAGATTGACGTTCGATTGATGCGAACGGCTGGCTTAGTTCTTTGGCGGTCCTTTCGTTCAACGAAGAGGCACCCTGCAGTCTCATCCTCCATCCAAGACGGTGCTGGTGATCGCTGCGCAATTCCTCATGACCATCCCTCGCGCGGATCGGCCTGCCAGTCGTGTGCATGTCCACCAAAAAGCGGATATGCATATAGCGCACACCACACGGCCCAAGCAAAAGCGCCAATGACAATCAGGACCCCAACCCAATAGGGGACGGTTCGGTGTGCGACAATCAAGCGTCCATGGCCCTTGATGCTCGGAGGGATGATGCGGTGTTGATGGGGACGCGAATAGCCAGGTCGTGGGCGCTCGGTGGGGCTAACTATAATGGCAGAATCATTGCGATCGGAACTGGCGGAAGACTCGATGGTGCCGTATTCGAGGTCGCGAGATGTCGGCTTGGGGGTCGGATGTTGCGGCAATGGGTCAATCTGCGGTGAGGGTCAGCCCGGGGGGAACGATGGTAGGCAAGAGACCTGGCGGGCAAAGCAATACCACGTCTGCCATATCGAAGCATAGTCAATTGACCGGATGCACGCTCACAGCCTGTGCAACTATGTACAGTCCTCCGCCTTGTATATGGGATGAGGACAAAAAAGCGGTGCCCAGAGAGTTTGCCAGCCTCCGGTCAATCTGAGAAGCGCCGCCCATGTCGCTCAGCCTCCCGCCAGGACCTTGGTGTATCACTGGGCGTGCCAGTACAAGGGAAAGCGCCCCCACGGGCCTGCATGCTGCTCGATGCCCCAATTCAGGCCTGTGCGATACAGTCACCGTGGAGAGCCATTGGCAGCATGCGGTTCGTCAGACTGCGGATGGCTGACTCTCTGCTGCCATCACACTTGGCTCTTTGATCGTCGACGTCCTCCAAGAATTGCCCCAAAGGGCCGCGCCGACGCGACTAAGCCAATGTGGCAAAGTGCAGCGTGCCAGACGTTGATCATTGTGCATCGTCCCGACGGCAAGATCCACAAGCGGAAAGTGATGAATTCTACTCAAGCAACCTCTCGAGATGCAATATTTGGCCCAATGGACGAAAACGGAATTTCGCTTGAGCGAGTCCGAAGAGATGGGCGCCACTGTGCAGATTGCGGGGTCATCATCAGCTGAGCGTGTATCCAGCGCAGCAATCGACATGACCACCACCGTCTTTCCGCAAAAGTGCAAAGAAGACAGAGTGCAGAAGAGGGCAAACGAACCTCGCGCCCGAATGAGACAGACTGCAGCGAGCTAGCGGCCTCCATGCAATATAACTGCCTGGAGCACCTCGCTCTGCACCCCCAGCAACCCAACAGTCGTGCAACGCGACTCCATCGAGGGCAGTTACACTGCGTGTTGGCTCACTACGACTGCCCGGGGGGGGAAAGGTCATTTGGTATTTCATGTAGACTTGTTCTCATCCTACTTCCATCTCCGCTCGTTTCTTCGCCTCGCCGGTGCCTTGCGACGTGATTCGATCAAGGAAGGGCAGGGCCGCCTGCGCTGCAACTCGAAGCCTTTGTCCAACAACGCTCTCAGCACCGCCTACAGCCCGTCTGGCGTCAGTCATGGCTTCTGCAACGCCTGTCCACTTTGGCCTGATCAAAATCGAGGACAGTCCCTCGCCAGTGCCATCCGTCGTTTCGGTTGAGCCAACACCGCCATCCGTCAGCAATGTGCCAGGCCCCCTCGACCCCAGAGACCCTGAAGGCTTTCTGAAGAGATGTTCAGGCTACAACAAAAAGACAAAGCATCGCTGTAGTGCTGCCATTGGGAAGAAATCGCAGCAGAACACGCATCCCACTTTCTTGCCCACGTGCAGCGCTCACCGCGAGCAGCAGAGCTTTGCTGGATGGTGCCAATTCAAGCATGCAGATGGCGAGAGATGCGGACGACTGTTTCGATGGACACCGCCCTATTTCGAGCTCTGCAGCGACCACCAAGGTCATCCAGATACGCCTTGCCACTTCCTGAAGCTCCCTCTTGAGCTTCGTCATGAGATCTTCCGCTACTTGCTGCCCGTCAAACCAATTGGCTCCTCGACGGCTACCATCCACGGCGGCCAGGATGATGAGTACGAAGGTTCACGTGCTCCAGCTAGTCCGATAACCGCTCGCACGCGGGCTCTCCTTGTGCATCCCTATCGTTCATACCAGCCGCTGCCGCATCACAGCGCGTTTTTCTCTAACAGTATCTTCCCGATGCCGCTCTTAGACTTGCTCCTCATCAACCGCCAAATCTACCACGAGGCCAAGGATCTGCTCTTCAGTATTGCCGTCTTCACCATCGACATCCGCAAGGATGGCACATTCATGTGTGGAAGACGACTATTGGAGCCAAGAAGGGCAGACGGCTCTTCGCATTTCCTAGCCGATGAAGCTGACGGGACAAAGGACAGGTTTTTGAAGACTTTCGACTGGGCTGCTGTCAAGAATTATTCGATAGACATCCTACTGGAGAATTGGTCGAATCCGCATCCACACATAGCTCACAACTCTGCCTGGGACGAAGAAGTTGAAATCTATGATATTCGAGGTTGGTGACTCTGCGTAAGTAGTCTCGTGCCTAGCTAATATGACCAAGACTATATATCGGTCGTAGTGTCTGGTATCCTGGCCAAGTCACAGAACCTGTGCAAGCTTCAAGTCCGCCTCTGTCTTGTCGACTTTCAATGGTCTGAAGACCAAGTATTTGCAAACACAAAGTTGATCACCAGCCCTTTCGAGCGGCTTCGCAATGTTCGCCAGCCACATATAGGTGGTGTATTTTCGGGCCGACCGCATCACAATATGGTGCTCTCGGTACAACGTAACCAACGTCATTTCCTAACAGGTCCACAAACACAACCTCAAATCTGCTCAGTCCCCCCATTGCCCGTACACTCGCCCGTGCTCATGCCTGGAATGCCGAATTTCGATGCATATGCTGCTGATTGGGGGCGCTCGATATCTTCAAGTAGTTCGGCGCCGGTCACGAAGAAGCCACCGATCCGAGCCATGTTTACAGAGTTCAAGGACTTTTACAGTAAGCTCTCCAACATAGTCCCAGATATCACGTATAGGAATGGGCGACATGCGTTTCTGCACCGAGCTAGGGTGGCACGAGAGCAGGAAGACGTAGAGTCGTTTCGCCATCTGCGAAACGAACTGATCCAGTATTGGTACGCTTATATTGAGCGGGAAGAGCGGAAGAAAGCCGATATGAATAGAAGGCTGAGCCGAATGCTCGATACCGACGTCTACCCGTCTCACGAGCGAGAAGAGTCTGATGTGTCAGCTCGACGCAAGTCTTCAGTAGCTCAAGCGGGGATCCAGTCTCCAGTACTGCTGAATGTTGCTACCATGGCCAAAGAGGGTATCCCAATGACTGGTAATCCGCGACAAATGCCCATGGCAGCCACGTGTACCAACCCACTACTTGACCTGAAAAAAAGGCAACAATTCTACCCAAAGCAGCACATTGCACAGCAACAACAGGCTCAGGCTGCAGCTCAGGCTGCAGCTCAGGCTCAGGCTCAAGCACAAGTTGCTGCCGCTCAAGCACAAGCACGAGCACAAGCACAAACCACCAACGGATTTAACCCGCTGTACCATCAAATGAACATGCCCTTTATATCAGGCCAAAACATGCTCTTCAGCGCACCCAACCCAAATGGAATGGCACCGTACTCACCCTACAACCAGCCTTTTAACCCCACGCCAGTAGCACAGGGGAACTTGAATGCCAATCCCTACGCTGCATCCCCCACCGAACAAGAATGCCAAGTGACCATGGTACGGACGCCACAGAATTGGATGGATCTCACAAACGATGGCGACGACCCCCATTCACCCACCGACGATACTGCGTCCCAGCACGGCAAACGGGCGAGTGTACATGTCGTCGGAGAACCAGGTCCGTCGACGAAGCGACGCAGACTCGACTCGGGCTATGAAGAGCCAGAGTACATTACAATCGAAGATGAGAAGCCTGTGACGGACATGTTTGCAGCAGCGGATGTGGCACCGGAGGAGAATGACGATGTGCAGTATGTTGGCAAGGGGAAGGGCAAGGTGATGCTGCAGAAGTCCGTTTGCTATTAATTAGTGTACGATACTTGGAGTTTGATCGACTGCAAGGGTTTTGCATTTTCCAAAGATTGGCATATAAGGGAGTCTTTGTCAGGCGTTTTGGTCTGACTCCCTACGTACATTGCTATCAGACAGCGGTCGTATGTTTGGTGTTTCGGCTTGTAACTTTAGGATTGGGGCTTTAGATTGTAATAGTCGAAGTGGTGATTTAATGCTGAAGTAGTATTGTACAAAACTCCACTCCGAATGCATGTTTACGCTAGATGCTTACATATGCAGCCCTATCAAGTCCTGCACTGCGTTTCTATCCACCTGAATAATTTTTCCATCTTCGCTTTCCTTTTTTTTTCCTTTTCCCTATGCCACCTAGTACTGTCCAGCTGCTGCCTGGCAGGCCTTGAGCTGATCCAGATACCACCCGCAAATGGTCAAGCTGCCCTGATTCTCATCCATGCACTTGCGGAAGTTGTTCACGTCCGTGGCGCATGCACCGGTCTGCTGGGTCTGGGCGGTGGCTTGGTGTTGCTGTGCGAAGTCGGTGTTTTGCGGCGAGGCCTCAGCGGGGGTGGAGGAAGAGCCGCCAGAGAACCAGCCGCCGACTGCGTGGCCGATTGAGGAACCAACTGCTACACCACTAAGAATCCGTTAGCGGTTTGCAGGACGGGGACATGCGGATTCGGGAGATACTTACGCAGCGGTTGATGCCATCTGGCCGAACAAACCTGGTCCTTGGGGTGTAGGAGCCTGTGCCTGCTGGACCGGGGCCGGTGGTGCCTGCTGCGGAGGAGGAGCGGCGGCGGTGGAAGAGTGGCGTGCATTTGCTGGAGCGGGAGCCGTAGTTGCGGGCTTTGCTGCTGGGACGGATGGGCGACGAGGCGCAGCTCCTCCACGTTGACGGGCCATTGCGATAGATTGAGGCGGGTGTTGGGTAAGTGTGGTGAGTGGATGACGGTGGGTTGCGGTAGAGGAGAGATGGCAATGGGTAGGGACGGCAAATTGGAGAAGCCAGAGCTCCGAGGTCTTCGAGAAACATCGGCGTTAGCGCATTTTGCGGAGACTTGGCGCGTGTGAACATCGCGAGCTTGATGATTGGCTCTCCTCAACATGTCTTGCTCTTGACTTCAAGATACTACCAGAAAGCAGCCTGTCAAGATCGGACAGGAGATCCTTATCGTATCTGTCTCTTTTCGACACTTTTCGCATACTTTCTACATCAGGCAAATCCAATACCGCTCAGCTGGACTTCGAGACCTCCACAGGCCTATCACAGGTGGGCTGAAATCCGGTACTTGACCATTGGTAAGGATAATGCAGACGGAAGGATCCCAAATTTCCACATTGAACATGCCTGCACCTCAATCGACAGTATTCCACAAACATACCCGATCAGGAAATATCTCAATTCGGGATACGAAGCTACACCTGATACGTTAGCACATGGACCACTGGCTTCCTCCCATGGTAGACCGGTGGATATAAGTTTGATGAGTGAATCCACCATAGTCGACACTTTCCTAGTGTACCTGCCGCGTATGGAAATGTCATGCTGCTCAGATAAACAAAGGCCCTTTTCCATCACGCTCGCCCACATGTCGAAGTAGCAGCTATATTAACGCCTTGCAACAAATGGATGCTCTACACTCGAGACTAGTCCCTAGCCGTACTGATATTAACTAGATTTATTTGCAGCTTAAATACTTGTTTCGTCGCCGACAAGACTCTATTTCCCTGCCAATCTTCCACAACACTACAGAGCCGCTATAAACACACCATCACAGACGTCGAATATCTCAGCGACTTTTAAAAACACTTAAAACACCTAACCTCTTTTTCCACCCCACAACATCAGCCAATCGAAATCCGGCAACCGCGCCTCATAGCCCTCTTCCTGCCCCCACAATTCTCTCCCAGACACGGCCGAGCCAACACCAAAAGACATGACGCAAAAACACGCTTCCCTTTCCCAACCAACACCACCCCTCGCCAGCCCTCCCTAACCCAGACTCCTCGAGGGGGAATCCCTCACCACATCCAGCCCTAGCGCTTCCTCTCCTCTCAGCCCCCCCGGGCCACTGTCCCCTCGGAACCCCACCGCAACGCTTAGTACGCGCAGGAAAGGGTTAGGTATAGCTCGAGTTTTAGATTACTGCAATCGACACTGCTCTCGCAATGTTACTGGATCCGGCATCTTCCCCTCATCATACGGCGCGATGGGCGTCGTAATCCAGCTGGGGGGGCGAGCGCCCAGTGGAGAGAGGGGGTGCGTGCGTGGGTGCGGGAGCCAAGGGTGGAGTGTGTGGCTGTCTCGAGGGAGTTAGTTAGTTTGACAGTTTTCTTTTTTGGGCGTTGGTGCGTTTTGCTGGATTGGGGATGGGGACATGGTTTGGGGTTCGTGTTTTTCATGTTTGGAAGACTGGCCAATCGGCTGGGTTGCGAATATTGAGGACGTCATGTGTTGTGGCTGTTTTGTGAGGGGGGCTTGATTGCAGGTTGAATATAATACGAGACGTACAACTAGTGCTGCGATGTAATGGGCGAGACAAGTTACTGTTTGAGGTACCTAGCTGGTATAAGAAAGGGAAATATACACAGCCCCAAGTTCAGTGGAATGCAGATACTGATCCTGCAAAACCTGACTCGTGGATTGTTCAGAAACGATTGCATCACCATATGGACAGACATATTGAAGTGTTATCATCATTCAAAAACGTTTGCATCGCCAAATTGACAGACATATTGAAATATTATAATCATCAAAAACGTTTGCTTCACCAAATGGACCACACATATTGAAGTATTTATCATCATCGTTCGTACTATCCTAACACCCATCTCAGGGTATCATTTGATACTACAATTCCAACTCTTTATTAGCATGACAGAAGTAATGCAAAAGATCACATATGGGTGCTTTTGACATCATGACCCCGTGCTCCTGGTCGCAAATGCTTGGATAACTTTTGGCATCATAGTGAGGCGGCCACACCCGCCTTGCGAATGTTTCAGCGGCCTCAGGTCTCGATGCGTTGATAGAACAAAATGTAGGCCACTTTGTTGTCGCGCACATTCTCCTTGGACAAGGGCGTCCTCTTGCCTGCCGAGTTTGGTGTTGCACTTCCGTTGGCAACACCGCTCCACTTCTTGGTGGTGTCCTTTTGCTTTTCTGTCCCGTTGACCTGGCTCCAAGCCCCCTTGTTCGTCTCCTCCTCATCCATATCGATCTGGGCGAAAAAGTTTTTGCTCTTTCCAGCGTCATTCTTGTGCTGCTCAAGCGCCGCGGCGAGCACCCTAGGGTCCTCTTCCGCACCGCCCTCGGCAACGTCCTCAGCACGGATCCGGCGAATGACCGTATCATCCATGCGGATCCACTCTTTGCCTTCTTGTCGTCGAAGGTCAACCGTGTAGTGTCCGCCACTTGCGTTCTTGCCGTGATGGTAGACGACGGCGGTTAGTCTGTAGCGCGGGAAGCCTCCTTGGGCTTGATAAATTCCACGCTTGTGTTGGGGGAATATCTCTTTGGGCAGCTCCAGCTCCAAGGGGTATCCAATCCTCTTCCAAATCTTCTGTGGGCCCTTCTCATCGTAGTGGAAACGCTTGAGGTGGAGGATCAACACAGGGGGAAGGGTCTCGATATGTACTTGCTTGGTAGAAGCTCGAGCGCCCCGCGCGGCGCCGTCCAAAGTCTCTAGACGGGTGACATTCTTGAGAGCATCCGAGATGTTGTTGATGTTTTGCTCTCCAATGTCCAACTGCAGAGGTTGGTATGGTTCCAACGTGACGGAGGGCTTCTCGCCCGGCCTCTTGTACTCGGATCGGAGCTTGCCGCCGAAGATCTTAGTAATTGGGGTCTCGATCTCGATTGCGCCAGAGTTTTGGGTGGTAGCCGTCTTCTGCTTGGCTCCGACTTCATGCCATCCGCTGTCTATTGAGCCAGATCGGTCACTGGTAGGCGAGGCCATGCTCTCGGCACCTTGGCTCTGTTTGTCGTTCTTGATGAGCTGAGCACACTCATCATGCAAGCCAGCGAGGAGAAAACCCAGGAATTCTTCAGCGTCTTCTTGCTGGCCCCGTTTCATGTTATCGAAACGAGGCAGACGCTTGATGACGTCGTAGACGTACTCTGGACATAGCGGGTCGCCGTACTGCTCCAGCTCATTGTCCTTCAAACGAAGGCGTAGTTGTTCAATTGATGCAGCCGAGTCAATCAACTTGAAGTCACGCATAAACATGATCCTGGGAATGATGAGTATGCAAAAAAATGCCGGGCACGAGTGAAGCTTACATGGCGTCTACGAGCGGCGTCTCAGACTTGAAGCTATGCACAGCGCGCTTCGCGACCTGATCTAAAAAGTCGTAAAAGGGGACGCAGAAAAGAAGGACTTGAAGAATCTGAAAAGTCAGCATGGCAAATGGTAATTGTTATGGCAAACACTCACTGAATTCATATAACACAAGTTGCCCGTATTTACAAGACCACGGGGTTCAAGAAAAGAAACCTTTTTGTCCGAATCGACTGAGAAAGACGCCAAGACATCAACAAGGGTATTAGTTTTGGGCGCTGTCAGTCCATTCACAGGGGCAACGACGCCATTTGGTGTGGCAGGTGGTTGTATAACGGCAGGAGCAGCCTTCGCCCTCAACAGCTCCGCCCAAGATTTTGGTGCAGCTGGCTTTGGTGGAGACGCCTTGGGAGTCTCCTCGGCAGTGGCGTCCGTCTCCGATTCAGCTGCTGGTGTGCTGTCTACGTTTGATGACTCTTGCTGGGTTGGTGCAGGTGACTTGATCGACTTTTGTGTGGTAGACGCGGCACTCGGTGGCTTGGCGGATCGAATGGGGATCAGGGGTACGGCCGGTTTCGTGGTGTTACGAGTATGCTTTGTGGCGACATTCGACGGCTGGGTAGGAGGAGGTACGGCCGATGGTGTAGTAGCAAGCGCTACATCAGCCTCAGAAGGCGGGTGTGACGTGGAAGGAGTGTCAATTTCAGCATCTGAGGGCACTGCAATGGTGGATGCTTGTGACTCCTCTGGCTCGTCGGTCGGTGTCCGTTCGCCATCTGCAATGTGCTCAATGTGCTTTGAAATGTCCTCCTCTGTGACGTGCTCACGCGAAGGGAGCGCCAGAGCCTGCTCTTCAGTCGACACGGGAGCCCTTCGCCGCCTCCTTCGGCCCGAGGCACGAGGAGGGAATGCTGCATCAGGCACAGACAGCCAGGGCAGCGGCGGATAGAATGGCTTGGAGTTGACAGGCTGAGGGGCTGGAGGAGGCTTTGACTCAGTAATCGGCGGGGGCGAATCTACAGTCGTAGTCGTTGGTGGCGTCGAAGCAGACAGATGGGTCTGTGATTGTACCGAGGGCGTTGAGGGAGTCTGCTGGGGTGTGTGCATGCGTGGCATAGGAGGCGTGCGTGAATGGACGATGGGCGGCGTGTGTGCCATGACTGGGTTGACTGGCGGCATGTGGTTCATGTGGGGAATTGACGAGACGACCACGGGCGATGCTTGAGGCTGGAATTGGCGTGGAGGCATCATGTACTGCGGCGGCGGCGGTGGTGGTGGTGGCTGCTGGTACGGATACCATTGCTGCATCTGGTGCATGTGCTGCTGGGGGTAGCCGTGCGGAGGCCCATACTGCTGCTGGTACTGCTGGTAATGGACGTAGGGGCTGTGGTGCACTGGCGAGTGGGTCTGTGGCGGGATCTGGTAGTGATACTGCTGTTCAGGCTGCCTCCTCGGCATGTAGGGGCCCCCCATATATGCTGCAGGCGGCGGTGTTGCCTCTCCGTCGGTCGCTGGCCCGAAAGCAAGCGCCAACGTGCGAGGCAACGGAAGAGGGCGAGTGGGCGACGGGATTCGAGGTCCCCGGGCCTCACGTGTGACGTGATGGCAGAGGGCGCGGGACGGCGCGCAGGCGGCGTTGATGGATTGTTCCTGTAGTGCGCAGGCTCGCGCGAGGACAGGCCGGAGTCGACGAGTGGAGGGGCGACTGGTTTGACCGCGGGGTCATATTAGCACGACATGAGCGCAACCGGGCTGCGCGCAGGGAGGGAGACGCGAAGGCCGCGAAGGGTTGGTTTGTTGGCGTGGAGGCTGGAGCGCTGAAGAAGTTCGATTATGACGGCTACGGAAAGGGTAGGTCTGTGCGCCGGGTAGAGAGACGGCCTCACGCTGGACGGGGCGGATGCCTGTAGGGAGACGAGGGCGAGGGCCGGCACTAACGAGCGACCAACAGTCGAGCGTTCGGGCGAGGAGCAGTCGACGGGACGTGTGGCTGACCCAGGTGGAGATGCAAGTCGCTGGCAATTCGTTGCTGATGCCGGACGCAGTTGTGAGCAAACTTGGTGAACCACACGTGACCTGCGGCAACTCGATGTCATGGATGCGTCCGCCACTGCCCTCCTCTGACTGTGCTCAAGTCAACCCTCTTGGGTAGGGCCGCTACCTGCCGAACCAACAACCCGCCAAACAAACACTCCCCCCGTTTCCTTCTCCTCTCTCGCCGTCCGCCCCTGCCCTTCGTCGACCCGCAAAGGAACGCGCGCCCAGATCCGCCATCGTCATCGTCACCGTCGCAGCCGTGGACCCTTGGTTGGGAACCATGTCGACTAATCCGCCGTCCATTGCATCGTCGTCCAAAGCCTCTGCCTCGTCTGGCCCCGCCTCCCCAGCCCAGAACCAGCCAGCATTCGTCCCCACCGCCAACTTCTTCCAGCAGCGGGGTAGCGCCGCGTCGGCCGCCTCGACGCGACCCTCGGCCACGCCACGGAACAACCAGCAGAGCAAGAAGCAGCACAAGGGCTCCAAGCGCTTCAGACAGATTGATGAGGATGCCATTGTCGAGTCGGTGAGTGCAGAGGAGAGGGCCCGTCGGAGGTGTCTTGCGCTAATTGAACAGCTCAACATGCGTCCTTTCAACAAGAAGGGTCAGACCTCAATCACCCACCTGATGAACTTCAATCTCCCACCGCGCCCACACAACCACCACTCACATGGCTCGGCCAGGAATTATCGGCGAAATCCGACTTGGGGTCTTGGCTCGGGCTACCACGCGGTGGACAAGGCGAGGTACGGTTCCAGTCTTGCACGACTCACCCAATGATCAAGACGCCCCTACTAACACCGCCCAGATACGTGCATGCGAACTACCGCTTCATTGTCGATCCACGCGGCAACTATCGCGCCCAGAGTGTTGACGCCGATATCCATCTGGACTGGAATAATGTCTTGCAGATATTGGCATCAGAGCTTTCCCAGGAAGCCTCTTGCCCCATTTGCCTCGGGACTCCGGTAGCCCCCAGGATGGCTAAATGTGGCCACATTTTCTGCTTGCCCTGCCTAATACGCTACATGCATTCAGAAGACGAGGGCAAACCCCCAGAGAAAAGAGCACGATCGAAGAAGTGCCCGTTGTGCTTCGACACCATATACGCGTCAGAAACGAGGCCTGTACGCTGGTACACAGGACAGGAGGGGGAGTCCCCGCGAGAAGGCGGTGATGTCGTCCTCCGATTGGTTGTGAGGTCCGCTGGAAGTACGCTCGCTATGCCGCGGGACGGTGCCGACGCTTTAGGAAAAGATGAGGATATCCCTTGGTATCACGCTGCAGAAGTCATGGATTACGCTCGGGTTATGCGAGGTGGCGAAGACTATATGATCGAGCAACTCGATAGCGAGATCAGCAAGCTGGAACAGCAAGGCAAGGAAGACGAGGTCATGTTTGGCGAGGACAACTTGGAGTGGACGAGAAAAGCGGTTCGCAGCATTCGCGAAACAAAAGAGAAGCTCAAAGGAATTGGAAATCCCCCGGAAGAGCCGGCCAAACCAGCGGAACCCAAAGTGAAGCGAGCGCCGATTGTCTTCAATGATGAGCCAGGAGCTGCACCAGAGATGTACACAATCCAGAACGCTTCCAAATCAGGGCAGGATTTTGCAGCCACACATGCCACTTCCGAGGCCACTCCCACCGATGCAAAGCAGCACCGGACCATGTCTGTCTCTTCTCACTCGTCGAGAGCGAGCCACGGTATCCCTGCCACTCTCGCTGAGATACGGAACCGACAGCATCATGAACACCACAACACACCATCCGAGTATTTCTTTTACCATGCACTGTTGCACTACTACCTATCGCCGTTAGACATACGCATATTAAAGTCGGCTTTTGGCAACTTTGCATCATTTCCATCAACCATTCTACCCCGCGTAGAACATGTATCAACAGGCCATGTCGTTGACGATGAGTTACGACGGCGAACCAAATATTTAGCACATCTACCATATGGCTGTGAGGTTGGCTTCCTCGAGTGTGATTGGACCGACACCGTCCCCCCAGAAATCCTGGAGCGCTTCAAGCCTGACATAGAGAAGAGGCGGAAGAAGCATACAGATAAGGATACACGGGAAGAGAAGGCGCGTTTGCGAGCCGAAAAAGCAGAGTATGCTGAGTTCTCCTCCGCGCGGAGGAAACGTCTTAGCATATCTGAGAGGTTCTCTGCCGACGACTTTCAGCCCTTGGCTTCAGGCAGCACCTCCGAGGCGCCGCCTGCTGTGGATGGAGACCATGCCTCATCATCGCCACCATGGCCAGCGCGCCGTGGAGAGGGCTTCGCTTCATTAGCCTCCCCCTCCACCAGTCCCTCGGCCCCACGAACAGTCTGGGGTACGACAGCTGTAGCATCGACATCACCCACCCTTGCCCCACAAGATCACTATGATGTGGACGATGGCTGGCTACAAGATTGGGAAAAGGACTTGCTCCGCGAGGAGGATATGATTGTGCAAGCGCAGGCCATGTCTCTGGGTGGAGAGGCAGAGGCACCGAAGAAGCAGGCAGGCGGAAAGAAAAAGAAAAACAAAAAGATAACATTGATGAGTACAAATGTCAGACGGGGCGCATGACATTATAGATAGACTGGTTCGTTAGCATCACTGAGTAGCATGGCGCGAAAGGGAGCAATGAAGATATTCTGCGTCAAGCAGCACACCACACATAATGTTCAGACTCCATTTGTGAGCTTGAAATGCCCTCATACTATAGCATTATAATCTGACATCAAACGAGATGTACAGTGTAAGGAAACTGTCAATCATAGTCTAGATACTTGTTCATATTTGGGACCCTGTGTACGCCAATCCTGTGTATATACGCCAGTCCCCATCAATTGACACTCCTGAAAAGCCCATAGTCTTCCCATACCCACTCCATCCAGCCCTTACCGTCTACACTCACCATCCCTCCACACCCAATCAAATCATACACGCGCCACACTCCGCCGTCCCACCTATCCTCATCGGCGCCCGCGAATCCCTCGTCTGCGGCACGCGTCCAACCCCTCGTCCCCCATTCCCACCGTCGCTCCCAGGCCCGGCGTTCCCCCGCCCGTGCATCCCCGCTTGGTAGCTGTCCGGCGTGGGCGTCGTGTTGGCTGGTCGGTAGAACGTGTTGTGTCCTGGGGCGCGGTACGGCGAGCCGCGTGCAGCGGCCCACGTGTCGAGGGAAAACAGTGTGGTGAAGTAGAGGGCTAGGAAGGTGATGAATGTGTCGCTTGTGCGGGCGACGATGGATCTGGACGGATGGTTAGTCGTCATGTGCAGGGGGTGTTGGAACGGAGGGTAGACGAACTTGTGTCCCTCCATTGTTAGCGATGTTGTAGGTCTTTGTGCTGCGTGTTGCAGGTTCAGTCAGGGCTGCGGTCGTGGACGCGAGCTCTTAAAGGAGAGCATGACTTCGCCGCTGCAGATATTCCAGGCTGACATTGGGGGTTTGGTCGCCTGAAAAGGCGAGCAGGGATGTGCATCCCGTTGGTTGCGCGCGCTACTGCAGGATCGGAGCTGGGGTGACAGAATGTACAGTTTAGGGAAATTTTTCGACCTCGACCTTTACCTCGCTACCTTATTACCTATAGCACGTGTTCCGACTACTTTGTGCAAGTGAGATTGTTTATTATCTATACATTATTTCAGACTATCTTTCTTTACATATACGCAGCGAGAAAGGAAAGAACGTGGGAAGAAGGGATAATGGCGGACGCTGATTCAGTATTGGTCAATCCTAAGCTGCGGTCGAAGAAGGGAGCCGCCGATGAGAGTACCGGCCAGACGAAGGTATGTCAGCTTCTTCAATCCAAGAGCGATCAAGCTAATTCTACAGCAGAAGCGCAAAGCCTCAGCTGTTGTTATTCATCAGAATTCTATTGGAAACAACGACAGCCCAGCAAAGAAGAGAAAGAGCGATGCACAAGACCAGGAAGACGCCGATATTGACACATCAAGGCCGACTGCAATCTTCAATCCCACAAAGGGACGCGACTGGACCGTCAGCATTGCGCTTCCAGGTAGTTGGCTCCTGAACGCCAAGAAACCTGACCACAAGACCATCCAAGTAGGACGCATTGCGCGTGCTGCAGCGGTTTTCTGTGTTGACGAGATTGTCGTCTATGATGATAATCCAAGTAATGTAGATGCCAAAGTTGTGTCTGAGAAATACATCCGCCAAGGTCGAGGCAAGAAGACGAAGCAAGAAATCCTCGACTCGATCCTGGAGGAAGATGAGCCGTGGCAGAATCCAGATCAGTTCTTGTACCACGTGCTTTCCTTCGCAGAGTGCCCGCCTCATCTGAGGTATGACGCAGAGGACCCGCGGTTGAGTATCTTCCAAAAACATCAGAATCTCGGGTGGGTGGGCTGTCTGCCGAGTATGGATATGCCGCATCATCTGAGGGGTCATGAGTGGTGCCAATATCGAGAGGGCGTGGTAGTTGGACCAGCTCCTTCGCCATCATCCTCTACATCCAAGAACAAGAAGCCCAAAAAACTAGCATCTGAGGAGCAGAGCTATGTACACGTCAAATGCGGTCTCCCATATCCAGTCTGTGTCCCTGTCCCTCCAGGAGCGCCTATAGAGGCTGGCATGCGCACAACCGTGCGTTTTGCAGATGCGGGACCCCCGCCCTCGTGGCCACACCTCTCGTATGAAGAGTGCGAAAATCTGGAAGCTACTGCGTGTGCGTCAAGCTTGCCACGCGAGGAGTCAGGATACTACTGGGGCTACACCGTTCGCCGCGCCGCCTCCCTCAGCGCTGTGTATGCAGAGTGCGAGTACGCCAACGGCTACGACTACACCATCGGAACCTCAGAGCGCGGCGTCCCTGTGCATTCCATTCTCCCTAATACTGTTTCTACCAAGAACGACACAGCTGGCAACAAGGCCCCCGAAAAGTTCAACCACCTGCTAATCGTCTTTGGCGGCGTCGCAGGTATTGAACCAGCAGTAGCGAACGACCCCGTGCTTGTAGCGAAAGGACTGGGGAAATCGACGGCGAACGAGCTGTTTGATGCGTGGGTTAATCTTGTCCCGGGGCAGGGGAGTAGGACGATTCGCACGGAAGAGGCGGTCGAGTTTGGACTGATGGCGCTGAAGCCTTATATAGATACCATGGATGGATGAGAAGAGGAGTGAACTGAGCCTCTACTTAACCATATATCGACGGGAGATGAGAATTGGTTGAAGAATAATCTCGGATTGCATGGTGACGTGGTACCAGACGAGCGCCTTTTGGTCTTGATGCAGGACAGGACAGGAAAGGATAAGATATATGTATAAGATTTGCATCCCACTATAGTATCTTAGTCGTACATGGGATATCCAATATATGAAATCCTCAAGGACACTGCATTTGGTATCAAGGGGAGATGTTCACTCTTCTGCCATTTCCCTTTCTTGTCACTTACTTGAGTCCCAGGTATGATGACCGTCGTGCCGAGCCTCCGTAGCAAGAGCAGAGGTAGCTATAGATTCTTCTTAAAATACACGTCAACGTTGGAGATGAGACTAATAACACAGGATAGAGTTGGATAGTAGAGACAATGGTTAGCTATCTAGCCACAACCCACAAAGAATCTCGGTGAAACTAGACATTCGTAGCATCTCAATCGAGAAGCAATTGTTCATATTAATACATCTCCCCCATCTACAACTTATACCCCGACTTCAGCACCGCGCGCTTATACCCCTCCGTCTCCACACAGCACTCCAGCCACTTCCTGATATTCGGATACTCCCTGCCCCCCGTCCCCAGCTCGCGCGTCAGAATAAAGTCAGCAGAGAATTGCATCATGATATCCGCGGCTGTGACATGGTCGCCGCACAGGAAGCGTCCTTGGGAGAGTGACAGTTCGGTTTCGAGCCAAGACAAGTCGTTTTGCACGTTGGCTGACAATCCAGATTCGGTGGCTTCGATGATTTCTTTGGGCGTGTCTTTGGGTATGTTCCACCGCGTGTAGAGAATGGCGAGGGCGTGCAGGGCAAATGTGGCTTCTGCGGCGTGGACCCATTGTCGGACTTTGATACGCTGTTTTGGATCGGATGGGAGGAGTTTGCCTTCCTTGTCGTACGTTTCGCACAAGTAGCTGCAAAATATATATCAACTTACGTCCTGTTATCAATTTCCATGAGATTCACTCACTCGCTAATAGCACCGCTTTCGTACACAGTGAGCGAACCGTCTTGAAGCGTGGGAAACTTGCCCAATGGGTTTCTAGATCCGACTTTGAAATCCTCGGGGGCCTTTTGATTTACACGCTCAGAGAATTTCAAATTGTAATCCAGGCCAAGCTCTTCCAGCAACCATGCTGTTCGAATGCAGCGAGAGCCTTGCAGGAACCAGAGTGTGATTGTTGACATATTGATATCAGGTGATCACGGGTCAATGCAATGCAAACACAAGCGGTAGAATTGCTTGGGCGGGGTTATATATATGGGCGATTTAAATTTGGCTTGCTCAAAAAGCGATCATTCCACATTATATGGGGATATGTTGCGTCATACAGTCCGGTACTTTCTCGGGGTGGGCTCCGGCGGGGAAGGGGTCCAATTCGTTGAAAGCGTTCGGAAGTCCACACCAGTAGCCGATTTCATGATGCAAGTGTTGAAATATTTGTCAATACTAATTTAGGTGTCGGGGCAGATGTCTACCTCGCCAATGACGTAAGGGGTACAATACAGCATTCCTATCACAGATGCTGCAAAGAGCGTGGCTTTTAGGGTTGGTGTAAAAAAATTCAAACTATTATGCTTGAACGCAATTGTAGAAGCGGTCAACTCACCAATTATGCCTTCCCAATATTCCTAAGGTTGGTGCATGGGTATGGTGAACCGATCAACGAGTCGTTCTACGCATGGGGTTAATCTTTCATATCACAACATCGGTTGATTGGCCGGTATATCATTAGCTAGATTTGTGTTTTCTTAACTTATAACCATAATATTCGAAACTGTCTCCTCCTCCTAGGACCTCCATCTCAAGATCCCATTCATTGTTCCGATTGAGAATAGGCTTGACAAAGTGTGGTTGTCGGTAAGTGATATACAAGAAGAATCCATCATCTTTTAGTACTCGTTGGACCTGAATACATCAGCAAGATAATTTTTGGCGTTGTCCCCTGTAATTGCGCCGCTTGGTGCAGACCAGTGGCAGAGATGGATTGTTCCTGGGGGACATACTGCGTTCATATACTTCCCACTGTTCTCCAAAACTTCTTCCGGCGGGCTCCACGGGCTACCAAAAATCATAGCATCGAGCGTGCCTTTATCGAATGCAACATCGATAGAACCAGTCTCGATCTCTTTCAAATCCCTGACATCGCCAAGCGCCCACTCTACACCACTTTTCGCTACATGTCTTGACTTCATCAGGTCAACTACGACAGATGAGAAGTCCACGCATATTTGATTGTCATAGCCTCTTTCGAGGAGATCGTAGGGAACAGTCTGAAAGAAATCAGCATATAAAAGATGAAAAACGAGATCATAGCGTACGCTATCACCACTTCCAAGATGTAGAATTCTAGGTTTTGATTCTACTTTTCGTGTTGCGAAAAGGTGCTTCTCGAGAAAAGGTTCGAGCGACGCAAAGTCGCGGAACCATTCGTGCGTAGGCTTGGACGTATCGTCTGCTTTTGAGTATCGCTCGTCCCAGAAGGAGGCATGACCCAGCGCAGCACCCTCATCCGTCTTAGGCATGATTATTCCTAGAGGGAGCTTTGAGCAGGGAATGCCGACTTCAAGTGCGTGATGGCGGTGTTTAATTTCATGATGGACGAGATGGAAATTTTAGGCGAGCGGGGCGCACTTCCTTAGTTGCTTGATTTGGAGTCTAATTGTGAACTCCACCAGAAGTCCCTGCTCGAGCCGCTGCTGGTTATGTCCGCAGCTCTGATCCGTCGAGTGGAATTTGCATACTATTGAATTGCTCAAAACAGAACAGAAGTCATGTGGAACGATTTGCGGCATTGTCAAGAGGACCGTGACAGAACCCCCGCTGTAGCCATTGCGAGTGTTTAGTCAAGCGCTTCTTTCTGGTAGGCAGATACTAGTCGACGGTGAAGTCTTCGGACGGAAAAGGAGAGGCTGGAAGTCCACAATTGTCATTGCAGCTTTGCTGGAGACTGGACATTTTCTTCGGTCTTTGGTAGGCTCAGGTTGAATCCTGTATTTGACCATGGGCGCGATGCCTTTACGGCTTTATGGTATGACGTACCTGTTGCAGTATGAGTTGATACAATTCCTTCGCAGTTCCATGGCGGGATAGAATGACTGAGGTTATCAAAGCTGCTAAGACGCTCACATGTTTTTTGTTTGCGGCATACACTGCAGCAGAAGTGCTTCTCGAAGAGCGAGGCCCTGTCACCTCGTAGGCATCGAGGTGCAGAATTCTTTTTCATACTTGGTAGAGGTGAGTCGTTCCATGGTTTGCATTGGTCGACATCACTATCCATATACTCCTCGACATAGCAGTTCCCCTTTACAAGTCGCGGCGATCTCAGTGCCAAATTTTCCTGAAGTGGGCGCTTTCAGAATATGTTAGCAACTAAACAAGACGGAACTGTGCCGCAGAGACCAACGAGATTGCCCACGACCTAAAACATGGAGCACCGCAACAGGATCGGACCTTGTGGAAGAGGAGGAAAGAAGTTGAATAGAAGAGCAACCCAATTTTTTCCTTGAGGATGCCAGAGGGGCGCGTCATCTATTGCGGAGGAAGTAGCAAGGAAGAACAAGGAAAGACCACCCCACCCTTCATCTCGCGTAGCACGAAAGGATCAGAAACCTTGGCAACTGCTATCAAAGTGAGTCCTTTCAATTGCTTCAAAGACTTTTCCATGCTTAAATTGAAGTGTGGGATGCATATGTATACCGGGAAAGACGGAATATTAGTGAGGAAGAAGAGTTTCTGGAATGCGAAGGCGACAACCTCGAACCTGAATGGCCTCGATTAGTTGTGAATGTACTAATTCCCTTCTCCATGGGCTGAATTGATGGACTACCATTATTTCAAATCCATACCTTCGGAAGGGATTCTCCGAAAAGGTTATTTCAAAGGGAGTAGCATCATCGGAACAGTGACCGTGAATGAATAGGACTGGACACATTACTTCAACCCAATCAAAGCTGCTATTCCAGTCCACTGCATGCTCCGATCAGTTTTGGTGCAATTCGAATGGACGATGGAATCTGTTCCGATATTACGTCTGTGCTGGCTGCACTTTGCTCTGCAATGAAATCAATGATCCGCTGCCCGCTCTACGATAAGCAGGCTCCTCTGCAGTCATTTTCGAAAAGGGATTGTACTTGCATATGCGCCAGCACATCTCACCGGAATGTTACCACTTGTGGGTAAAGTACTAGTCTGCTTCGAACGACTCATTGGTTTAGGCCTCGGCTCGACATCCATGATGACGTGTGGGGTAAAAGAGCACTAACTACATAGTCAACACAGCTAACATATACAAATGCGGATCCAATCCGCACAGGAGACGAAGTAAATGTAGATTTGCCTCTAATCTAGGGGAACAATCTGAAAAGTATAAGCGCGAGTTGCTGATATGGCCCCGAACGAGAAGCCGATTCTATTTCACTACCCACCGTCCATCTACTCACATCGAGTGTTATGGTATCTTTGGCTGCGCGGTATATCTTACGATGAATGCGTATGTACAATCGCGTTTAATCCATACTGGATGCTAACTATACATTCCAGATTCAACCACCGGTGATGCCACGGCCCGACCTGGCAGCCATCAATGTTGGGTACCGCAAGATGCCAGTAATGGCCATAGGGAAAGATGTCTATTGCGATTCGCGCCTCGTCATTTCAAAACTGGAAGTTCAATTCCCAGAGAGCAATCTTGCTCCAAAAACACCAGCGGAGGCAGGCATCAGAAAACTGTTCGAGAATTACTGTGTAGACGGCGGGATCTTCGCCAATGCTGTCAAACTTATACCTTATTGGGGAGACTCGGGCTTAATGCAAGATAAAGTCTTCCTCGATGACCGGCAGAAACTCATGGGTGGTCGACGAATGACGGCTGAAGCAATGGAAGCAGGACGACCAGATGGGTTGCAACACTTGCGACAGGCCTTCCACTTGCTTGAAACTACATTCCTTTCAGACGGTCGAGACTGGGTTCTTGGCACAAAAGAGCCGAGCTTAGCAGATATCGACGCTGTTTGGCCGTTTGAGTGGTTGATTGTCGATCAGAATATGAAGGGTAGTTTACCAGTGGCGCATATCAGCGAAAAGATCTTCCCAAAGACGTACGCGTGGGTGCGCAGATTCATGGACGTGATTGAGGAAAAGAAGTCAGCACATACAAAGCCTACAAGACTAGATGGAGAGGCTATGAGCCAGCGAGTCCTCAGCGTAACTTCATCAGTCGATGATATCGGATTCATCGACGATGATCCACTGAAGGTCAAGCAAGGCGACGACGTCGAAGTCTTCCCCTCAGACTACGGACAAATGGGCAAAACCGCTGGATTACTCATAGGCCTAACCACCACCGAAGTTGTAATCCGCAACAGTGAAGGTCTTCATGTTCACTTCCCACGCTGGAACTTCAGCATCAAGAAACTCGGTCCAAGTCTCACTGTCTCACCATCGGCCGTGAGCGCAAAGAAGATACCCAAGATGCGACTCATATACCACCCTTTCTCACCGTACACGCGTAAGGTCTTCTTGCTCGCGCACGAACTCGGTCTCACAAAATACATGACGTTGCAGAAAGTCGTGGTATGTCCTGTGCCGATAGAAGGCTGGAGCGACAACAACGAAGAAGTAGCTGCATTCAACCCCATGGCCAAGATCCCATGCCTCGTTCCAGACGACGTACCAGATGGTATCTTTGATTCCCGGATAATCTGCGAGTATCTGTGCAACCTTGCTGGCGTGGCTCCCAAAAAGGACTCGAGATACTGGCAGCTCCACACCCTCCACGCATGTGCAGACGGCATCATGGACGCCGCCGTACTCATCACATATGAACAGCGCATCCGGAAGGAGCGCGGCCTCTACTTCGAAGAGTGGATGGAGGGTCAGAAGCAGAAGATTCTTCGCGGCCTCGATCGACTCGAAGTCGCGGCCAAGCAAGGCATTATACCAGACCCCAAAGATGGCCCCGCATCGGTGGATGAGATTGCTGTAGCCGTTGCAGTAGCGATGACTGAATTCATGGACTTTTTGGATGTTAAATGGAAGAACGGCAGGCCGAAGTTAGTGGAGTGGATGGGGAAGTGGGAGCAGAGGCATAGTTTTGTAGCGACGGTGCCGACGCAGGATTGGGTTGTTGAGGGAGAAGGTAAAGGCGGATCGAAGATTTGAAGAAACTAAAGCGGTTATAGTTGATATTGCTTCGGGAAAGCATTTGACGAAGTCATTGATGAACTTCCATTCTGGGCTGCTCTGACATTCCGACTAGACCAGTGTGTGACGATGGCAAAATTTTCAGTAATAGCAGTACTCCTCCTTTTCTATTTGTTGCGGTATGCTCGTAGTAAAGCATGTGGTTTTGATTATACAAGTCTGTGTACCTCTTATTCCTTGTTTGGACTTGGCAACTGTAATTACACGCCTGTCGTACATGAACCACAACAAATATGTATGGTCTCTCCCCCTTTCCTGGAAAAGGCAAAGAATAAAATGACAACCACTTCAAACATATTTTTATCTTCAGAGTCTTGAATTCTTAGCTCGGAGATAGACCGGGCGATCAACGTCATTAGCCCTGTCTATATAAACTCACTAAGTAAACGGCTACGGCAGTAACACAGAGGCTAGCTCCGGCAGTACAACAGAACAGGTGACGATCAGAGACATTTAGTAATATTGAGGTAAAGGAATAGAGCTACAATTGATTGGCTTAGACGTAATGCATATCCGATTGGCGACGGAGATGTGACAGCGAATGCGAACGCATCAGTGGAGCCCGAAAGCTTATGTGAAGGCTCAAAGTGCCGGGTGGTTAGGCATTGTGGAGCCCGTTCGACACATCACATGCGCTATGATGTCAGTTGTCATGGAGGGGTGAAAATATTTCGAACTGGCCATCATATGACTGGAGTTCAATACGGCCGTTGCCCAGAGGGTAGTCCTGAAAGGGAAGCTTGCTTGGCGTTCTGATATCAGGTTATCCATTCGTTGGCGATCCGTTGCGGGAATGCGACTTCACCGCCAGATAGGGCGCCTAACGACGGTATTGTTATAGTCTTCAAAAAGTGGTTGAAGGTGCAGTTGTGGTTGGTAGTGAAGCCACACATATCTGTGCAGGGTCTCGTATTCGAAGTACGGTGCAGAAAATTCCGTGCCACAAGCAGGGATGTACAGCATTGCTGGTAACCCATCCCTGTTGATGTGAGGTGAGGCTGCACGGGTTGAAGCGATACGCCTCAGCTGCACAAGGTAACTAGGAATAGCAAACCCCACGGGGCCAACTGGGCGGGTCGCTTGCTCGGTTAAATTGGCGGTGAGCATCGAGCAAAGCCGGAGGATCTCCTCGTTACACGGCATGTAAATTTTGATGGCGAGATTCGAGATGCAACGATTGCTGCTGTTACAAGAATGGCCTGGTCTAGCCCATATGGCTAGCGCAGAATGAAGCAAATGCAGCATAGCTAGAAAGTGTTTATAGATTGGCGTGCGATGAATTGCGGAAAAGCTCAGGGCCTGGCCATTTTACAGGTGTGGCAGCTGCATCGTGAGATTTTGCCAAGTGGTGTTGTACGCTTGAGCTGTGATAGTGGGGCATGGTGTTGAGGGGTCAGAGATTCGGCGTGCAGGGATGTGATTTATGTATTTCTTTTGTCACAGAAACGGCAGGTGGGGTTTTAACAAGTTTATCGAACAGCGTGCCGTGGCACGACTGCCAGCAACAACGTGGATTTGAGCCGCTGGAGACGACTGGCGATGCGTTGCCGAATTGGCCGTCCATGTTCGCCTCCATGTTCGCCTCCATGTCCAGCGAGCGCGGTTTTGCCAATGTTTTGCTCATGATCGCTGTGGTCGGCGCATGTCATCTCGCAGCAACTTGACCACGCCGTCAAATGGGGGTACGCCAACCCATGTCGGAGTGTTCGGTCTGTGCACCCGCTCCCAAGCCCAAATGGTGCTGTATGGCTCCGGTTAGCGGAGAAGGATCGTAGGGTCCGGCGCTACCATGGTGTTTGATATCCAAGCCTTGTGCTACTCCATGTGCGTATCAGCATGCAGCCCCGCGATAGCCGCAAAATGAGTTGGACAGGATATCTTTGGCCGACTGTCAGATGAGCAATTCGTGATGTACCCGTGAGAGAATGGCTGGGGCGCCCAAGAGTGCCAGGGAGCCACGCCCTCAGTCTTTCGGGTGTCAGCGGGAGCAGTTAAGGTTCGCAGAAGACGGAAAACGCGGGCCCGGGTCCAGCAAGCTGGCTATGGGCAGCGCCGTCGCACGTTGAGCATTTCCTCAGGTGACGAGATGCACGCGGTGAGCGACACGGCTCCATCGGCGGCGGCTGCTTTGTCTGACAGCGGCGAACTATAGCACTGGCTGGGCTGCTATTGCGCCGCATCAAAACCCAAAGGGCTTTGGTCAAGCATGGCCTGTGTGCGGTGCGGTGCGCAAAATGGCCTTGTGCTGCAGCTGTATGGCGTCAGGCCGGGGCAGGATGTGAGCTGCCTCTCGTCCCATATTGGCCCGAACACAAGCGTCGAATCTGACGCTGGCTAGCGGCTATGCAGGCCATGCTCGGCAAAGTCGCAACCCTGTGGGAAGAACCACGGTCGCAGGCCTCCATTCACGACATGGCCGTCGCCGTGATGCTCCCCGGTGCCGCCTTGTCAGCCTGCAACAACCTGGGTTGCGAGGGTGCTGGCCGAACAGGTCACTGGTATGCGCCAGATGGCACTCCTCGTAGCATGCACAGCGCCGGCTGTCCCTAACGCACCCCTGTGGAGTTGCAAAGGGGATGATCGGCCATGGAGGGCAACGATACTCGAGGCACACTGTCGTTGCAGCCGTATGAGATCCAGTTGCAGGGTGCAGGGAAGGAACGATTGCTAGCGCAGCCGCCATCCGGCCAATCACGCGTGCCGCAGGGCATCATCCCAAGTGGGTTCATCGATGCTGTCTTGACCCTCTGCCTGCTTTTGGGCTGCTGGCGTGGCCATGGAAAGGGTCAAGTCTGTCGACCTCACCGCGTTGTTTGTCGACTGTGGCCCTGCCCGTCCTCTGCCCTCCGAGCATCAGTCCCCAGAAACTCGCCGTTGGACTCACCAGGCCGTGTGTCGCTAGCCCCTCCAGATCGTTCGGGCAGCCAAAGGCGGCAGCCCGTTCGGGAAGGCTATCTAATTTCTCGACATACGCCCGCTCCCCACCAGGCTTGCCTTGCCATTTTGCTGTTGTTATTGTCGACAACACGTCCCAGCGCGACTCCGCGCCGCCTCTCATTTTTCTCTCCAGCCCTCAGCGAGTGTGCGCTTCGGGTGGCCCTTTTCCCTGGCCAGTATCACTATCCCGGGCGCGGTCGGCGTTGTGCTGCATATCGCTGCTGCACCTCTCTTTGGCTTACCTCTGAAGCACGCCTCTTGGCCTGCTCGTTCTGTCCTACCTCCCGTCGCAGGCGGGCTCATTTCCCTGCGCCGCCGCTGCATATTATCTGCTTGCCCGCCATCGTTCGCTCGACACCTAGGTTTGCTTGCCTAGGGCACCGGAGCGAGCCCTCCTGTACGTCAAGCCCTCCAATCCCCCGCCGCCAAGAATGTGTAGAGGAACAACATCGCTCCTCGATGACTACTCCTAGGCCTGCTTGCTTCCGTCTCCATTGCTGACCGTGGAAGCATTTAGACACCCGCGTGTCACGGCGGGAAGCGCTTCGCGTTCACCCTGCGACACAAAGTTCCAAAGGGGTAACCACCTCAGACCCACAGCCCTTCTCCAGTGGCTTCCTCGACCGAGACCGAGACCCCCTATACAAGTATCCGTGGAGCCCTACATGCAGTCATTGCCTGCTGTTTTCAAATCATGGACACCGAGGATGGCCAGATTTTCATAAGGGTATGAAACATGATAACGCCAGGTGCGGGACATCCGCTGACGCTCTGCTAGAACCTTGCGTACTTTGTACGAACTCACGAGAAAGCGCTCGCAAATGCTCTCCAGCTGCAGCGACAGGCGCCAAAACATGGCCAAGGCACCGGAGCCTCTCCCATCTCACCCACAGGCCCCGCCAGTCCTCCCGCGTCCTCGTCCTCGAGCGTTTGGGCAGCCGCACTGTCTCTGCCCTCTCTTACTTTCACATCACAATCGATAAAGCCAGCGAAGCTCACACTGACACCGCACCATCTGTTCTACCTTCTCTCGCGCTTCGAGGACCTGGGCATTCCCGTAGGCCCCATGAATGTGCGCTTGGAGAACATCCACACTGATGCCTCCCCCGCCAACTATGTGTCCTTCCTCAGTAATGCCCAGCGAAACAAGACCAAGTCTTCTGACCGCGACTCTATACACTCAGTGTCCAGCGTGCGTAGTGTGATGTCTGGCATGTCCTCGCTTTGGTCATCTCTACGTATTGGATCCAACAGCGCAGCCAAAGCAGAAAAACAAAAGGCACAGCTCCAGGAAGACCTGAGGTACCTTTATTCTGCCTTTACCAAGATCCCGTGCTTGAGACTCGCTCCAGACCACAAAGCTCGCCTCATAGCGGGCTACGAAGAATTTCCATTCGACACTGCTGTGCCTCTCTTCGCCTTCAAAAATGTTACTGCTCTTGAGATCTACGACGTTGACTTCCGCCAATTTTATGGCTGGGATCGGCTGGCCGAGAATCTGCGCAGTCTGACTGTCAAGCGAGCAGGTGTTGATGACCCCGCTGACCTGCTCATCAACATCGTGTTGGATGATATTGACAAGCGTCGCAGGCGATCTGCCAAAGCGCCTCCTTCACCTTCCGCCCCCTGGTCGGCTGCGAGTCCGACTGCAAAGCATGCTTCCCTGGCCAGATCAGAATCTCCGCCATCTTCTCCCCCTGCGTCTAGCAAGCAAAGCACGAGCCCCAGAGGTGCAGCACTGCGAGATAATGTCTCAAGAGCTCACCAGCGCCAACGCAGTACATCCCCAACAAGGCCACCGAGTTCTCGACATGGTTCAAGTCATGTTTACAACAGGAATAGCGCGAGTGCGCCGAACATCCGTCGGTCTTCCGGCAGTTCAGGCTCAAGCGTACGATCTACCACTCCAAGGGGCAGTTCATCAAATTTGTTGTCCCTGGGCTGGTTTCCCGCGACCAAGTGGCGGTTTTTAAGACACCTAAGCTTGGCTGATAATGCTCTCACCAATATCTCCGCTACTAGCCTTGTTCCTTTGGCCAACACCTTACAGTCACTTGACCTTTCGGCTAATCTCTTTGCTGAAATCCCAGACAGTCTGGCTACTTTGACGTGTTTGCGTGCATTGAACCTTTCCAATTGCATGATCGAGGCCCTGCACTCGCTGGGACGAAACCCTCTTCCTGCCATTACGACACTCAATCTGCGTTCAAATCGCCTGACATCATTGGCTGGAGTCGAGCGGCTACTGTCTCTCGAGCGCATAGACTTCAGAGACAACAAATTGACAGACCCCACTGAAGTCGCACGTCTCACCGGTGTACCTGAGATTGCTGAAGTTTATGTGCACCGGAATCCATTCTGTAAAACCCACCCTGCGTATCGGACCACAATTTTCAACCTCTTCCGCAAGACACCGGGCTACTCTGAGGACATCGTCATCGATTCTACGGGGCCTAGCAACGGCGAGAAGAAACAGCTCGTTGATCGAGCACCGGAGTTGCTGGGCGTTCCAGTGGTCAAGCCTCCGCCTGAGGACGATACACCTCCACCACACGTTCCTCCTAAAGTGGTCAAAGCTGTTGACAGTGCTTCTGATGTACCTGAGGTGCTTAAACGCACCAGCTCACTGAATCGTACCAAGAGTGGGCGGAATGCGCAAGGCTCACAGAAGAAGAAGAAAGGCCCAAAGCGGAGAATTGTTGAGCTCTCCCAGAGTGACGCTATGCAACAGTCGTCTGAGTCCAGTCTCACCAGTCTTGCCTATGATGACATAACGCCCGGAGACGCTCCTAAGATGGTCAAACCTGCGAATGACACCATGGTGAAAGACCTGCCTCGGTTTGAAGAGCCCTCCAATGGACAGATTTCAGGAGACCCCACGAAGAAAGCGAGCCCTGATGAACGAGCTGTGACTGATGAGACTCACACAAGTCATCAGCAGCTGCCTCCAATTGATACTAGCACGAAGAACAAGATTCCAGATACACAGGAAGCTGAGTTCGATGTCGGTAATGATCTTTACAAGAAGAAGATCGAGGCTCTCCGACAGGACTTCGGAAATACTTGGCTGAGCGCCTTAGGAGACGAGAACTGGGACGCAACGTCCGTGACCAGCTTTCCATCAGATCGTGGTTACAGTTCTCCTACCCTTCGACCAGCCTTACCTAGGACTCCTAGTCAGAGTATTGTATCTGGTCGTACACTTGGGTGAACCCCGAAACACCTTGATCTAATCACGTTTTTGCGATACCCCAGAAGAGTTGTTTATTTCTTTGAGGAGCCTTTTTCATATCCTTGGCCTCCTGTTATTCCCTACTTTTTCCTAAGTTTTGGCATGGCGTTGGATGGTTACCAGACTTGATGGAGCTTGAGCGCCGCAGTTCTCACGCTCGTTGTATCGATAAGTCTTTCCTCTCACTTGTCCTTCTAATTTACTCGGCGGCAATCTTCTCTTTGCTCAAAAGGACGGCTTTGCCTGCATTTCTGCGTTTGTTCAGCTGTCATTTTCCTACTCGAGTGTGTTTGTGTAACATATCCATATCCTGGCGTCTTTAGTGTTGATGTTGGCTCTTTCTGGCGATGACTATACGGCCATGTTCTCCACTTCACGTGTGACGTCCTCACTTTGGCGCAGAGAACAAGATGGAAGACGATGGGCGTTGCTTCATTTATTGCATCATGAAGAGCGGATTAGTTATAGTAGATGTTCGCATCAATGTCAAAGACAATTTCTACTTGGCAAGCTACATGATATATGTGCAAATAGGGTGGTTTAGCTTATGTGGTGTTTGACTGCTGGTGGCGCTCATATCCGCCCCCCAAAGTCAAGCACGTGCGAAACACTTCACAGCGGCTGTTTGCGGGAGATGTTCTGACTCGCCACGAATCAGCACATCAGCATTCTGAGTCTGTGTTTCGAAGCACGACCAAAGGCTAGAGATTGGGGCTGTGTACGGCGGTCCACACGGCTGGCGCGTAGGAAATGTCGCATAGGAGGCTCCGTGGTGTTTGAAAGCCGACGCCCGAGCCTAGAAGTGGCACCGGAAGGTCTTAACAGGTGGTCGAATAGCGTTACGGTTACGAGACCAGCATTGATCTGCGTAGGTTGAATAGGAGAGGAATTGATTGTGCAAAGCAGGAGCCAAGCTGGCAAGAATAGCAACAGCTGGCCTGGCTGCTGGTAGGGCTGAGGGGGCCGAGCGGATAGAGAAAAGCTAGGTAGTGATGTTTTGTCATGAGGGCAAATGCCTGGAGCAGCAGAATGGCTGTGGGTGCCGACTAGCGCGATGGCAAGCTGGCCTGGCGTGAAAGGGCAGTCTCTCCAAGCCGCGGCCCTGCTGAGCCCTCTCCTCGAAGTTTTTCACCAGGCTCTCTGCAAATCCTGTAAGCGTCTTCATCCTTTTTCCCCTCTGTCGTCGGCCGCGCGTCTAAACCGGGCCTAGCTCCTGCTTGTATTTTGCCAAGCCGTCCCGGCGTGCCCTAGGTAAGGTCGAAACCTCACAAAACTCGGGCGCTGCGACCCTCTCACCACTCGCAACACAACCTGCACTCCAGCGCCCAGCATACGTCTCCTCACGCTCTGCCCTGATCTGCAGCATCGAGCAGCCGTTCGTCTTCCCCGCCACCCACGTCGCGAGTATCGCCGTCCCCGCCAGACCAGGCGGTGAAGTCACTCCCAGCATCCCACTCGACAGGCTCCGGCCACAACAACGCCTCAGCGCCCCGCTCCCCCTCGCGCGACTCAACTGCCCACCGCGCCGCCCCCACAGGTATACTCAGACCGACGTGCACAATTGACGAGCACAACTTGCAGTCGCCCCTACCGTCGCGTGATCCCAGCTCTGCCGCCAGGCACCTCTGAGGGGCTTCGAGCCATTCCCCACTCTCCAAGCGCCCTTCATCATCTGCGATCCGCTCCGGCCAACTCATTGAGATTAGAGGTACGTTTGGCTCTTTTTCCTTGCGAGGGCGGCGCTTTACCTGCCCTGCCGGCGCCCCATGTCCTCCGCACGCTCCTGCCTGCGCCGTGGCCCCGTTGGGTGACGCAAAAGCTGCCCAACCATGTTGAAACGAACTTTATTGACATGGTCATGCAGGGAAGAGGACTCACAGCTCCACCCGTAACTCCTTCACCCGCGCGAGGTTCTCCCTTGCTCCTACTATCACAGACAGCCGCGCCGGTAGCAAGCCACAGCTATGGCAGAAAACGAGGTGGATCTAGACTCTATCATAGACAGACTGCTCGAGGTCCGCGGCAGCAGGCCCGGCAAGCAGGTCCAGCTGCTAGAAACTGAGATCCGCTTCCTATGCACCAAGGCGCGCGAGATCTTCATCTCACAGCCCATTCTGCTCGAACTTGAGGCACCTATAAAGGTTAGTACACACCATCAAAGGGTTTCAAAACGCATCGCTCCATCTGCAGACGCTTTTGACTGACATTTTTCAAGATTTGCGGTGACATCCACGGCCAGTATTACGATCTGCTCCGACTTTTCGAGTATGGCGGCTTCCCACCAGAGGCCAACTACCTCTTCCTAGGCGACTACGTCGATCGTGGCAAACAGTCACTCGAGACCATCTGCCTCCTGCTCGCATATAAGATCAAGTACCCGGAGAACTTCTTTGTCCTACGTGGCAACCACGAGTGCGCCTCCATCAACCGCATCTACGGGTTTTATGATGAGTGCAAGCGAAGATATAACATTAAGCTGTGGAAAACTTTCACCGACTGTTTCAATTGCTTGCCAATTGCTGCCATTATTGACGAGAAGATCTTCACCATGCACGGTGGTCTCAGCCCAGATCTAAACTCCATGGAACAAATCAGGCGTGTGATGCGGCCCACGGATGTGAGTAGCATGATTGGGCCTTGGCTCATATCTGACTTGCTTGATTACTCTAGCGCAAAGGCTGACACATACAGATTCCGGACTGCGGTCTTCTTTGCGATCTTCTCTGGTCCGACCCAGATAAAGATATCACTGGCTGGAGCGAGAACGATAGAGGTGTGAGTTTCACATTTGGTCCCGATGTGGTTTCTCGCTTCCTACAGAAGCACGACATGGACCTCATCTGCCGAGCCCACCAGGTCGTGGAAGATGGTTACGAGTTTTTCTCCAAGCGCCAACTCGTCACACTATTCAGCGCACCGAATTACTGCGGTGAATTCGACAATGCAGGCGCGATGATGAGTGTTGATGAGAGTCTACTATGCTCCTTCCAGGTACGCATGCCAAAAGTCCCAGACATGTGAGCACATGCTAACGACCCCCTGACAGATCTTGAAACCTGCAGAAAAGAAACAAAAGTACGTTCCCAGCCTTGGCGGTGGCAGACCTGCGTCCTCCCGCGCGAAGAAAACCTAAAGTAGTCACCGCTATACCCATTTAGAATCAATACGAACTTCTGTGCAGCAGGTTTGGGCGTCGTTAGACGATGGCATATCGCTAAGCCCTCCCCGAGTTCCGTCGCCGAACCCGACCTACGTCTTATTCGATCTCGTTTACCACCTTTTCGATCACCCAGGTACTCTTCGACAGTCATACATGGACCCGTTCCTCGTCTTTGTTATTCGAATAACGTCGCGCGACTCATTGTGCCATAATAGCGGCCATTAGGCATGTTCTGGCGCCACAATGACGACGCGATGTACATGGCTTTGCTTCTCGTACTCGCCGGCGAAACAAGAGGCATCTAGTTTCAAGTTTGAACATGTTATCCGGGCGTCGAAAAGAAGGAAAAGAAGCCATGAATAACGATTGGGCTACGAATCACGGTTGTTGCATCCTCTGACTGTTTGAGACGATGTCGATGTTGCTCTGGGTTTGCGCAAAGCGGGAACTTGACGGTAGCCTAGATATGTCTTGTTCCGGATTTGGTCTTGCAGGATGGTTTGGTTTTGCGGACCGCCTTGTATGCCAACCCGGGGGGAGGCTTACATCCCTTAATGTCTGTCTTTCTTTTCCTTTGTCGCGTTCAACAAGCAAACCTTTTTCAGATGGGGGATGTAAGCTATGGAAAGTTCGTTTTACAGTCAGCGGTTGAAACGGATCATGCGTATGCTTCCAAACGTGCGTGCTGGTCCATGGTATTTTCTACTTTGCCCGTGTGACGACACTAACTGGGGAGTTTCTTTTCTTTTAGTCGATACATTTTTGCATGACCTGTTTCCCTCGGTGTTACTGCTCCTATTATTGCGTGCTGTATTACTGATTGCTGTTGATAAGGGCGCCAATATGACAGAGCAACATCACTATGGTGATGAGGTTGCTGAGTCGAGGGACCCATGGAGTTTGACTTGCGGAGTGGTACGTCCATGCTCCGAGTTCGCTCGCTTCAAGGATGGGGGGGAATGGCTGATGCTTGATGTGGAGCGTTACAGCTGTCAAGGTCCTGAAACCCCCCCTCTTTTCGTGTCCGTGTGTGGTTCATAATAGAATGCAGCTTCGAAAAGCACATTTCAGACATGTGAAGACGACACTACCTGGCATGTGTTCACGTTGAACAAGTTATTTCTTGTGAGCCGCAACGGCAATCCTCGACAGCAGCTCCGAACGTGGTATCACTCCAAAGGTTAATTAACTGGATATTTGCAGGGTTGCACGAAGGGACGATGATGTCAGTGGTGTTTTTGTTTCTAGTGCGGAAGCAAACATTGTCCGGGAGAGGCAGGCAAGGGAGGGCCCGCGAGAATGCGAAACTTCAACTCTGTAGCACACGACGGAAAAGGCCTTGGGCACAGTTAGAGCCGCTGCGTATTCTTAGCCTTTTCGCGTGGCAGTGATCCAGACTCGGCATTTATTGATTTTGGCGTCCAGATTCAGATGACAGCCTCAGCAGCCTGGTCACGATGGGGCTCAGTCACCGCGGCCCGGCCTCGTGGGCGATCAAAGCGCAAGCGCCCGGAACATGACCACCAGGGCTCCCGGTTCGACCGACGACCTTCCCGTTCCATGAAGTCGTCCTGTTTCCCTCCGCATCGTTCCCAGCTTCCCGTCCAGCGACGTTTCTCTTCTGCCTGATTGCGCTTCTTTGTTGAGCGCGTGGTCTCAATGTGTTCGTTGCAGTAAACGCTGGCTCGCAAGCTCGTCGCTGTTGCTGTTGCTGTTGTACCTCGCCGGTCCCTCTCGACTGTCGTCACTCCTTTGTCCGCTCGCCTCGTCCGCGAGACACTCTCTATCGCACGCCCGTTCCCGGAGAATCTCGAGCGTGGAATGTCCCGGACGATATAGCACGAGGCTAGATTTATACATCCGGACCACATGGCAGAGTACGCGTACGTCACTTGAGGAAGGCGCATTGCTGGGCGATGGCTTAGCTCTCGCTATACCCACCGATGCGCAGCCTCGCCCCCAACGCCCATTCACAACTAACACCTATCTTCACTGCAGATTCATAGCACACAGTGCCGCTCCCTGGGTGCATGGCACAGGCACAATGACTCCATCACGCCTGCGCTCTCTGTCTCCAATGCCCAAGGAAGTCACCCGGTCCATATCCGTCCCGCAGCTCGCCAGAGCCGCTCACTCACAGTCCGAAAGCGATGGCATGAACACGATTCCCGACCCGCGGGCGGCTACACCTCAGCCGCCTCTCTCGCGGCACGATTCAACAGACTCGCACCCAGACTTCAGCCAGGAAGTTTCAACGCTAAGCACCAAGCTGATCAATGCCATCAATCATTCCACAATGCTGGATGATTCGTTGCAGCAGACCAGGCACGAGCTGGAGGCTGCAAGGGAGCGCCTGATGCGGCTGGAGGCCCAGGTGAAGGAACACGAAGAGAAGGTTGCCAGAGGCCTGCTGGTGGATAAGATCGTATACGACAAAATGGAGAGGCAGCTAGAAAGCGATCTTCAAGAGGAGCGGAAACGCAGAGCGGAAGCCGAGAAGGCAAAGCGGAAGACAGACAGTGAGGTTGAAGCTCTTACAGCTGCGCTGTTTGAGGAGGCCAATGTCATGGTTGCGTCTGCACGGAAAGAGACAGAGGCCTCTGAAAAGCGAAGTGAGCAGCTCAGGCAACAACTTGGTGACGCCGATGTGTTGCAACATTCCCTCCAGGAGCAGTTGCAGGATCTCAAAAGCGTAGTGGAGAAGATGAGCGCGCTTGGCGACGATAACGAAAGCAACACCCTCGGAACAACCACCGCACCTTCGACGCCTGGCATTGTACCCGCAGACAAGATGAGCAAGCTGTTTGAAGCTGTGAATCTGACACCGAATACGCCAGGAACCGATGAGATTAGCCCTGATCACCCTCTTCACTTCTCGCATCTTATCTATCCCGTCCTACGCTCGGATCTGACAGCCTTCAAGGAATTCCAGGATATGCTCAAGGTCAACAACTCTCGCTCCTCTGCGCCTTCAAGTCGAGTATCAAGCGGGAATTATGGCAGTCTGAACGTACTCGGTCTTGGATCGCTGACCAACAACTCGACAAGTTCATTGCCATCGTCTGTCAAATCGCCTACTTCTGGCGGAAATAGCTCTCCCCGTGAATCTGTCAGCGGCACCGGAATACCCAATCTGAAAGACGAAAAATTCTATAAACGTGCCCTGGCCGAAGACATTGAACCCACGCTTCGTCTCGACATAGCCCCGGGACTCTCGTGGATGGCACGCCGAACTGTGGTGAATAGCATTACGGCTGGTTCCCTCGTGGTTGAGCCAAATCCAGCGCCATCATCCATATGGCGAACTCCCGTTTTCCCATGCTCTCTATGCGGTGAAGCCAGGAAGGGTGACCAGTATGCAAGGAAGTTCCGCTTCAAGCCCTCGGACACGGAAGATTCGCAAAGATATCCGCTTTGCGACTGGTGTCTGGGCCGGGTGAGGGCTACTTGCGATTATATTGGTTTCCTCCGAATGGTAGCAGCGGGGCACTGGAGGGCAGAGACAGAAGATGAAAAGAAGACAGCGTGGGAAGAAAGTGTCAAGTTGCGGGAGCGCATGTTCTGGACTAGAATCGGCGGAGGTGTTGTACCCAGTTTTCTTCCACTGCGAGATAGCCCCAGGAGTCCGACATTTGCGAATGGGGCAAGTAAAGAAGATGGAAGGGACAGCGAAGGAAGCCAGCAGAGTCTTGAAGCTTTTGAGCCTAGAGACATATCCGTACCGGTTGGGCAATCCGCAAGCGAAACCAAAACAGAGCCAAGGAAGAGTGAGGATGACCCGTTTCAAAGCAAGGATGAAGATAAGACGAAGCGTATTTCCATTGGCAAGACAGTCATCTGGAACGAGACTCGGGAAGTCGAGGGAACTCCAGAGCTTGAGAAAATCCCAGAACCTATAGACACTTCAGAGCCAAAGGATGGTGCGAAGCCAACCCAGAGCTCAGAAGGCAACGAGCTTTCAAAGTCCGAGGGCGTCCCAGAAGTCACTAACGCTTTGACGGAGGGCAAAGAGAAGAAGATCGGAGAGCAAGCCGAAGCACAGCTCCAAGCTGAGGTACAAAAGTCACTAGAGCTGAGAAAGTCCCTGGACACGAGGAGAGTGTCTGAGAAACCGCAACTACAGCGCCAGCGAAGCACCTCGCAACCACCAACGCTACCACCGAGAAAGAAGGACGACAGGCTCAGCCTGAAAATCCCGGGGAAGATTCCTGGAGCCTTTGAGTAATCTCCCACATCAAAGGAAGACATGCAAGGTGCACTTTGGGAAGTGCACAACGAAAGAGCAGCTGGATACCGCCACTTTCACATTATTTCCATATCATCAGCCTCACTCTAGTATCTGGATGGACCGGGTGGCTAGTTTGTTTGTCTGGCGATATTACCATTATTCCATCATACTCTATGCATTATTTTTAGATGGCGCGCAAAAGGGGGTTCTACATATCTCACACATGCTTGTCATACCTTGTTGGCAGATACCAGGAGTAAACGTGTGACGGGAAGCGAAGCGAATGGCGTTTCCTTTTCTTTTTATCATAGCACAGAGGGTCGCGCAAGCTTTGTATGTAATGTATTATATCTATCGTTTTCATTATATGTTTAGTAGGAATGAGAGAGATGAGTGTGCAATGCTAGCAGCATGAGAATGAACACTCTGGATGATGTGTCATGAGTTTGTAGTGATTGTGCTGTTTTTGGAAGCACTTTGGATGCTCGTGCTGAGTTATTATTATGTATTTATTTTCAAACTTGATAAAGCTTAGCCTGAAAGTACTTTGCACAATGAGCCAGCTAGCAATCTTTGCCATTAATCTCTCATTGCACCGATCTACATCTTGCTGCTCTAACGTGTAAATAGTAGAGCGAAAGGGTATCCTGAAGCGTTCTCTATGTCGTCCCCTCGTCAGCCAAAGCTGTCTGCGCAGCCCTGTTCACAAATATACGCTTTCAAATCTCTAACCCCCTTCATAGGTTTAGACCGTGTTGTCGAGCCACTTTGGCCCTTCAATCGTGCCAGGCTAAACGTCATCCTGTGTTCTCACAGGGGATACCACGTTCGTGTCCTCTCAGCTTCCTGTGATTCCGCTCACTTACCCCTGCCTCGCCCTCTTCCCCTACCCCTGGTGCTCTTTGGTTTTTCCGCGACAGACCCATCGGGAAGAGCGGTGGATGTCTCACTCCTTGTTTTTGGTGTCCGTCTTGGTCGTGTGTTTTGTTCTGGTGCTGGTGCTGGCGGTGCTTGTGTGTCTTCAGCGCTGGAGTTCTCGGGTGACTGTCTTGACTTCTTTGTGGTCCTCTTCTTTCTGTCCTTCTTCTTGGGCGCTGGTGTCGAGGCATCTGCGTCTTCTATGACATTGGATGTCTCGCCCTCTACTTGTTCCTGCTCTTCGGCGTCTGTGTTTTCTGCACTGGACTTGGCCTTCTTTCCACGTTTCTTCCTGTCCTTCTTGCTTGTTGGGGAGGTTTGACTCGTGGGTGAGGGTGCGGAGTCAACTTCCATCAGGTCTTCTGCTGATACACGCGCTTTCTTAGTCGCTGGTTCTGTCGATGTGGCTACAACATCCTCTTCCAGCCCTCCAAGTGCCTCCTCGCCTTCCTCTCCAGCAACAACCTCCTCCACAACCCTCTTCTTTGGTGTCGAGACCTCCGTTTTCTCTTTTCCCTCTTCATCGAACTTCTTGTTAATCTGCCTTGCCTTTATTGCCGCGCGCGCCTTCTCCTTGGCTATGCGCTCAGCCCGCTCGAGGTCGTACTTGTCATTCCCTGCCAGCCCGTGCTTGATGAATCTTTGCGCCGCCCCTACGTCAAGTCTTTGCTTCGGCTGCTGGCCTCTCTCTTCGACCTCCTTCACCTTGCCAAAATATCCCTTTAACCGTGCGAGTTCTTTGAAGATTGCATGTTCTTTCGCATTGACCTCGGAGGCTTGTAATGTGCTGAAAAGCAATGATTCGATGGCGTAAGCGGCGAGAACGTAGAGTTTTGCTTTGTCGAGGAGGGGTAAAGAGGATGCAGTGGTGTGGAGAGGCGCGGATAGTAATGGTTGAAGGGCATCGGAGAGCTCATCGATGTTTACTTCAAGGTCTTCTACGAGGTCGGGAAGGTCGGTCTGTGGATCCATCGTCGCGTTTATGAGCCCTGTTTGAGTTCCAAAGCGAGTGGATGAGAAATCTCGTTGTGAGCAATTCGAGAGAAAGTGCTGAATTGGTTGTCAATGTCTGTAGATGCAATCCACAAAAAAGTCGGCGGACCGAGCGTTTTCCCGCATCCTAGCTTCTGAGTTCCGACCGTCCTCATAGCGTCATTCACGCATCGACAGCTCCAGGATCCGCACTCTCACTTCTTTAGATGCACTATTGTTTATACATGTAGTGTATAAGCTCCTTCAAACTGTCTTCCTTCTCCGTCTCACAATTCCTACCCCGGCTTCGGCCTCGGATACCACACATCCAAGCGCGATGCAATCCCGGTAGCATTCGTCTGAGCCGGGTGGCTTATTATAAGACAAGAAGCTTCATGACGAGCAGGATAAATAATAGCAGTGTAAAACTTGAGCACGGAAGGGGAAATTCGTACGCTTTGGCCAAGATTGATGTCGCTCAAGCTTACAATGTGTAGTATGGATGCCGTTGAGCCAGCGATGCCACAGATTTCCAGCAATGCCGCCGACTTCTACCGCACACAGCCAGTTCTCGACCGGCGAATCCATGTAATGGGTGTGGGAAATGTGGGAAGCTTTATTGCGCACGCTCTACGTGGTATCCCTAATGCGCCGCCTGTAACACTGGTCTTCTCGCGCTGGGAGAAACTGAAGCGTTGGAACGAGTCCCTACAGAGATTGACCCTGGTCACCGACGGCGACTCCGAGATACGCGACGGCTTCGATGCCGAAATCGCAATCCCGCGTATACGTTTTCATGGGAAAGAAGTAGGCTTGAACGATGCTTCTCAAGAATCCGAAGAGGCCTCCTCTGGGGCGCCGCGCCAGACCTCACAATCTTTGTCTGGAGAGTCGACAGAGCCCATTAGTTCCCTGATCATATGTTCCAAGGCACCATATGTTCTGCAGGGTCTGTCTGCTGTGAAGCATAGACTGCACAAGGAATCTGTCGTTCTGTTCATGCTGAACGGCATGGGCACTGTAGAGGAAGTAAACAGAGAGATCTTTCCAGATCCTGCCACAAGACCCCACTACATGCTTGGGATCAATTCCCACGGCATGCATAACACCCCAGGCGACCCTTTCACAACCGTGCATGCCGGCTTCGGGACCATCTCTCTCGGCATACTACCCCATGAACGAGATCGACAAAAAGACGCTCCCTATGCGCCAACCATGAAATTCAAAGCCCACTCCACCGACGCTCCAGCGTATCCTGAGCCTCCGCAAGAGTTGAATCCCGAATATCCGCCTCCGGCGACTACCACCTTCAAGTGGACACCCAACCAACGCTATTTGCTGCGTACCCTCCTTCGCACTCCTGTCCTCAGTGCAGCAGCCTTCTCCCCACCTGACCTACTTCAAATGCAACTTGAGAAACTTGCCGTCAATTGCGTCGTCAACCCGCTCACCGTTCTCCTCGACGCCCGCAATGGCTCCATCCTCTACAATTATGCTCTCACTCGCACACTCCGCCTTCTTATTTCTGAGATATCGCTTGTCATCCGCTCCCTCCCTGAATTGCAATATATTCCAAACGTTTCCCAGCGTTTCGATCCAGGCCGTCTGGAATCGAAAGTCGTAAGCGTTGCACAACAAACCAAGGATAACATCTCAAGTACATTAGCGGACGTGCGGGCGGGCAAACAAACAGAGATCGATTACATCAATGGATGGATTGTGAAGAGGGGTGAGGAGCTGGGCATCAAATGTCTGTGTAATTTTATGATGGTGAATTTGGTCAAGGGGAAGGCAAATCTCATCAAACTGGAGATTGGTGAGGGTGTGCCCTTTGTGGAGGGCAACAAGCGGGAGGGCAACTTGGAGATCAAGGACAAGCAGGCAGTAAGGGATGGGGATAAGGCAAAGGAGAAGCTATAGATAGAGTTCCAGGAGTGCGCCTATATATTCTACCATTGTATGACCATACCCGTACATTGACTTTCATTTGGTAGTACCCCATCTCTATGCGACCCTGTCACCTTTAGGTATGACGTGTGCGCCTTTGAAAAGCTTGGCAACGACCGGAGACAAGAAACCTTGCGTCCTGAAAACATCTAATCCGATTAATTTTTTGCTTCTAAAGACTAGTCTGAACGGATAACCGGGTTGTGCAAAGTGAACATTGTAATGATCATGACATATCACAGCAAGCCACTACATACAGATTCTTCTCATGATCACCATTAAACATTCATTATACATCGTTACTCATTGCGCACGTGGTCCGCGATATCAACATAGTCTATCAAACGCATGACAGTTCTAATAATGGCCCGGAGGCGTACCCCTGGCCAGACCAAAGCACTCCGCCATACCGTAGAAGATGTCGATGCTGTTGTATACACCACCAAACAACTCCTGGCATGGCCCCATGGCAAACACGGGCACATCTGTGAGCGAATGCACGCCGGACTCGCTCTCAACGGGCAGGGAGCCGTTGAACACGATTCCACCGGCGCCGTCGCGGGGATTGGCGTAGAAGCCTGAAGTAGTGTTTACAGGAAGAGCAGGCACACGGGGCCCGTTCTTGTGGACAGACCAGTTCTCGCGGCGGTCGGGGTTGGCCATCAGGCCCTGGAAGAGGGTGTAGCGCGGGTCCCAGTTGGAGGGGAAATTGCTGTCCGTGTAGGTCAGGTTGCCGGTGTTGACGTACTCGGAGGCACCAGATTGCTCGTAAATGCCGACGGCACCGCGCTTCTGGCGGTCGCCACTTTGCGCTGCGAGGTAGTGAGTGTCAACAGAGCCCATGACGTCGAAGCCGTGGCCGTGGTCGGCGGTGATGAGGATGAGGGTCTCCTTGAGACTGTTGGTCGAGTTGAGGTGTGCAATTGTGGCTTTGACGGTGTCGTCGAGCTCGAGGAGTTCACCGAGTGCGCGGTCATAGTCCAGAACGTGCATCATCTTGTCGATGGACGCAGCTTCAGACATGAGGAACCAACCCTTGTCGCCTGAGCGAGCTTCGAGGATGTCGATAGCCTTCAGGGTCATTTCCTTGAGTCCAGGCTGGTCGAGCGCGGGTTTCTTGTCACCAGTGGGGGACATGGACTGGTTCAAATTTTGGCGGTAGACGTTGCGGTCAAGCCACTTCGCCATGTTGGAGACAGTGAAGATACCGAGAGTCTTCTCAGAAGATTTGGCAGACAATAGAGCAGTACGGTTATGAATGATTTGATAATCTTGCTTAGCGAACTCTTCGTAGTAGTTCCTGCCCTGATAGGTCTTGCCGCCAAGTGAAGGTGGATAGAACTGCTCAGCGCCACCACCAAGGATGACATCGACGGGAACATTGGTCCATGTGTAGTTCTGGACGCCATTGAGGAAGGTATCAACAATAGCCTCGTAGGTACCGCGCTTGCGAGTGTGAGAGACCACCGCAGCAGGCGTGGCATCGGCAATATACGCAGTAGAGACAATACCAATGTGTCCACCAGTGAGACGGTGGAACATCTCAGCCAGAGTCTCCACCTTGGGGTCATCGAAAGGATCACTGCTCGAGTCTGCGTAGACATTCAGGCAGTCGACGGAGCTTTTGTGTCCAGTGTTCAATGCAGCAGCGGAGTTGGCAGAGTCAGTAATAAAGGTATCAATGGAGTGTGTCATCTGGTGGCCGAGAACGGGGAATTTGTCCATAGCCATTGTGGTCTGGTACTTTCCATTGATGCTCTTGTGTCCGATTAGGCGTGCTGCCGTGATCATGTTCGTAGTCATACCATCACCAATGAAGAAGACGATATTCTTGGTTTTGCGCTCCTCAGCCAAGTCACGAACAAGCCAGGTAGCCGTGGTCGTGCTGCCGTTGTTGTATGTGAGAGTGGCAGTGTACTCGCCGGGCTCGTAGAGTGCGACACGACGGTAAGCCTTGGACGCAACATTGACAAGAGAGGGCTTCTTTGCGTCGCGAGCGAAGAGATCTAGCGAATAATAAGCATTGGAGATAGATAGCCTAGAAATCCACGAAAACACACCTTCGAACCAGGTGAAATTCCATTTCTCGAGCTTCGGCTCCTCAAGCTTGAAGTATTCGGTTACAGGCTTGGCCGCCTCCCCCTTCTTACCGACGGTGAAGGTGAACTGCTCATCGAGAGGCAGCCCGATGGCCTCAGAACCATTCACTGGCTGGTGAACCTCTAAGCGAATGTCGAAATACTGGCCAGCTAAAAAGTCAGCCCTAGTCGTCAGTTAGTAACCGAAGCTCTTGAAGCTTCAAGGAGCTATGTGTAAGCTTCTTTTGGGCCAATTGCTTACTGGTCCGGAGGAAGGACGCAACCTAAAGCCCTGTTAGTTGTTTCTAGTATCGTTCGGAGCTTTGTTGGTCATACCAAGGGTCGGACAAGCTCCAAGACGGCGAAACGTCTGTGCAGAGACAGAGCCAACTAAAAGGCCTGCTGCCGCGACAATTGAGCATGCGCACTTCATAGCGATTGTTTCGATTGTTGTCAGGCAGGCAGAGCTCCCTTAGGCGCGATAAACTTAACCTGGAGGAAGCTGTTGACAAGACCTTTATATGAGCTTGCAAGCTTCGGACCCGTCAACATGGTCTACCTCAAATACGGCGACAGCGAGGGAATAAGACTAATGGGAGGGGTCCACAACTAGTCCCCGCGGCATGTCGCTGTACTGCAGACGGGTCGGTTGGCATGCCTGCAACTGTCCTCGTGCAATAAAGCAGCGGTCCTACTGCTCAAGATACCAGCTTCAGCTACCGAAACCAATCTCAACCTGGTTGGACTGGTCCGCGCCACAAGCATTGAATGTACCAATGTCATCATGGAGAGTTCCAACGAGCTGCCTGTTCAGGTTGCGCGCCCACGTTTTCCCCTGTTGATGAGAGGCTGGGTAGTACATATTCGTAGCGCAACGTGAGGAGGGGTAGAGCTGTCATTGGCCAAGCGTTGCATGCCCGTAGATTGAGGTCAACTTCCCCACAAGTGTACTTGGCAGAACGAATGCACATGAACTTCGGAGCATCGCTCTAGCAAATGCACTCTCATTGGCCAAAATGCTCGTAGGATGCGAAAGACTTTGCTAGACTGAAAGTCTCAGATGGAGGCCATTGCCGATAAGAACGTTGCAGAGCAGTGTCACGTGTGGGGCATCTTTGACCATTTGCACGATCGAGGGTACCTTGTTGCCAAGATCATCTCCATTGCCCATCAACAGACTGCATCGTAATCGTCGCTTTTCTCGGCGATTTTATATAGCATGTAACGGTTCTCAGCGTTCAACACGAAGGATCCATAGTTGATCGAGCTACCGTGTGCCTCCCTCAAACTGTCACCCGAAGACCTAGCATTCCTTTCCACTGGATCCAGCATTGTGAAGCAACCAAAAGCTCACTCTGATGATCTGCAAACTGTCGCGGGCACCAAGAGATCTTGCAGCCGAAACAGCGATTGGCGAAGGCTTCGATAGGTGCTGACCTTGGTTGACCATCATGGTTGGACCTTGATTGGTCCTAGCGGGTGTGCCCAACGACGTCACGACTTGGTCCCTTTCCACTACTGCCAGGTACAAAGGAATAGCTAACCACCAGGCTTGTCACCGCACCTCTCCATGCTCACTGTGAAATATTCAACAACATCCTATCTTGCTCGTACTTTGACTGCCAAACAGCGTTCATTGGGTCACAGCAGTTTGCAATTCATTCTCAGCGGCGCGTCGAAGCACGTCGCAAGTTTATCAACACAAACACATACAATGGCACCAAAAAGATCAAAAAAAGCTGCCGATGTAGACTCGTATACAACCTCATCATCCAAGAGAACATCTTACGAACGGTCAGAGCTCGGTCACACGACTACAAAGCGCGCAAAACAGGTAGATGCGAACCTTCCATATGACCAGCTCAAAGAAGCACTAGAAGCCCAAGACGAGGTGAAAGACGTGACAAAAGTGGCGCACTGGTTTCATCCCAAAGATCTTCGTATCCAAGACAATACCGCGCTCCATCACGCCTCACATCTCGCCCAAAGCTCCAAGAAACCGCTAGTATGTGTGTATATTAACTGTGCCGCTGACGAGTCATGGCATGGTACGAGCGCTGCGCGCATTGATTTCATGTATGAAGGCTTGAAGATCATGCAGAAAGAGCTCAAAGAGTTGAACATCCCGCTAGTGTTCCTAGAGTGTGATGATAGAAAAAGAATTGTACCGACTGTAATCGAGTGGCTTAAGGGTCAAAGCGTCTCGCATGTGTTTGGAAACTACGAGTATGAAATTGACGAGATGAGGCGGGATATCAAGCTCGTGAAAGAAGTCGGACAGGGCATACAGGTCAGTCTGTATCACGACCAGACCGTAGTTGAGCCAGGAACTATGTTGACTGGCAACGGAACACCCATGAAGGTCTTCACCCCATATTTCAGGCAATGGCTGGAAATCCTTAAATCTGAGCCTGAACTTCTTGATACATCGCCTCCCCCGGCTAAGAATGACGCCTCAGTCAAGAAAGAGCTCAAGGAGCTTTTTGACACCCCAGCCCCAAAAGCTGCCAAGGACAAACAATTTAATAGTGATGAAGACAAAAAGAGAATTAGGAAACTTTGGCCCGCAGGGCATGTCGCTGGCTCACGACGTATGGATTCATTTTTGAAACAAATCGACAAGTACGCCGCCACACGCTCAAATCCTGCAAAGAACTCAACCTCAAGAATGAGCCCCTACTTCTCAGCCGGCATGTTTAGCGTGCGCGAAGCCCTCCGAAAAGTCGCCGACTACAACAAAGGTAGCACCGATTTCACCGAAGGCCGCTCCTCAAAAGGCGTATACGGCTGGGTACGCGAAATCGTGTTCCGGGAACTCTACCGACAAACAACACTGACCACGCCCCACACATCCATGAATCTGCCGCAGAACTTGAAATTCGAGTTTGTGCAGTGGGAGGATGACGAAGAAGGGTGGGAGAAATGGTACAAGGGCCAAACAGGTGAACCCTTCATTGACGCTGGTATGCGCCAGCTCAATCACGAAGCTTACATGCATAATCGACTGCGCATGAATGTTTCTTCATATCTCTACTGTAACCTCCTCCTCGACTACCGGAGGGGCGAACGCTACTTCGCCGAAACTCTGATAGACTGGGACCTATCCAACAATACACAAGGCTGGGAGCCTTCATACACCGTCTTCAATCCCGTTAGCCAAGCCGAGAAAAACGACCCAGATGGCGAGTATATTCGCAAGTGGGTTCCCGAGTTGGCGGGCGTAGAGGGAAAGGCAGTCTTTGCGCCGTATGTTCGGTTAAGCAAGGAGGAGTTTGAGAAATTGGGGTATCCGAAGCCTCATGTGGATTGGAAACAAACGAAGCAAAGGTGTATGGAGAGGTTTAAACGGGATATGCAGGATGCTGAGCCTTAGACGTTGAATAGTAGACAGACGTGGAGATGAGGGACGGGAGATGAAAGGATAACATAGTTATTAAACCAATGAATGCACGTCTAGGATGTCTCTAATGAACCTTCACAAGTATATTGATCCAAATTAAAAATCAATATTTAAATGGAGCAGGAAGTTCATCAACCATATCATCCCGCTAACAGGATGTATTCCAGGTCGGGGAGTGAGAAGATGTTTCCGCAAGCACTGCAAGCAGAGACCAGGTCAGGCTCCGCATCCATCATTGTCTCAACATCCCTAGACACGGTGATTAACGGGTCGAATACCGCTCAATACTCATTCTCTCCCCCTTGCCCATCCCCAGCCCCACCGTCCCTTCAAAGGGTTCAATCCACCACTCCTCTGTATGACCTTCGCTTCTATTCCCCCTGCTGATTGCCTTCTTGCTCTCATTTCGCCCAAGCCTGCTGAATTGAACCCCTTCGCAATGTTTAGTGGTGGTTGTTGCGCTTCGGACTCTCCTTGGCCCTTCCCTCGTCCCCAAAAGGTCGGTATTCTCTTTGTCGTGCTCCTTGGGGTGCTGAATGAGTCTTTGCTTGCTGCATTTTGCCCGACATCCGGGGTTGGGTTTACTCGCTCAGCTGCGGACGACTTGTGTTGTGTTTTCGTTCTTTCGAACGCAGTTGACGGTCTCCGCGCGGTGACTGCAGAAACTTTTCGTGCTGTATGAGGGTGTTCTGTGCTACTTGACCCTCGTCTTCTAGTGGCGGGATGAGAAGGCGTTTGTTTAGGTGTCGACGACCGTCTTCGAATCTGACCATTGACTGATCGGCCTCGAGCGAAGTCTGTATTGGCACAGGTGTTGGCAGATTCTCGTGGGATCTCGAGGGAGGGCCTATTGCTTGCACCGTCGATACTGGGATGGGGAATGCTGTCTCCTTCACCTTGAGACGGAACCTGGGAATTGGCATTCCCAAGAACATCCTCCGAGGTCGCATCTGGTTTGGGTGCTGTCTTGCCTTGCCCGCTGTTTCGTACTGTTGATCGCCTTCTTGGATCCGGTTCTTGCTCCTGCAATCTCTGAGTGGTATCCTTGCAAACTTCTGATGGTCTGTGATCGGTGTCCTCATATTGAGCTGCCAGTTCGTTTGATTCGCTTTCGTGTGACTGGTCCTTTTCTTCCAGCGACCGAGGCATATGTCCCTGCATATGTCCCTGCATATCTGAAGATTTTTTACCTGTTGAAGGTTGTAATTCTTCTTTTTGAACGGAATGCCTCGCCTTCGAGGCCCTGCTGATATCTTTGCCGGTAGACCTAGGGATGTCCTCATCCTGCGAAGCTGGACGCGCGCGAAGGGGTTCTTTGTAACTCTTCGGCCTACGTTGAGGTGGAGGCGCTTGAGACCAATAAGGGGCCTTCTCCTGGTTACGAGGGGCTTTTTGCGATTGAGGTTGATGGCGAATGGGCTTCGTCGCTTGGCTACGAAGGGATGGCTGACGAGGTTCGTCACGATAGAGGCCCTTGATTCTCGCTCTAGGCTGAGCTTGCGAATAGTCTCGCCCCGCTGGAGTTGCATAGGCTCTCCGTAGCGGAGCTGGTGTTGGAACAGATTGCGGATGGATATCTCTTCGGACGGGTACATACTGAGGCTTTGTGTAGTTTTTGCTGCGGGTTTGCTCGATTGGAACGAGTCGGGGGTAATAATCATCCTTTCGAGCGAAGACTGGGGCCTTTCTAGATGGATAATCGCCTCCCCAGACAGAGTTAGGAACGGGATTTCGGTGGGTAGTGTCAGTGGTACGAAAGGGCTCGTGTCCAGGTGGGTTTCGATAACCTCTTGGCCTTTGTAGCGTTCCCCCAGAAGGTCCTGGTACCGATCCTGGTGCCGCACGTCGAAAGGGCTCGAGGGGCTGCCGGTCTTGATGGTGCCCAAGAGGTCGACGAATTTGGGGATTGGGATCAAATGTAGAGCGTTGAATCGGCCGTGACTGTTCCTTGGGTCTCGATACCCACCCAAAAATGCCTCGTTTCTTTGGCATAGTTTCGGCCTTGGGCTTTGAAGGTGGTGTGTGAGTATCCGGCCGGGTCCATAATGGAGTGTTGCGAGCTGGGTAGGAAGGAGCTGAAGGGTATTGCTGGTCTGGGGGGTAGTTTGTTATTTTCTTAGGCCTCTTGAGAGGCATTAAATGCTTCAAATCCCTTGGAATTATTTCTGGAGGGGTTGCTACCATGTCTGGAGCCGCACTGTTTCGCTCTGGCACTATCAACACCCTAGGCACGCGTTCATCGATTTCGGGGACAGGATGTTTGTTTGGATGCTCAAGTTGAGGATGCCCTTTTTGGAGTGCTTGAGCATCTTGTTCTCTTACAGGCGTCGCCAGAGATTCTGGATCGCGGGAAAGGTCTGCAGTTGGAGCTCTATCACCTCGACCAGGCTCTTCTTCTGGGATCTCTTTGGGAGACATGGCAAATGTCCCTTTGCCATTACGCTGCGTTGTATCTATAGCCATAGAAGCCTCGGGAATGAGTTTATCCGTTTCTCTTAATGTAAATGATCGGCGTTCTGGTGCATTCATTGTCATTTGTCTAGACAGGAGCCGAGGAGATAGAGAGTATAGATTAGGAGCCGTAAGCTCGTTTACAACACTTACCGCCGAAGTTCTTCTCGAATTAACCCTCTCTATGGTAGGTCGAGCTCCTTCTTCTGGTAAGGTTTTCGGTGCAATTGCTGGAGAGGCACTCTAGACATCGTACACAGCAAGCGGTCTATCGAGCAAGGACGAGTATGCAAAGCGTGGGTGAGGGTCTCGCTCAGTTGCTGGCTCATGCGGATTATCTCCCTGTTTTGGGATGGGGATTGTAGCGACAGGATCTTTGGTTGGTTGACGGGAAGAAAGTGTTGAAGCATGGCTTACTACAAGAGTAGGTTCATCATCTACTGGAACTAATAGCTTAGTCAGTACATGAGTTGGCTTTTTGGAAACAGCAGTATGCTTGCGGGATAGAACCATGGACTCTTCTTGCGTAGAGAGATCTACCAGCGGCTCGTATTCTGCAGTCAATTCTTGAGAAAGATCTTCTCCACCGCTGGGCTCTGGCTCGGACTTCGGATCGCCTTGTGCCATTCTGCCTACAGTAGTGAACGCAGACCGACTCTCCTTGCGGGTGGTTGATTGTCTTGTTGGAAGCCCCGCAGAATCTGGAGGCGAAGCCACCTTCTTCATTATTGTTGTAGGCTGTCGAGCAAGATCCATTGGCCGATGAGTGGTTTTGTGTGATACTGCAACTAAAGGGTTCTCACCCGTCAGAATTTCTGATTCTGAAGGAGTCCTTTCGCGGATGGTTAAGCGTCGTGTAGATAATTTTGGCGGATGTGAAGGTTGACTTGCTACTACGGTAGCTTTGCGAGAGATCGTAATGGGCACGGGCTGCTCACCTTTCCAGGCTTCAGTAGACAAGGTTGAATTTCGCGACGGGGCGTTTAGTACGTCAGCATCAAGCGATTGAGTGGATGCTCGATATACCCGTCCAGAATATGCTTTCTGAATGATACCAGGCGCACTTTCGAATTCAGAAGCAGCTTCATGTCTCAGTTTTGGTTCTGTCGCTGATTCTAATTCAGAATAAACAGAAGAGGCCTCGTTGCAAACTGCCTCCTCAGGCTCCGAGAACTCAGCCGACACCGTCGAAAGCTGTGTTGTTCTACGCTGTTTCGGTACTCGAGGAACACTTTCAGATTCTTTTTCGCTCGATGAAGAAGCTTGTCTTTCCCTTGTGGTCATCTTACGTTCAAGCTTGACAGCTATGCGCGTCATACTTTGACGGCTGGAGTTGGCGATAGCTGTGGCTCCTGAAGTGCTGCTAGTTATTGAATCAAATTGTTCAGGATTTTCTTCTAGCCATTGATTTGATTCCATGTAGGTCGATCGATGAGTGAGTGTTTGCGCAGTGGCTTGTCTGTCCCTTTTGGCAGGTATTGCAAACTCGCCTTCCGCATAAACTTGATCTGATGGCAATGTCACTTGTCTCATTACTTGACGCTCGAGACTATTGGGTTCTTCAAGATTTTCGGGGAGAATTGTGGCTGGCTTGTTTCTGGTCACAGTAGGCAGACGTGTGGCCTGGCGCTTAATAATCGGCCCTTCGTCCTCCAGGTTATCGTCGACATTGTGCTGGATAAAATCTTGAACCTCATACTCAGGTAATTCTGGAGAAGGCTTGTCTGAAAGATTTCTCGTCGGCTGCCTTGAGACTGGAAGTGGGATCATCTCAGGCTCGCTCGGTCGTCTTCCAGCCTGCTTCAAAACTCCCTCTGTACTGTTGCGACTCAAAATGTTAGGTTGCCACGTGGTGATTCTTGAGAGGTTAGGCAATAATGACTCGACAGTTGGAGCACCAGTTATATTCGTAGACTGCCTTGAAGGCTCAAATGTCGCGCGCCGCTCAGCGAGAGTAGGCTGTCTCGACATGGTTGTGGTACGACTCTCGGGTGAGAATAAGGGCCTCGACGCAGACACACGTCTCTCTATCGATGGTCGTGAAACATTGTCCTTTGGGAGATGTTCGTAATTTGTATTTGATTGCTGAATCTTTTCAACCGGTGCAACGAATTCATCGGGCCCAAACTCATCTGCAGGTGACTCATTGGGCTCCTCTGATACCAGCGATGGTTCCAGAGAGTACAAAGGAAACGATTCAGGCAGAAGCATTTGCTCTGGGTGAGTAAACTGCTGTCTGGCAGTAGTTCGGCGACGCATTGTAGCTGTTAGATGCTGTTGGGTTGCAGGCACGAAGCTTTGCACTCTTGGGGGTATACTGGCAGCTCGAGAGATTGGAAGAGGCATTGGCTGGCATTCTTCAGAGCCCACTTCCGAAACTTCATCTTTCATAAAGACTGTTGCCTGTCGAGACGGAAGAACAAGCTCTTCTACTGTTGACGGCGATGAAGGAGGTGCAGGCGGTATCTCCAGTGGCTCTCTCCGTCCTCGAGTGGCCAGCTTTCTAATCACATCTTCGGGAGAATTATGATGCCAAATGGTAGTTGTTCGCAAAATTGGCCCTGACGACGGTTCGTCAACCTCCTCCACTAACGCCTCAGATACTGATTCTGGGGTAGGTGGCAGAGGCACTGTGGCTGTCCGTGCTATACGCATTACAGGCCGTTCAAATCTTTCCTGTTCATCTGATCGTGTGACAGTCGGTTCTGTGGCCCTATGGTTTGGCGGCCGCGTTGCAATATGAAAGGTGTTTCGCCCTTCGTAGGCTTCCTCTAGTATTGGCGAAGGAAGATTTATGGACTGTTTGCGACTCCTTTGTGTCATCGAACGAGATATTATCGTCACTGGAGTCCCAAAACCCGGTTCAGAGTCATGTGTAAAAACGTTTTGTTGTGTTGACAGGCGAGGGGCAGCACCGGTCATCACAATGACAGCAGGTCCAGGATCAGACTCAACTTCGGATATTGGGTTACTATGAGTTGGCTGACTCATTGAGCGAGCCATCCTCATCACGGGAGGCCCAGATTCTTGTTCTGTCCAAGGTATGTTTGTTTTCCGTGTTGGCGGCCGCATCACCGGGCGCGAATCCACAGGCAGTTCTGCGACATCCTCGACGACCACCTCTGAGATAGAAGACACAGATACAGGCGATTTCATGGTCTCCCGGTATTGATTAGCCAATGCCAAAGTAGTCGCCTTGTGAATACGTTCCATTGATGGTTGCAAATTGCTTTCTTCCGTCTCATTCAAGTCACTGGGTTGCGATCCTACGACAGATCCCCCGGAGACGTCTTGGTCAAATGTGGACAATGTTGCGTCCTGAAACCCTCTCATAGCAAGTTCCCCAGATGGAACGATTGTAGATTTCCTAGCAGATGTTCGGTAAATCAGCGGCTCAGGTGAAGGCGAAAACGTGGATAACTTGATTCGGTCTGCCAAAAGGCTCATAGATGGTCTTGAAGATGCATTCCGTCTTGTTGGCTCTTCTGAAAGAATTTCGAACTCCGTTTGGGCAAGCTTCTGTTCCCTTGGAAACACAGAATCTTCAGGCTCACTTGTCACTGGTGAGATGAATGAAAATGTTCGTTCTGGGTCTATATTGGGTTGGCGAGTTGCTCTAGAAGACGTACGCCAGCTAGGGATGCGCTCGGTCAATAGTGCCCTTTCAGGCTCAGGCCCACGAGCTTCGTCTTCATATACTTCCGAAGAGAAGTTGCTGAATTCCGGTTTACCTTTTGGTATTAGCTCGGGTTTCGAGAAAGATTGCATCGTGGCTTGTCTGGGTGCAATTTGTTCTATAGCGACTTGCTCTTCTTCAGGCTCCCCACCAGCGATTCTCTGAACAGATGGCTCCAATTGTCTTTGATTGGAGACTAATTGATGCTCCACTGGACTGCTAGAGTTATTTTCTTCATATTGAGGTAAGGCAGCCTGCAACGAGCTTCTTCTTAATTGGCGTTCAAGCTTTGCAATGCGATCTTGCAGTTTGTTTATAGGCTCTGTGTATGAACGACGTGGCGAACTTCTAACATCCCCTTCATAGAACTCGGACATGCTCTCTTCATCACAATTAAGCCCAGGCTCGTAAAGCTTTTCGTATGACCGCTGAAACTGCTCCTCGTACTCCGGTTCAAAGTCCAGCGCTGGCAATGTCTCCAAAACCGTTGTAATAGAGTCAATTGCAGCTGGCAACTCAGTCTGCGCTATTTCAAGCCAATATTGTATCTCATCTGGTGAAATTTCCTCATCGTCATCAAATGCCTGCGTAACTGCTGACATATTTCTCGACTGAGCTGAGATGCGGCTGAGTACACGTTTGAGACGCCTTTCGTTGATCTGCTGGTCAATCATTCGGGGTATCTCCTCTGCAACTGAATCGAAGGACTTATTCCTGAGGCGTGTGGATCGTCTTGATAATCCTGTTGAGAGCTTGCTTAGAACTCTCTGCATGGGGTTGAATTCAGGTTCGGAAACACGACGCTCCTGGAGCTGAATGCCGAGGTCTTCAGCGATAGAATCAAGCTCATCCATAAGCTGCGTACGCGCTTCTGAAAGTTCTGTGAGATGTCTACGAGTTTGTTGCAGCCAGACGTCCTCACTAGGCTGTTCCCCTTCGACGATCCTTTCCAGTACAGTCTTCGGCGAAGAAGTTTGACGTGACGGCACGGAAGCCCGAGATATATTTTCCGTAGATGCATTAAGGAATAGTTCTTCGTCTTTCGCGGTAGGTCTGCTGTCAAGATCGACGCCGAGATCGTCTGCAGCAGAATTGACCAAATCAACCAGCTGGGGAGCTGATTTAATAGACTCCCGCAGACTGATTCGAGAATCATTTAAGTTCGGAATCAGTTGCCCAGGCATTCCGACGTTGAGCTTTTCGGCTACCTTAGGTGGGACGTATGGACAAGGTGGCATCCATTCGCAGACTCGCGGTTTGCAAGTACGATGATAGAAGGATCCACAGACAGGTTCAAGTGATTGACATGGTTGGCAGACCGGTTGACACATTGCTTCATGAGTACATGGAGGTCGACGAGAAGCGTGACATGGGTGAAAACACGCTCCGGCCGCTTGAGACCGCTGAACAAGATCGTTGGATACTTTTCGAAGCTGTGTGATACTTGGTTGGCTGTGTTTGATGTTGTTAATGACGCCCTGCAATGTGTTCGCATGTTCGTCTAGAATGGCATCGATTATGTATCCTAAATCTTTCGCAAAGGTGTCACCATACTTGTCAGCTGGCATGCACTCGGAGTGGTGCTGACGGCGCGCCACGTTGCGTCCGCAGGCATTTCTAGAATTCTTCGAACAAGAAGAATTCGAGGTGGATGAGTCAGTTACGGCTCCTCTCCTTGCCTGGTGGCGATGAAATGATCGTGGGATAGGTACTGTGGTGTTGGCTGAGCATTGTTGACAGCTCATATTGTACGCAGGCTCACGGACTTCGCCCTTGTTCAAGGAGGAAAAATGCCCACAGGCGCGTTTGATCCAACTATCAGGGTCATCAAGTGGTTTGTAAGTTCTAAATGTTCTGCGTGGCTTTATTCGCGCGCCAGGAAAGCCAAAATCCTGTGTCTGGCGCCGTCCGTATCCACCACGCATATCGACATGGCCTGGGACCTCGATGTCATGATAGCCTGCTTGTATTCCAATATTGGCTATTGGAACACGTCCAGGGGCGGTACTGCGTCGAGAAAGACTAGGATTGGAGCTTGAACCGTCATGGCTCAGACCTCTTGCAGCGGTGTCTTCGTCTTTACTTCGAACATCGGCATGCTCACCAAGACTGTCATAGTAGATGTCGGAACTTCCGTCCAAGTCTGTAGTCAAAAACTTCGTAGAGCTTCGCCTTGCGACCCCCTTGCCAGACATGGCTCCTTCTATGAGAGGAGCACTGCGCGATCTACGACGCCGAAGTTGCCTCGAAGGCAACGGTTTGTCATCTGTTATAGCATCTCGATCGTTGTAACCAAACTCAGAACGCCGAGTTTCATGTGGTAACTTAGCATCTTCAAATACTCCGGCACCCTCAATCTGGGCAAACGAGATCGACCTGTGGGTAGAATGACGTTTCACAGTGTCTTCAGAACTTCGACGTTGATTTAATTGTCTCGTCTTTTCAATAGTGAGAAAATGTGCGTTGGAACATTCTTCTGACTGTGGGCTGTCTTCGACCGCGCGTAGCCCGAAGCTGAGCGGTCTTAAGTCACCATGTGTACTTTTAAAGATATTAGTTGACTTCCTGCGGCCACTCAACTCGAGCTCGATATCAGACCCGGATTGCACATCTCCATGATTACGTGGACTCGAGACAGCTATGGGAGCTCGCACCATAGCTTTGGGAGCCGTTGGCTCCGCTTTATGTCGCACAAATGGGTTCACACGCTGAGAAGTATCGAGTTGCGTAACCTGTCGTCGGGGACCTGGTAGTGGTGAAGCCTCTCCAGGCTGTTCTGTATGTGATGCTTGTGCTTTTGTTGGGCTCAAAATATATGTCGATTTGTTAAGGGGAGGCCCAAATCGCTGATGATCCTGTGCCGGCTTTTTGATCGGCGCACCTTCGGCGATGGCGGTAGCTCCTGTAGCTCCTGCAGGCGGGAAAAGAGCTGATCGATTTTGGCAGGCATTGGTCTCAAAGAAGATCTTCGCAGCTTGCACCGAGACAGGTTTTTGTAATTGTCTTGTAGTTGCTAGTGGCGGTCGAGGAGCCGGCGTAACCAGCGTTCGCTCAGGCTCAACTGGTGCAAGCCGTGTCTTGAAATGGAGAGACCCGGATGTTCGTGGTCGACCTTTAATACTGGAATTAACTTGGGAAGGTGATCCATCTGTTATTGCCGCATGCCTCGGTTCTCGATAAGGGTGCTCGACATTGTCCACGACTCGGCCGTAGGGGTTTTTGCCCCGCAAGTATGCAGGTGAGCTGTGTTCTGGTGAGGACAGTTGAGGTTCGGTGGCCTGCTGTTTCTTATTCAGTGCTTGCAGATTAGATACCTTGCGTCGAGTGAAGTTTGGTTGTAATTGCTCGTGTTCATGGGTATTTCGTGTGACTCCAGGAACCCTGAAATGAGGCTGCGGAGTGCGAATTGATGGTTGCCGACTCTGTTCGTGGTGTTTTGTGTCAATTGAACGAGATGCGGAGCATGACGCCGGCTGCCCAAAGGCGTAGGACATGTGAATTGTTAGTCAAAGAGTAAGACAAGTGCGTATCCTCGGCTGTTGGGCACTATTGGTTGACGGTGAATTTGCTTCCAATATAGGATTACTAGGACAATGAGAAGTGATGCAAGGAAGTTTAGAACGATAGAAATAGAAATAGAAGGTAGTGGTAGAGCTGATGGCGGATCTGAGTGCACGCAATCCAGGTAGTAAATAATAGGAAGACGGAAGACGAAGTGGAACAGACAAATATTTGAAGTGTTTAGTCTGGCTCAAGAAGCACCTTCTATCTTGTGCGCACGGAAAGTACGCATGCTCCGTACCTGATACTGTACATACCACACGTGTCGTGCTCAAAGGACGCTATTTACACATTTACTTCAATGCTGCCTGCAGGCTCTCGAGAACCTAGGAACTGTCAGTACTTCCTTCCTTCGTCTGTCGATCATATTTCTTACCTCGAGCTCGATCTTGGCCTCAGCAATGTCAGCCTCGCTGCCGCTTCCGCTGGCAATCTTTTGTGCCTCAGCGATCTGGTTCCTGACAGCCTATCAGGACGTTAGCCACAACCCCTCGAATCTACTTTGTCTGCTCGTACCTCGGCACTGAAATCCTCCAGTGGGAATCCTTCAACAGCGTTGATGCTGAGGACAGAGTTAGGTTGCACAACAGCAAATCCTCCAGACAGGAAGAACTGCTTGCTGCCACCCTGCTCCTCAATGATCTCGACCAGACCAGGCTTCAATTGCTCGATTGAAGCTACGTGGTTTGCCAAAACACCCATATCGCCGGTTTCTGCGGCAAGGTTGACCTGGACGCTACACAATGTCTTCATGTCAGTAATCGCGCATCGGCTTCCGGTGTCGGTCGGGCTAGCGATTGACGTACACATCCTGTGACTTGTAGACGGACTAGATATCATTTGATCAGCAACAGTATTCTAATGTAAGATCCAATTGATTGTATCTAAGATCTGGCGCAAATGCTGGCGATGCATACCTGGTGAGGAAGAGCTAGGGAGAGCTTGATCTTGTCCGAGGCGACCTCGGCATAGCCTCTTCGCTGGAGGGGGCGGGCGATGGCGGCAGGCCTCGCACGGAGAGCGGCTCTGGCAATGCGAAGGGAGCTCATGATGGACGGAGTGGTGGGGAAGATGCAATTGCTGGGCTGCCGGAAGCTGGTGTTGAATCTGTGAGGCCGAAGTTCTGCGCTTGGCAAATTACCCGACAAGCGGCCGCCAACCCAGTTAGCGCTGTAGTGCACCAATGGATCGTTTCCGGACAGCACTCGAGAATCGAATCAAGATCAGCCTTGAATGAAGGGTTGCTCAGGAGTGAATGGAGAAAGCATATGGTAACGCCATTACAGCCTTCACCCAACTCAAAATTTCCAGCCTGGATCAACGGCATTGCTCCCGTACAAATAGACTCGCGTTCAAAACACTCGCTACCTGTGCCAATTAACTCACAAAATGCGGCACCGTTTTCGACTATTAATGTATTTTCTGAAAATAATTCTTGTTTGTCTCAGGGGGGGGGGGGGGTATCTTAATAACAAAACGCCATCCTAAGCCATCAACGTGCGCTCTGTTCCATGTTTTTGTACCCTTTCTAGCAACTTATAACTGTGACCATAGCTTACAACAATGCACTCAATCGTCGTAAAATTGCTGCGGCGCAGCCATGCTCATCCTCAACTGCCTCTCCCTTTGCTTCGCCTGTAATTCCAGTGTCTCCACCGCATAACTCAGCCTATCTTTCTTCGCCCTCAATGTCTTGAACCTCAACTCTTGCTGTGCACTTATAGCTTTCCCTGTACTTCGCTGAGCCGCTCCACTGTTTGGTCTTGGGTTGGCGCCGCTGGTGCTATCGCGCCCCAGCCGTCCATCGTTGAGATCGCATTTGGCTATTAGTGACTGCTCCCGACGTTCAAGCTTGTCGAGGTAGTTTTCTACGCGTTTGAGGAGGCTATCGACTTCGGGTCGGATCTCTGAGAGAAGCGCGGATTGAGCGGTTTGCAGGTCGGATTCCGAGATGAGTTCGAAGTGCTGTTGCAAGATGTCAGTTCCACGTACGACGGTGTCCACCTTCCTTTTGAAAGTATAGCAAGCGATACTTACTCGTGTTGTTTGCAGTACTTTTGCTAATCGGGGAAAGTCATTCACGCCCCCATCCAGTATGTTGATGGATGAATCAAGCAATTGCATGCTATTTCGCAGGGATCCTACGCAACCTTCAAGCGGAGAAGCCATAATAAAGGCCTATAATGTAAGAATTCGAGGGTGTCTAGTCTCCAGAGTCAATGAAGTGGTGGGGATGTCGCGGGGTCGTGCCATGCTAACTGAACCGTAAACAGTCGGTCCTTCCTTTTGCCGACGTGCCAAGCATCGAAGTTCTGCAAGCCGGAGCACCGAAGCTCAACCTCCCATCACCGCCCATCCCTCATCGCAATTGCAACTCGAGCCATTGTCCTTTCATCACACGCAGAAATGTCTCTCCTCGGCAGGAAGTTCCCGGCGTCCGTCGGTATGTGAACTCGCTCCGCGCGAAAAAGGACCTGGCAGCTAGTGAAGAGTGCTAATCAATGTTCGCTTGCAGCCCGCCCAATGTGGCCATTCTACGTCTCCGGTATGTCGCGAATCCTATATCAAACATTGAGGGAGTTGGTGGATGTGTGAATGATTGAGAAACAATGGCAATGGCCTTACGACGGCACGGGACGAGGTTGAAAAAGCGTATTAATAGGAATCTCCAGGTCTTGTCATCCTCTACGGCGTCAACTCCGCAGCAACTGCCATGGCTACCGGTCAGTCATGATTCCTTGAATTTCAGTGGCACCATGTTGCCAGTATCTGTCTTCGATAGCTGACTCCGAATAGCCGATGAGTACAAGAACGACCCGCGAAACCCGGCCGTCAAGAACCAGGCACCAAATGCTCATTAAGCGTACTACCCTATGACAAGAAGAGCGACCTTTGGGAAAACGAGCAGTACGAAAGAGACGATGTACAATAGCCGTGCGGGAAGGACGCGGAGGAGACTATCGACATGAATGGCTGTATAGACTTCGACAGATTAAACCTCCAATTACCAATGAATCCTTGCCTATCTCTTCTCGAGTTTGACGTGGAATGCTGCATAGGGATGATTGACGTGACTCCCTTTGTATCATGTGCAACATATCACATATTCAGGAACACCATTTCGAAGGATAGGCGGGTATTGAGTTATACTGCACTAGACCTTATTGGAGTTCTAAGTATCAACTGAGATCTAATCGGAGACTGATTGTTGGGTATATCGCGAATGTGACAGCATTCAAAAGCATATGATCCCTCATCAAATTCAATGTAGTCAGGTTTCTCCAATTTATGAGTTCAGTAGTGGGAGAAAACCCTCTAAGGCTGACATGGGACTGTCCTCGTCACAAATGCTGCATGTGCTCCTGCAAATCAAATCATTCTTCGACTGTGTGTACACTGTTAGTGGTGGAGCTGCTCAAGTGGAAACCGCCCCCAACCACGTGTAAGATCATGGCTCGTTGACGTAGACCTTATGCAGGATCAACCAAGGAAGACAGATATTGGATCTAAAAATGAAAACTGCGAATAACATCGGGTTACTCTGCAAGTGTCATGTCACGATCGAACGGTGCTCAAGAAGACCAGAATATCTAAATCGCGTATGGTAACATAGCCGACCATATACGCCAGTCTAGGGCTGAAAGGACATTCTTAAACGCGTGTTCAAGGAGCGCCGATGTCGATCGATCCAAATTTGGGCGTTGGGCTCGCCACGGTCACTGCAGCTGCCAAATGTGGCGCGAGAGCGACTGCAAGGATTTTGGCGTCCGGGTCAGACCATGGCAAGGCTGTCATTCGGAACATCGGGTCCGATGACTTCTACATTCTGGCAGCAGAATGGCACCGCGCAGCCACCCGCTTGTGTCGAGGCTTCAAACATCAGGGAGATATTTTTGGGCTGCAGAAGTTGCATAAAGGGGCTGGAGCTGGAGCAATCCCGGTGGCCTCGGCATGAAGCGGCCAGCAATTGAGGCATTTGAAACGTCTCGAGAGACTTTGACAGAGCACATCCTGGCCCAAAGTGCGGCAGCTAGAAGGACGAGCACCGGCTGGCACGGGATAGCAGTTTCTCCGATGGCTCAGATTCGTGGCCGGCAGCTGGGCAGGCTTGATACACCGCCGTAGTGAAAGAGCTCGTTAAGCGCGCCACGTGACAACAAGGCAGTGGCTCCTCCGGCCTCATGTGCACCATCTGCGTCTCCTCTCCACCCGCGTCCTTCCAGCACCACATCCGTTGCGTGCTTTCTTGCTGAGGCCCTTTGCTGTCTTGTAGCGTGCAGCTGCCTCTTTGCACCTGTTGTCTTAGGAGCATACGTTTCGTCGCTCGCAGTCCACACAAAGCTCTTCGGTGCCGTTACCCGTTGGGCTCATTCACGCCCTGTAAGTCCAGCCCAGCACTTGGTCCCGCCCAGTGATTGACCTACACGCCCTATCCTCCCTGCACGCACCACAACGCTCTCTTACACTCTTGCACTCCTCTTTCCTTCCTGTCAACTCGCTTTACCTCCCTTATTTAGTGGCACTCGGCTGCCCGCTCCGCTTACTCACCGCCTGGTTGGCAAAAGCCTCATACTGACCGGTACTCCGCAGCAGGCTGAACCTCATAACAACAACACCTCTGCGTCCCGACAGACGCTCCACCACAACCACGACCCACCCTGCAGGCCAGCCTCCACAAGGTTGAACCTACTGCAAGCATGACGACAATGGTACGCTTCGACCCCGCTCGCCGTCATCACACTTGGACGGGTATATCAATACAGGACACCGGACTGACTATGGCAGGATCTCCGCGTCGGCAACAAATACAGAATTGGCCGCAAGATTGGAAGCGGCAGTTTCGGTGATATCTATCTTGGTGCGTTGGCAACTACTCGTCAGCCTTACCACAGCTGACCAAATGCAGGTACCAACATCATCTCGGGAGAGGAGATTGCTATCAAGCTCGAGAGCGTCAAGGCCAAGCATCCTCAGCTCGAATATGAGGCCCGCGTCTACAAGTCCCTCGCCGGCGGTGTCGGCATCCCCTTTGTCCGCTGGTTCGGCACTGAGTGCGACTACAATGCCATGGTATTGGACCTTCTCGGCCCTTCCCTGGAGGACCTTTTCAACTTCTGCAACCGCAAGTTCTCTCTGAAGACTGTGCTGCTCCTTGCCGACCAGCTCATCTCCCGCATTGAGTATATCCACGCCAAGTCTTTCATCCACCGTGACATCAAGCCCGACAACTTCCTCATGGGCATTGGTAAACGCGGCAACCAGGTCAATGTCATCGACTTCGGTCTGGCCAAAAAGTACCGTGACCCCAAGACTCACTTCCACATCCCGTACAGAGAGAACAAGAACTTGACTGGTACTGCCCGTTATGCCAGTATTAACACTCACTTGGGTGTCGGTATGTACCCATTCAGCCCTATCTGTCTTGCAGCAGCTGACCCTCGCAGAACAATCCCGCCGTGACGATATGGAGTCTCTTGGCTACGTTATGCTCTACTTCTGCCGTGGCTCCCTTCCCTGGCAGGGTCTTAAGGCGGCCACGAAGAAGCAGAAATACGACCGCATCATGGAGAAGAAGATGACCACTCCCACTGAGGTGCTCTGCCGTGGCTTCCCCAACGAGTTTGCCATCTACCTGAACTATACGCGTTCCCTCCGCTTCGACGACAAGCCAGACTACTCGTACCTCCGCAAGATCTTCCGTGACCTCTTCGTCCGCGAAGGATTCCAGTATGACTATGTATTCGACTGGACCGTCTACAAGTACCAGAAGAATGCCCAGGCCATCGCTCAGGCTGCCAACCAGGGTCAAGGCGAGGACGACGACAAGAACGGCCGTGGACGCCACGTCACCACCACTGCGGCTGCCAACGCTGGCACTGCGGCCGGCACCAAGCGCGGGCCGGTCAATGCACGCCAGGAGGGCACCGGAATGTGAGTTCGACATATCTGATCCTCGTAAGGGACCCTCTCCTCTGCGTTTGGTGTTCGATAACGCTTGGCGCGGGGGACGCCACTGACAGATTTTACTAACCTGTTTTCTTCGTTCAGGCAGCTTCGTTCGGCCAATAAGCGTGGCGGGGACCAGTATGCATCTGGTGGCTACTGATTCTTGATGCGGCTTTCGATTCGTCATCTCAACTCTCTTGTGGAACCGCTTCTTTAGGATTCGGCTCCGCTCAACGAATGGGAAATGCGGCAGTGCCGTCCTAGCAACACATTGGACGGCAGTCGCTCCTACTCGATCAGTTTTCAGGATTTTTTCGTCGGTTACCTGTTACAGGACCTAGCAAGGCTCTTCGATGTCTCGCAGTTACTACGGCCTCGGGTTCTCGGCGATCATCCTGTATCTCTGGAAGCTTGACCCACATGGTATCTTAGGTTTGCACAGCAGTTCGAACGGCAGACATGATCGCTCAACATTTTGTTTCTGTCGACTGTCAACCAATACCTTGGGCGTCCTGCACAATTAGCGTTACTGGACAGCTTTACTGGATGAGCACTGGTCTTCGTTTGGTTTCACGGCTCCCACCTCACATTAATTACCCCCTGCCCCTTGTGTTTCTCGTGGTTCTTCCATCATTTCCTTCGTGCTTTTTCCCCCTTCGGACATGTCTGCCAGCTTGTGGGGAGGTAAAGCTTAATCAGGGGACGAACACATCTAAATTGTAACTGGAGAAGAATGTGGCTGAAGCTGGGCTGGTAGAGTGGAGGTTTTGCACTTGGCGGGCGGCTAGTGTGGCCATGAACTTCTTTTGAGGGGCCGCTTCCGGGGGAGTGGAAAGAAGATCTAGCTTGCTACCATTGCACCTGAAGATGGGGGTTGGTATCGGATCGGTGATGGCGCTTTCACTTTGCTGCTTTTTAGAAATACACAATTGCTTTCCCATACTATGTTTGATCAGCTGTGTCGCAACTCGCCTATCCCACCTGATCATCGTAAACGCTCTATTTCCTATCCTATGTCAGGAAGCGCGTTTTTACAAGTATAAATCCATGTTGCTTGGCGAGCCTGTCATGACATGGTGAGGGAAAGACTCGATTTCTGACACTAGGTTGCTCGATATTGCCTCACTACGAACGCAGCTTAGGAACACAGGGCTTCGTGCACCTAAATCAACAGTTGTACGAAAGGACATAATAGCATTTCATTGTCCAGAAACCCAAGAAGCTAAGAGCATATGAGAGAAAGGATTTTGCAATGTTAATACCATTCCGGAAAGAAAAAAAAACATGAGTGAAAAAAACATGAGTACCGTCTCTCGAATCAACTACTTACTGTGTTGCGAGTGTGATGGATACAAAAGGGGGGATTCAATGTATGTGAAGGTGGGCTTTTGGGTTTGTGGATAGGGTTTAAATTTGAACGGGGTTTTCTGATAGGAAACGGGCGAGTTGTGCGGTGGTTTTGAATGATAGTGACTGGGTATCGAAGGTAGTTACTGGGCTTTTGTTCTGGGGCAGTTAATAGAGTTAAGTTAATAGAGTAGGAATATGTAAGCAGCTTTCAGGTAAACAAGTCGCTTGATCTGGAAGCGATGAAAGCTGGGGTAACAGGATGGGTCGTTATATTTAGTAATTATGTAGTAATTATCTGTTTATACAATGCTATGCTGATATTGAGGATGAAATATTTACGCGTACGACATATTTGTACTTCCCACTTGGTAAAACCTGCCTATACTCCCTTTCCAAAGCCACTCCACCGTATCCACCAAACTGCCATTCATTGCCCAAAGGCCACTCCCCTGCTTCATCTTCCTCCATTCAGGTATGTCTTCTTTGCCAGGTTCCCACGCGAACCCTGTGCCCCCATGCATAGACACAAGCTCTGGGTTCCTTTCTGCCGCAGGCTCAAGTCTAACAAACAAACCTAGCCGCTCCCTCTCCCTCTGGCCCTCGTAGTCCCACTCATACACCAAATCAACCTGTACTTGCCTCCCGGTATCTTCCTGTCGCATCATCACAGTGCATTCTCCGCGGCATACTTGTGCGGAGAAGATGGGATGCTGGTTCATGTTGTCGTATAAGACTACGTGAGCTAAAGGGAACTCAAGTTCCCACTTTTGGCCCGTGTTCAAGAAGTGGTCCCTGTACGGGAGCATGCCGCCCAGTGCGTCGCGGAACCAGATGGGAATGTGTGTTTCTTCAGAGTGCAGAGTGTTGCAAGAAAAGGCCTCGTGGTCCCTACGACGGGTATTGAATGCTTGCTTTAGACCGGCCAACGTCGATACTTTTACAGTCAAGTGCTTGATGTTACGGGAGAGCAGGACAGCGTTTGAGAGGAAAGCGGCTATATTGTAGTTGTGGTGATATTTTGAGGTGTTTTTCTCGTTTATGGCGAGAACCATGCTGGTTATTGCGGATAGGGAAGGGCCAGGGAGGATGGCGGTGCGCTGGCAGAGATCATGGAATTTGAGTTTCGTGTTGATAACGAAGTGATGTAGGCTGAAGGCGATGATAGTAGCTTCCATGTTGATTTGGCGACAAGTGAGGAGTAGATCGAGTGGATGCGCTGGCCGGGACGGTGCTGCTACTTTGTTTTGCGGCTCATTGACTGCCTCACTCCCTTTCTCCTTCAGCTCCAGGGGCCTTCCTACCCTCATCCCCTGGCCCCCATATGCTTCATTCATTCCCGTCTTTTTCTCATCTCTCTTGTCCTCATCCTCATCCTTTTGTGCCGCGTACATGAACACAAACTCATAAATCTCATTCCGAATCTCAGCAGGTAGCTTCATCAAGAATCCACATTGTTCCTGCTCGTCCACCACGCCATCCCACATACCCAAGGTCCGTGATTGTCGGTCCCATGCTGGTCTATATCCATCGCCGAAGATGAACGAAGGGATTAGACGCGGTGAAAAAAGCATTGGTCCACATAGAATGGCGCGATGCTGGGCAGTTGGGGAAGATCTTGAACTCGCAGTTGATGGAGTTGACGTTCTATGCACGAGTACTTCAAGAAGTCTCCTATGTAAGGAAGGCTCGAAAGTCGTTTGTGGAAGTCGTTGCACAGCCTTGCTCTTGAAACTTTATCAGCACAGCCGCATTCGCGAGGTAATTTGCCGACAGCATCCAGCCCTCAAACGAGGTTTTCAGCAGACAGTGAGGTTTGTAAATCTGATTAAAAGACCGGTGCAGATAAGAATTGACAGCTGTCTACATGTCAATCTTTTAAAGAAAAGTAGCTGCCTGATTATCGACGCCATACATCGCACGGTCTATTGAGGTCAATTTGTTCCTGCCTAATTTGTTAGCTCGAAGCCTCCTCGCCGCCACATACCAGAGCTGAGTACTCGAGAGGCTGCAAATCATGTATGTAACTTTTCGAGTATTGGAAAATGCAATTGTGATGAGACTACACATGGTGGGCGCTTGTTCATGACCGCCAAACTCTAGAAAGGAGCATAAACTCCTTAGACCGCCAAACATCTTATCGCCTATTTGACCGATTGTGACGCACTTGATGCCAAAGGAAAACCCTCATGCAAACACTAAACTACTGACCACCACGCTTGAAGGCACCAGGCCTGTACCTGCCATCTGCAGGTGCCTGAGCAGGCGGTCGAGACTCTCTCTCGCTCTCTCCCTCACGAGCCGGAGCACCTTCTCGCTCACCACGTCGGCCAGGAGGAGCATAAGCAGAACCTGAAGCCGGTGACCCTCTTCTGTCCTCACCAAAACGACTACCACGATTGGGAGGCTCATAGCGACCGCCGGTAGCAGGAGACTCGGTGCGATCAGTGCGGGCAGGCGGTCCACGCCCACTACCGCTACTTTCACGCTCTCTCCATCCTCCGCCAGGAGCACCACCTTGTCGTAGAGCTGGCGGGACATACCCAGACTTCTTGGGAGGCTCAGCATCAGAAGCAGCTGGAGTAGCAGTGGGGGCAGAGGCAGGGGCTGGGGCAGGGGCAGGAGAAGTGGACTCAGTTGGAGGGAGTTGACCAGCGGCTTTCATGGCCTCACGCTCACGCCAAGTTGGCTTGTTACCAGCAAGAGCGAGGCGTGGTGGACCACCAGCAGAGGATGACTCTGCAGCGGGCTCACGCGACAAGGTTCGGTCGGGGACAGCACGGCCTGCACCGAAGCCTGCTTTCCTGGCTGCGATCTTAGCCTCAGCTTCCTCCTCTCTTTGACGCTGAAGGCGCGATTTCTCTTCAAGTGCCCTGGAATATGTTAGCTCTTGCTCAAATGGCTGGAGACGTTGCACTGACTTTCGCTCCTCATCCCTCTTCGCCTTATCCTCGAGCATCTTTGCTCGTCGCTCCTCTTCAGCCTTGGCTTTAGCTTCTGCTTCTTCCGCCTCGCGCTCCTCTTGTTCTCTTTGTCGGCGCTCGGCCTCTTCTCGTTCTCTCCTCTCCCTAGCCAAGCGGTCCTTCACTTCCTTGACGCGTGCAGCCTTCTTGCTCTCAAGCTCCTTCTGGGCAACCTTCTGGCGCTTCTCGAACTCAGCCTTACGCTGTTGCTTAACCGTAGTGACAAATTGTTGATATGGCGACACGAGTCTTGAGAGACGATGCTTCAGGGCAACGTCTTCTTTGTGCTTTTGCTCAGACTCTCTCAACTCCTCAGCCTTGGCCTTCTCATAAGCTTCACGATCAGTGTGCATCTGCTTCTCATAATCGCTCTTGAGATGCTTGATCTCCTCCTTACGATAGGCACGCTCTAGGTGATCAATCCTCTTACCGGCAATGCGAAGTTGTTCACCAAGCAAACTCTTCTCTTTTTCGAGAGCCTGAAGCTTCAAGATACGGATTCTCTGGGAGTCCAGATCAGTAATATCGTCTGGAATCTCGATATCAACCTTAGTGGTCAGCTTGAGTTCCTTGATCTGCTTTTCAATCTCTTCGCGTTGAATTCGCTGCTGCTCCTGCTTGATGCGTTGTTCTGTCCGTTGACGCTGCTCTTCTGCCAGACGTCGGGACTCCTCCTCCTTCAGCTGCTGTTGGCGAATGAGCCTCTTAGTTTGTTCCTCGTTATCCTTGGCCTGCTGAGCCTTGAGTGCAGCTTCCTTCTTCTGCGAGATGATATCACGACGCGTAAGGATATCCTTGTGCTCCTTCTCTGCGCCTTCCTTTGCACGTGCGAGCGCAGCCTCCTTAAGCTTCAGTCGTTCTGAGTTGAAAGAAGGATCTACATATTGGCAAGTCACGAAAAGAGACTTAGCCAGGCGAGTGAGCTGAGATCGAACAATTTCAGCTGGAGTGCTCTGCAGGCGCTGTACGGAGCGAGACTCGGTCTCCGCTGAGCCAGCACCGGAACCTGGGTGCATTGCTTTAGCTGATGAGAAAACATCAGAATCGAAAGTGAGGACGCCAGTGGCGTGATCAGTGCGGATAGCCAAGTCTCCCTTCTTGCAGCCGTTCATGATGAATTTTTCAATGGTGCCACTGTTGACGTGGAACGGCTCCGGGAATTGCGCCAGGCCAAGCACAAACTTGATCTCGACAGAGTCATAGACTTGAGAGAGCTGCTGGAAGAGGCGGGTGAGAATGACCTGCTGGAGCGGCCCTACGTACTTCTCCATTCCTTCATCAGCACCAATCTGGGCTAGAATGGGGGAGATTTTCTTGCAGATGGAGAGCGGGTGGAAGTCAACCTCGAGAATGTTGTACAAGTCACGAATCTCAGGGCGAACACGCTTGAGCAGACCCTTGCTGAGAGCATCCTTGAACAAGATGGCACGAGTGGGAGCCTGGGACATGCCGAGCAGGTTGGTGAGACGAGAGTTCTTGTTCTTCCTCGCCTCGTCAACGTCCACTAGGGCACCGCGAGAACGGGAGGTGCTGATGACGGGGATTGAAAGAGCCGAAAGGACAACGTATGAGGCAGCCTTGGTCATGTCGGCCTCGGTGACGGCAGGATTGTCCTTCTTGGAGCTCTGTCCCGCCGCAACGGCGGCTGCGGACTGGCGGAGGAGATTGTAGTATCGGCTCCAAGCTGCAGCGTGGAACAGGTAGTTCTCGCTGACCAGGAAGATGCGCGTGAGCTTCTCGAAGTAATTGGCCATCATGATGTTCTTAGCAGGGCGCTTGCTCAAGCTTAGCAGTGTGTGAATATCCTCGACACTGCGGAAAGCCTCCTGCCAAAGCTCCAGTTCGACAGCAACGTTCAGCTGTTGGAAGCGAGTATCGAGGTGTCGCTGCAGAGTATCCGGGTCGGACAGATTGATAGCGTGCATCTGCGAGGAGAACTTGGCAGCGTTCTGCAGATGGTTGCGCAGCAGCTCGCAGAGACGGCGGAACTCGGTCTTGCGGGCATACTTGGAGCAGAACTGGAAGGCCTGGTGGGCGGTCGACTGGTACATGAGCTCCAGACGAGCATTGTTCTTGAAGATATCCAGGACGGTGCGGTATGTCTCCCACAAAAACTTCAGCCATGGCGTCACGATGGCGCGGTCGGTACGGTCGCGGGACTGCTCTCCAGAGACGGTGGAAAGAAGGATCGACTCTGGTGTTTCCGAGGCCTCGAGATCGTCGACGTTCTTGGACGAGGTGGTGTCTTCGATGGAGGACTGGACCTCATCTGCCTTGGCCTGGGCTTCGGTGACCTTGTGCTCGGCGAGCTCGATGAAGCGCTTGAACACGAGCTGTGTCTCGTTAGTCACTGTGCCGGCGATAGTGGCAATGGCCGTACCTCGATGGTGCCCACGTTGGTGTTCTGGGCGGTGTTCTTGTACTGGTACAGTCCATCCTTTGCGAGTTTGCCTTTGCGAAGATCGACGCAGAGCTCGACAAAGAGGATCATGACGGGCTCGAGCGAGGCGATGGGGCTGTTGCGGGTCCGCTTGGAGGTGACATGTTCGTGGAGGAGCGAGAGGGCAGCCTGTTGCTGCTGGACGCCTATGAGTTCTTGGGCACGTTTGCTGTGCGGCGTTAGCAAAAGTCTCTCCGGATTGCTCGAGGAGGGGCGCACAGCGTGTTCTCCGGCTTGGAGTGCGGCGGAGGGGCCATGCTGGGCAGTTGGGGAGGGCAGGTCCAACCGCTTGAGTCGCGAGGGCTTAAAAGCGGGCAGGCGACGCAGCAAAAGGCTAGGGTTGAGGTGCGGTGGGCAAAAGTTCACCACGGTGTTTCAGTCACTGGGCAAAATGAGTGGTGCGCGTATGAGGTAAGCGATGCGGCCGATCCCGTGATCTCCCCGCAACAACAGCGCCCAAAGTGCACACGGCGTGATCGTCCTCGCCCTGGACGCCGCCCAGTCACGGCAGCAGAGCCGGGAGACTTTTTGCGTACTAAAGCGCAGCTGCAGCCATAAACGCGAGGGCCATTGGGTCGTAGGAACGTGTCGGTGAGCGCAAGTGCACAGGTGCTGGGGAGTCGTTTATTAGCGCACTATACCACAAACAGACGGAGCCCGACTCTCAGACCAAGGGGACATCCTCCACTCCTCCAACCACCTCCCTGCGCTTCCCCCGTTGCCCTCAGCATCCATCGCCAACGCCTCTCGCAGCAGCAGCAGCAGCAGCAGCAGCAGCAGCAGCCTCGCCCTCGCGCTGAACTACGGCGGCAGGCTCACCCGGCTGGCCGTCTCCGCTCCTTTCTCCTTCCCTCCGCTCTCTTACGACGCCGACGCCGCACGACCGGCACGTCGCACCATCTCGCATCACGCAACCTCGCAACACCACCAACACCACCCGCCGCACCCCAACCCACTCCAAGGCGACGCCTTTTCCTTGACTTCACATTCTCCCTACGCGCAAAATGCCCGCCATGATGGCTGCTGCGCCGTACGAAATACGGACCGGAGGCGACGGCAAGAGCAAGAAGCAGAGCATGGCTGAGCTCAAGCTGCGACGTCTCACCGAACTGAACCAGCGCCTACGAGAAGACCTGGAGCGCCGCAGGATACCAGTATCAGAAGCTGCGTTAGAGTGAGCCTTCCATGCTGGCCACCATCCAGTGCGAGCCCGTGCACTAACATAGCCCGCAGTCTCATTGCATTCACGGACAAGGAACCAAAAGATTGGATGGTGCCTTCACGATGGGGAACAGTGCGTTCTTGCAAACATGATCACGCCGGAAGCTGCTGCTGACAAACTATCCAGATTGATAAGCGCGACGACCCCTACGCGCCCCAGCAAAGCACCGGCTGCTGCATCGTAATGTAAAAAGAGATGCAGGTGGTGATGGGTGTCTGAGTAACGGCGTTCTACGGGGCCCTTTTACGGCAGAGTTCTGTTTCATTTAACTGTTAAGGTGGCAGAGGTGATAATACCCACGGTGATGCGCAGCAGACCCGGGACCAAGCTATCGAACGGACGGGTCATGTACTTTCAGCAAATGTGTAAATTAGGGAAACGCGGATGCTCGCTGCTGTTTCCATGTATGCAGCGCAGCAGGGGATTCCAAGGGTGTTCTTTCAGTCGGCCATTCTGCCTTGCCAGGTATTTTCAATTACGAGGAAAAGCATTCTCATCCAAAATACTTGCCCTCGTCCAACAATCCTTTTTCACTTGATCCCTACTTCTGTTTTGGTTGTTTTTGGAAATATTCAGACCGTGGACGTGCAGGCATCGGGAGCTTGCTCGAAGGGGCAGCACCCTCCTATGCAAACGAGATTAACAAGGCGCGCCCCGCCTATGATCAATATTGCCCTCCACAAATGGCAGGCTCATGCAAGGCTCGCAATCACAAGTCACAATCACATGAAAGCCAGTGACCCCAGCACATCAAAACAGCACATTGCACTCTGTGGGCGCTCACAACAAAAGCATCAAATGCTGGCAATTGAAGTGTGCGGTTTGTCCCAGCTCATCGGAATGGGCGCCGTGATCCTGGCAGCGACAGGGGCCTGATGGTTGGATGTGCGAGCGACTCGGGGCAGCCTCTCGTTTACGACTACCCTATTGTTCCCGGAATGATCATTGCGCGAAGAGGCTATTGGCTCTCATGTTATGGGCTCTACAGAACAGGCCCATCTTTGCCTTTCCGAGGGCCGCCTCTCCCACCAGAGGTGGAGATCCTGAGCCACGGGTCTCAGTCTGGTATGGCGGTGCTCCTACATCGCAACATACATCCCACGCTGCAGGTGCAAACTTGGCCACTTTATATGTGAGACACTTCAACACCAGGCTTTTACAAGCGAATGAGTGAAAATACCTTGCTTGGAAATGAGGACGTCATGCGGGTTCGTGTCGGAGTGCCAAACAGCACCTGATGGCAGGCTGTCGCTGTAAAGTTGGCTCCGCCAGGTACGGTTGGCTAACAACCTTGAAATGCGCGCGGGCGGCCCCCGTCTTATCAAATGCGTGGGACTAAGCAGCCCACTCCCGTGGCCGGCCATCTGCACTGCGCCTCTGCCTCGACAACACTCTCTTGGGTGCTCTGCTGGAGCAGCATAGAGCGACGACAGAAAACCTACCGGAGCCACCAGTTCACCCAATGCGCAAATCCGACGGCGCAACGCAGTAGCCGGCGCAATTCCGCGTTTGAGCGAACCGCCCCACCAACCCGTGCAAGAAATTGCCCTCGCAGAAAATCGGCCCTCTGGCACTTCACCCCGGCCGGGGTCCTCTTTGGCTATCGCGATGAACCGCACGCACTCATGGTCGGACGCCGAGTTTGATGCCATGGACGCGACCAACGATCATGAGTTTGGCAATTTGATCAATTTCGACCTCGACCTGAATCTGGGAGACAGTCTCGCCCAGGACTTGGCCGACTTTCCCTACAACAACGGTGACTACAGTCAAGGCGGGCCCGCACCTCTCGCCGACCTCCCCAGCTCTATCCACGGCTTCGCCCAGGACCACCATGATGGCGGCGCCGGCGCGCAACAGGCGCAGAACATGGGCCACGGCATGTCTCAGTCCAACAACGGCTTCTTCGACTACAGCATGGCACAGTACAGCCAGGCCAGCACCCCGGTCTTCACCCAGGCGCAAGAGCAGATATACCGCCCACACCACGGCGTACCACCCACGCCAAACAGCGTCGAGATGCACGGAGACCCACAACGCTATCTCCAGCAGATGGACCCCCAGCAGGCCCTCTTCGATCAAAGATACCACATGCACAAAGACGATGCGGTACGTCATGCGATTGAGCGACATGACGCAAGCGCGACTAACCAGCCTGTAGACATTCACCCCACTGGTTTCGCCAGCCGTCACTCCCCACGATGCGCGCTTCCAGATACCTGACTTTACAGTACCGGGAGCCTACTTCAGCCCCCTAACTTCCCCCGCACTGAATGCGCAAACTCAACAGCATGCGCTCCAGCACTCGCAGACCACGACATCAGGCAGCTCAACTGGCCAGTCGCCCATCGACATTGATATGAATCTATTGGGAGAGCCTGCATTGGGCCCCCAGCAGGAGCAGGGCCGCAAGTTGAGGAGTACCAACAAAAGAAACGCTCCACGAACGACAAATGCCAACGGCCGTGTACGGCAGTCACCCATTGTGAAACCGAACAGACGGAAAGCAACCGTTTCCTCTTTGATACCGCCCAAGGAAGTGACCGAGTTGATGCAGGAGGCGCGCTCTCTACGACCGTCTTCCAATGGCCTAGATGTGCCCCTCAGCCGCGAGAGCTCAGAGACGGACTCAATTTCCCCTGAACCTCTGTTGTCGGAAATGCGGCCACCGCCTAAGCCTAGTTCTCTAGCAGCCTCTCCAGCAATGATGGCCCAACGCAACGGCCAGAGCACAACGCCTGCGACGCCTGCTTCGTTAATGCGCATTCACCCTTCACCAAATTTCAGCGCTTCTCATGAAGCCCCACCCATGTTGGAGGATTTGACCCTTCCAGAAGCTTCATTAGATCGGCCAGCACTTTCAACATTCGATACTACGATTCACGACGACGATGTGGACACACCTCGCTTATCTGCGCGGAAAACCCCAAAACTGAACCCTTTGAGCACACCCGGCGCAAGCATGGCAGGCAGACCAAGCCCCATGCTTGGCCCCACATCGACTCCTACGAGCCCAGCTTTTTCTACAACCAATGGTAAAAAGGATGCAAAGGTAGCTCGCAATTCGAAGAAGAGGAACAGTATCAGCTCCAATCTTGTCAGCCCTGCGTTAAGGCCGAAAATCTCACCAAGCATCAAGCCTTTACTCCCAGAAGGTGGCAATGGTATGTTCATGACACTATTGGAATTCAGGGTCTAATCTGACTTGTAGCAGGACGCGTCGATAATACTCATGCTCTCCTCCTAGCATCAAAGTCAAACTACCAAAACATTCTCGATGGCACCACAGTGCCAGGTGTTGTATACCCCACCTCCCTCTCCACCAATCTCACTTCAAAACGCACATCCCACAAAATTGCCGAACAAGGTCGCCGAAACCGCATAAATACGGCACTTATGGAAATGCAAGCACTCTTACCTTCTCCTCTGCTGGGTGCCACAGAGGCTAAAAGCCCGGAGTCGTCAGCACAACAGTCAAACAACTCAAAGGCTGCCAAGGTGGAGAGTGCTATCGATTATATCAAGCAGTTGAAACAGCAAGTTTCAGAAAAAGATGACCTACTCAGTCAAAAAGACCAGGAAATGGAGCAACTGAGGAAAGAGCTGGCTGCACTGAGGAGGAGTAGTTCGGTGGGCTCGGCAGCTGACGTTGCGGCGCAGTTGAAGGCAGAACCGGCTTCAAGTCCGAAAACTGATAATGAAACTTGAAAACGAAAGTCATGGTATGGGTAACCTCGCCTTTTCCACTACCGACACCACATCCCAAACCATCGGCTGGGAGGTCCTTGCGCACCTCAATAGCAAACACGCCCCCAGCAACGAACCGTCATGATTGAGTCGAACGGCCCAGTATTAGCGCAGGCGTGCATAACATTGCACAGTCTGATAGTTGCATCAGAACTTGCCAGAGCCGCTTTGTTACCTGCCACATTGATTCGATAAGTTTTGCAATGCATGGACAGAATTGATTTACGACCAGTCTTGTGTGCGAGTTGTGCAAGAGCGTAGGCATGGCTCGACATTACTATTGCGACTGCATACTTTTGCGTCTGTTTTACAACAAAGTGCATATAATTAAGCCTCACTCGATGCTTCTTGAACTGCTGAAAGCGGTCTGCCGTCTAGAATTAATAGCTAACGCAACACTTCAATGAATCATGATCACCGCATTGTCATATGTTACTTTTTTTTCCTATGATTTCTTCTTAAGTATACGATCTGTCTTTTGACAAATTACCTACTTCACTGCTAACTGTTTATTCTTCCAATAAATACGTTACTCCACGATTTGTACACGTTGATAAACTGTCCACGTCTTTTGGACTCGGCATTCAGAAGCCTCTTTTTCCGTCTTGATCTACTCATCTGATATTCAAGACTGCGGTGGTGAACGATGATGAGATGCCAACTACATAGTCCACCATTACAACTCTTCTGATGTATGCTTTCCATATGGCAAAGGAAGTGTGGAAGCAAAATATAATTCCATATAGTCCATCAAGCCAACGACATTGCAGACTAGTCACGATAATTTTTTTTTTCGTTAGTTTAAACCCGTCCACGCGTCGCATGGGCTGGTTCACACTACTTGTAATATATGATTAGAAGAAGACGAAGTCTTATCACTGCTCTTCGATCTATTTCCGGAAACGAGATCCGCCACATGTCCACCCATGGTGAAGAAATTCAATGAAGCAACTTTCCTGAACGAATTTATAAATGTACAAATCAAGAAATATGCCCTTTCTTCCCCACCCATGTGCCAAAATATCTACTGCACATCGACAACGCGCTCCTTCCCCATCCAGACAAATATGCATACTTTCCTAAAAGACGGAGAAAAAACTCACCGTACTTCTCCTTATTCTGTGCGCCAACCGCGGTCGCGGATATCAGAACACGCGGATTCAGGTTCTTGGACTTAGCATTATCCGTTACCAGGTTGTCGCCGATCATTGAAGATTTTCAGGGCCAAAAGAAAAAGGCCCTAAAAACTTTAACCGAAAAAGCTGCCCTGCATACACGAAGCGAAAAAGGCTCGTTGCTAGGTACTCTAGTGCAAACGGTCGATTGCACTGGAACCTCAAACGACGCTGGTCCTACCCTTTATTTTCTCTTTCTCTTTCTTTCTTATGCGTAGAGTGGGGTATTGGGCGTATGTTGGGCTGAAGCCTTTTGCGCCCCCCGAATGCGAGTACAATGCGAGTTTGCTGAATCCGAGTTGCGAGATGTTGCGGGGAAAGGGCCCAGACTGTAGGATCGCGTACCATGATGTGTGATCTGCACAGCGAGTAGGATGCCTTGCCGAGGGGAGGCCTGAAATCGAAGTACTTTCGCGAGGCCTTAAGCGACCTTGGTGTCAACGATGGCGTAACGGTCGGCGTTGTGCGACTTTTCTCGTTTACTTCTTTGTTCGATACAAACATGTGTCAAAAGCCTTGTTCTTGGCATGCTAATCAGGTTCTCTAGGAAGAAGAGCGTTCTTGGATTCTGTGAGTATCTTTCTAAATGGCAATGATCATCAATCATCACCTGAGATGGAAAATACTAACGGCATGCCCGGACTGCACGACAATGTGTTGGCCGTTGATCCGTCTTCGGAAAGTTTACCGTGATTGTTACACACTTCCAGAAGAGGAAATTTTCACACGTCATGTCCCACTCACAAAATTTGCGCCATGACGTATGCTGAGTCAAAACCTCTTACATACGTTTCCCTCGTCCCCCTACATTGCCGTGTATACCGGGGACCATTTGGGTCCACTGGGCGTTTCCACCAAACAGGTTCACTGGTTCCACCATGATTTAATACGATCTGATCAGCAAAACCAGACCAAGCTACAGGCTAACGGTAGATCCGTAGCTTAGTAGTCAACGCACATGGATGTTGACGCGATATACAGATCTCATGCTAGGCGAGGTCCGTTTATTGGATCTCTGCTTGGCTTGCTAGAAAGCATCGTGGTTCATCGTACGACAACGTACGATATGGTATGTTCTTGATGCGGGGTGTGATTGCTGGATATATGGAGAAGCTTTGACTAGGTTCTGCTTAGGCATTCATGAAGCGAGATTGTTCGAGGGGGGGCCAAGAATCGTGAAGACGAACGAGGTGAAAGGAGGACAAGTTGCGTCGAGGGTGCCCTGTCGACAGCCAAGGATATATTGATATGGGCCTAGTTACCAGAATGTGGAGGCGCTGACGATCAAGAATGCTCGATCCTGGCTGGAAGGGTATCTCTTCCGGAGACGCAGGCTATCCGTACACGTGAGATGAGATAAGAGGATCCCTGCAACTCGGCTGGATGACTGGTCTTCATTTAGACAACTGTCGTACGCCATCGGGCTTTTCCAATGTGGTTGAAATGCGGTGGAACGGGGAGACTTGACTTCGAGGGAACGTATTGAGCGGTAGCTCGCAACATTGCAGCAAAGCTGCCGGACGTTCTTTTATCTATTCCGTTAGTACGATGCGTTAGTCGAGAGATGCTGCGGGTGCCTGCAACCGATGAAAGACCGACGACCAAGGCCGCAGTTTTGAGGTAGTCGTTGAGCCGAGCGGTATTCGACTTGCTTAGACCTCTTCCGCACCATTGCTTATACCGGGGCAGAATGCTGTGTCCCATGCACAACTTGCCAAGTTGTATTCTGGACCTGGTCAAGACTTCGGTGATGTAAAGTTGCCAAGACTTGCCATCAATGCACACAACGTCCAGTGGTGATATTCGCCACGAACGGTTTCGAAGCTGGGTCCAACTGCCCAGTCGCTTATCCAAGGGCATGATTGCCTTCACCGCTGCTCATTTACAGGCTCTTGGGCTCTGAAAGTCTGCCCAGTAACCCAGATAAAGATCTTACTCATACGGCTGCATGCGTAAGCGGCAGCGGAGTGGGGTCGGAACGGAGTGAGACGAGGTGCTTCTAGAAAGATGGAAGGACCGTGGAAATGGGACAAGCCTGCGGTGCATCTGTCGTGCCCATGTCTTGGGCGGTCCCACGCCATAGGAATCTGCCTCTATCCTATCGTCACGTGTTCAAACGGTCTGTTCTATGCCCTGGCGAGGCTCGGGACATGTCACAGCGACCGTAGGCACGTGAGTTAACGCAGAAGAGAAGACAACCCTGTGGACTAGGGTGCATTCATTTGCAACAATTCTGTATGTCAAGACCTCGAATCTATTTTCCACACGTCGCTGGAAAATTGTATAATTTGAGTGGTAATAACTTAGCACGGCATTTCTAAATCCCTTTATGACGAACACAGCATTCTCTGCTACGGTCAGTGCTCATGTTACCAAAGCGGTGGCAAAACGATGCAGAGAGATCTGTCCTAGGGCTGAGCGCGTTTATGCAGCGAGACCCTACTGAGCAGCTGACCGTGAAGGGCGTGACAGACAAGCCTCAGTGTGCGTGGCTCGTGAATGTGAATGGCCGGAAGTGGGATGTTATCAGAAACCAGAATCGGACTAGTGTTGATATAATCTGAAGAGGATGGTATGCCGACTGCAAGAATAAGGCCTCTTGAACTTGATCTTCTCACTCGACGCAGTGTACAGTTGCTGCATATTGGGTGAGCAGATTCCAAGCCTTTTTAGGCTATTCAAAACGACATGCCAGGAAGGCTGGGTCAATGAGAAATGCGGGGAGACTATTGGGCCAGGGCAGGTCAAAATGCTGCCCCATGGACTATCGTTTGCCGGGATACGAAGCGAGTGAGTGTCTAAGCGGGACCAGACAGGTAGAGTTTGGTGCAGGGGAGGGGCGAAAAAGCTGGCAAAAGTCATCATTTGAGGGTCGATGGAGGGGTAGGGCCGTGCGGCTGTTAAGATTTGGAAGAAGCTGTAACTTACAGGATGATATAAGACGTGGCTTGCTCAAGGCTGGGCACAGAAGTTTGATTCGGGATGGGTCCACCGAGCTTGCCATAGGGCTAGTGCTGACCACACAGAGGTGTCTGCTCGTAATTTCCAGTGTCAGCTCCACCCAAAGTGCCTAGAAAGGAACAGTAGAGGGTTTTGCTGAGTTCAAAGTAGTGTTGCTGATGTTGCGGCAGGTCAAAAGTAGCATTGCTGACTAGCAACATGATCTTTCTCTGCCTCACGGCGTGGCTGATACGCGGGTGCAGCGTCCGCCGCTTGGGCTAGCGTATCTATTGTGCACTTTTTGCAACCGAGTACAGAGGGCTGCAGTAGCGAGCCCGTCGAGGCTTGATCAGCAGAGAGCACACGTGTATGTACGGGTGAAACACGTCTGTTCAGAGAGGCTCAATTCGAGCTTGATACTGTGTCACGGCCCCTTGGAGACGCACAGAAGAATGATTGCGAAGCTGCAGTCAGCAAAGGCTTCCGCTGGCGGAACGATGCCGTTAGGGCTTGACAGCGAACAGCGACGTACTCGCAGCTCCGAAGGGCTGCATCAGCGTCGACAGCGCTGGACCCAGCCCCAAGGCGTGGATAGAAAGGATGCTGGCCGTCGAGTGCGAGGACCTGAGGTGGACAAATTCCCCTCCCGAGATGTATCGCCGCGAGGTTATTTTCCCGTGGAGTAGACACGGCTTGATCGAGGCCGTGAATGCGTCGGAGGAGGCGGCCTGCGCATGCGGGCAAGGGCACCAAGGCTTGATGGCAGTGGTCCAAAGCGGTGGGAAAAGGTTGGTAGACATGTGCCCCATGTCACCCTACTAAGCAGCACGTCGGCCCCAAGCTCCAAGCCGTTGGCCAGGGTCATGGATGGGCATGCACTACCGGCGCAGAGCTGTCTGGTCTATCCACTTCGGGGATGGGGTCAGAGCAGCTGGAGTGAACGTGCGCAGCTATCCTTGACCCCTACCCTCACGCTGGGGGATGCAAGGCCCAGATCCAGCTGTCGTGTTAAATAATTCAATCCCCCCACCCAGGGCGCATTTGAAGTTTGCCATATCTCCATCTCCAACTGCAGGACCGTGTTGGCAAGCCCCAGCGTTTTCTCGCGTGAAGCTCTTGTGCTGCTCTGCCCACCGCCCACCACCCACCTCTCCCACCAGACACCATGGACTATGCCTATTTCAGCGCGCCCCAGCAACCCTACCACCACTTCATGGGCATGAACTCGAATCCATTTCCCCATACTGGAGTGGACCCGGACACCATCCGCAGCGTTGTAGGTACTCCACCACGGCCGCCTGCTGCCCCGCACCCAGCCGGACGAAACAATGGGCAATGACTAATCTGGCCACCGCATAGGAACCGCTCGACCCGACCCTGTACCCAACCTCCTACGATGCATTTGCATTTCACGGCCTGCCGACCCCGCAGCAGGGCTCGCCCGACACTGCGGTAGCACACACGCCAATGCCTGTCGGCAGCATAGATTCGGGGCTCGGAGGCGAGCTTGACGACGGCCAGGGCGGCCGCACCCGGAGCAGCAGCGAAGAGAAGGAGAGCCTCACACCTGCCCAGAGCAGGCGGAAGGCCCAAAACCGGGCAGCGTGCGCCTTCCCTCCCAGAGTAGCCCCTTGGCCTGCCTGCTGACCCGTCGTAGCCAACGCGCCTTCCGCGAGCGCAAGGAGCGCCATGTGCGCGATCTCGAAACCAAGCTGTCCGCGCTGGAGTCCAGCACGCATTCGCTGCAGTCAGACAATGAGCGGCTGAAGCTTGCCCTGCAGCGTGCCCGCACCGAAAATGAAATCCTCCGCGCTACCTCTGGACAGTCACCCACCACCTCACGGCCCGTATCTGTCAGCTATCCCTCACCAGGTGCCCACCTGCTGCTAGATGAAGACGAAAAAGAGGGCGACTACAACGTCCAATCTCTTAACAACGGCAGCGTTGTCAATGCTGCCGACAGGGACCACGCTGCGTCCCGCCGAAAGAGCAAAGGCAAGGAGATTCCCGCTGCCCAGGCTTGGGACCTGATTCAGTCACATCCCCTCGTCAAACAGGGCCTAGTCGATATCGCCGATGTCTGCGAGCGACTCAAGGGCGCTGCCAAATGCGACGGCCACGGGCCTGTTTTCGAAGAGAGCACCATATGGCAGGCAGTCGAAGAGTCGAGACGGAGTGGTGGAGACCAACTCATCTAATCGCTAGCGGCATATGCAGAGCTCTGGAGCTTTCCATTTCACTTCTCTCTAATACCCGTTACATTGCTTTTCAAGCGTTTTACTTGGCTTAGTAAATATGCTCTACGGTGTTGGGTGTCTGGATGTCAAACAACCAACTGAGCATGCCCGCAAATGAGGCGCTCTTGGATCTTGGGGTGCATAGGTTTATAGGGGCTACATGGTTTTGCTACGGAAGTAAACGCCATGAATTCAACTTATATATTTGTCTTATTACGACATTCAACCAATGGATTAGCACAATCACGTTGATCATCACTTTTTCCCAATGTCCAGCTCCTGAAACTACTTTCTCTCTTGAAACTGCCTTTGCATGGTCAGACATTGAACGATTTGGTTTTCAAGATCTACATTGCCACTTCCCTTCCTAGCTGCTCAAGCCAATGATCAGATGTACACATATAACAGGAATGCTATAACTACCTCAACTCTTCTGATGCCAAGATGTTACACTGCCAACCAGTCAGTGTATTAGGCGGAGTTACGTAGTACGAGTTATCAAGAACAGTGAGCACATTAGCCGTGAGAAGCTGCCGAAAAGTTTGCCAATACTCAACAGTCCTTGAGTCTTTCTCAATATGTCAAAGGCTTACGTGAGTCATCCTATCCAGCCAACTGACGTTCTTCACCTGCAAGTTCAGTCTGCTGTCAGCTGCTTTGATTGCTTTTTTTGTGTCATGATTCCCCTAGATTACCACCTTTTACACAAACGGAAACAATGTTGTATGACGAAGATGCACTTATACCTGCCAGAATGCTGGTGAATGCTTAGCAGCGTCAGTATTTGTCCATCTGCCCAGCATGGCATTCACTTGAACTGCATGCCAACCTTGACGTTGTGGGCACCGCGCCATGCATCATCCCACGAGGTCACCAAGCTAAGCATAGTTTTCTCTAGCATACTGCGAGCGGTCTCCAACATTGAAGAGCTGCAGCAGCAGGATCTAGGTTACAGTCGCAGTCTCGTATACGCACTTAGACCCACTTCACTGACGTACTGCTGCCTTGGAACATTACAGTCTTCAGTGCTATGCCTAGAAACGGTGAGCATCACACTCGATCTGCTTCAGGATCGGACGATGTTCAAAGTGAGACCCTTCGGCTTTGTCAAACCGTGGATCAGTGAAAAGGGGCTCCAGATGCGAACCATGTCACAACTAATGCAAAGCCCAGCAATACACTTCCACGCCAGCTACCCATGATATCTTACCAAAAGTGCAAGGTTTCATCACTGCCACGTGTACTATTCATCTTTAGAACCACGAGGAAGACTTGACGTTGTAGTATTCATATCCGCCAAGCCCCCTTTCTCGCGGACTAATTTGCGGCGCATCAACTGATGTGCAAACCTGGAGTGAAACCAATATACTTGCGCCGAGCAGCGACCGATTTTAGGCTTTAACTTGGTCCAAAACCACGACATAGACGCTGTCGGGGGTCGACGACGACAGGTTAGGGGAAAAGGCGTTTGTAGATCAAGCACAAATAACATTCAGCCTCCGTGCCTGAGACTACCACTAACCCCTACCCCTACACACTAACCTGCAAGCGCCATACTCAAGACGCGCTCTTGGTGCGAAAGTTACTGCTACGTTTCCATACACTAGGACAGCCACTGCAATCGGCAGTTTTCCATACAATGTGCACCGACTTCGGGAAACCCGGGGCTAACCCGATTGTCTAATGCCACGGGTTTTGCTCCACATCCTGACCATCAAAACATGGCATCGAGAGGCGGGAGGCAAATCTGTCCTTGGAGTGGCTCCAATCAGGGGCCCTCGGAGTAATCGGTCCGCTGCTTAAGTTTGGGCGGGAACGATGTACATGGGGTCACGCAACGGTAGTCGCCGCGTGGAGGAAGCTTTGGTATGTATTTTCGCCCATCGCCGACACGAATCTCCCGTCCGCGCGAATCGAGTCCGTGGGCGACGTCGCGCGCGAGCCTCACCATGGGAATGCCCCTGGGATAGACGAGTCCGTGGGGACAGGGACAAGGCAGGAATCATGAAATTGCCTGTGAGAGAGTAGCGAGCGGTGTGATGGTTGTGGCCGACCAACATGACCCTGCAGACCAGTCCAGAGATACGGACCGAGAAGTGCACTCTAGGAAGAATATCGTACCTTAGCACCACCCACGTGCTGGCGGGAGCAAAGTGCTTTGCAGATGGCAGGCAAATGCCCGATGTCTGGATAGTATACTGGGAAGGGAGACCGTCCCGCCCATGCCTGTGAACAAAGTCTAAATCCGTTTCATTCCATAGCACCAAGGTATTTCTACTTGATTCATGTTGTATGCTTCTCAAGAAAGCGAATACAATAGAGTTTATCTCCGGTTAGTAATCAAGTGTAGATCTCGATGTAAAATGAGCAGGGAGAACCCTAATTGCACCTCAACCAAGCAGCGAATAACACCAGATCCCAAACTCCAAAGCACAGTCACTCGGGCAGCAACCACCAAATCTCTCTACGCATCCACCCAATCGCCTCTCCTACATCTGCGCGAGAAACACTGGTCAAAGCGACCCCACCCCACCCATGGATTCCATTGGCCGAGCTATGCATATGCATGCTGCAAGCCACAAGGAACCGCACTGGTCGTATATGCAGCATACCCCCGTTCCAACAACCCCTTTGGGTGCAAAAGTCAGCAACGCTCGGACAGGTTATCCGGCATGTCAGCACTGCAAGTCGTTCATGGTGCCCGTTAGCTAATGCACGCTTGGCAAGAGTCGCTGTTAGCTCAGCATTGCGCTAGGACGTGGCATGGGTGGGCGCGTTTAAAAAGGCGACGAGGACATGGTGCAACGTCGGATGCCTGATGAACGTGGTCAGCGCGGGGTCGGTACAGCGGCTGCAAGATACTGCGAATGGCCTTTTTGAAGATTGGCTACAAGATGAAGGATTCGAAGGTGTTTGTAGGATTTTCTTGGGTCTTTGTGAGGGTCTTGGCCTTTCTACATACTGGACATGGCAAGTGGTAAGTCTGTTGCTTGCATACATTGCGTTGCAACATTCGTCACAGAGCAGACTCTTGATGGTAGACGCAGCACAAGCGCCAAGTTCAGGTCGGCGACACCTTACCACCAAAAGCCCAAGGTTGGTCGGAGATTGTACCAAAAATTGCCCACCAACGGCGATTCAAGATGTACTCCTCGGGGAATGAGGCTTTCTAGTCCGACGCCTATACTCGAGGAGTGCGGAACCGCCAGCAGGTATGTCTCAGGGTTCGCAAACGGCGACACGTTTTGATCAATCCCAGTCGCTGTCGTCTTCATCTGCAGTTGTCTTACCCTGTCTTATCGTGCTGGTGTTGGCTTCTTCATCTGGTTGCTTCCGATGCAGGCGCGGGTCTCCTTGCCTTACTGCACCGACATCCACAAGAAGTTTCTCCAGGTGTTGTACATTAGTCCTTACTCCACCCAACTCCCTCAGCGTCACAATCTGCCTTTTAATATCCCCATCCCTGTACACCAACACTGTCGGTGTATTCTTATCCGGATACCCCTCAATGCACAAATCGGCCCGGATCTGACAGAACTTGACATCCCCAAATCTCTTGCTCAATTCCCTCCATATTTCGATTAGCACCCTTGACTCTGTATTTGTGCCTTGCGACGAAGTCAAAAGAACGAAGACGTGTGCCTTCTGTGATTCTTCTGTGACGTCTTTTGAGTAGTCTGGTTTCTGCAAGTGGTAGACTTGGTTATATACGCTGGCTGCAGCGGTAGTGGACAGCTCAGCCATGCGCTTTTTGCGATAAGTTTCTAGAAAGTCTTCGTCCTCCTCATCTTCCAGCTCTGCCAACTCGTCTAGGTCCTTTCCTTCCAGCCGGTTCTCATGCGCCAGCCTTCGACCCTCTTCTAGTGCTTCCTGAATCATGGGCGTCGGCGATGGCGGCTTTTCGGGGATGACGCCATGTTTGCGGAGGATGTCATTCCTGCATACCGACAAGTTAGACAATCTCATATGACATGGACATAGGCGACTAATTACCATTCCGTATCCGCATTTGGATCGTCGATGGGGACGTTTACGGGCATGTCTGGCATCTGCATGGCTGCTTTTGGAAGGATGGACCGTCTTGGAAAGTGGTGTTGGTTAAGCTTGCGATTGTTGCCGAGTTATTTGAAGTTGAGTCGAGTCGAAATCGTGTAATGGAGAGAGACTCGGGTGCCTGGGCTCGAGTTCAAAACTTTTGATGCCTACGGTCAGCCAAGCTACGGTCCCTGCAGATCTTGCCCCGCCCCCACCTGCTCGTTTGAGCTTGGATTTCGTCGAGGGGCCTGTGACGTAAGTTTCGACCTCATCAGCTTGAGATTGAATGCTTGTCAACTCCCATACTAGCCTCTGGTTAAAGATGCACCTCTCCAGATTTGATGTGGATGGTATTTTCAGGGTCGAAGCTCATTAGGGCCGAAGATGTAGCCCTCATGGCACTTCATGCACGGGAGATAGATTCCTGGACCTGGGCACGATACTTTGATTGAACGAATGATTTCATTTCAATTTATACTCTTCATGTCTGCACAGATCTGATCTCAACAACATTATCCGTCAAGGTACCAGCGTCACAACGCCTCACCTGTCAATCTCGCCCTCTTTGCTTTGACACCCATTTCCATATCTTCCCTCGATAATTCCTACACCCTGCACATATAGGAATTGAATGACCATGGTGTGCGCTACTACACTTAGAAGAACCTGCCCTTTCCTCCAGCCTCAACTCTCTGTTCCAAGACCGCATCATGCTCACGTTCCTCAAACGCGCCGGGCCTGGAAACATGCTGGGGAATGGGTCGGTCGAGAGCATTAAAGCGACGACCCTTGAATTTTGCCCAGACAAAGAGGAAGCCAATACGAAGACTGCACGCACCGAAAGCCCAGAGGAGGCCACCAAAGGGAGCGGCTACAAAGGCGCCTGTATACGAATTAGCTAGAGCTCGATATAATGAGCAGGAATGTTATGCTTACCGAAGACGCTCCAGTCGTTGGCATAGAGACCGCTCTCAAGCAAAAGAAGTTTGCTAGCCAGTGTGACGTCTCCATCATAGTAAACGAGGCCAAACAGGAAGATCGTGAAAATACCTCCCAGTCCTCCGACCACGAAGTCAAAACCTCTATACCAGTAAAACTTCTCTGAAAGTCCAATGACAAGGCAGGGCACAACCGCAGCGCTAACAAGGTCACTGATCAAGAAGATTTGCAAGATATCCGGACTCCTCAATGCAACGACCACGACGGGGAAGATGAGGGCAACGACACAGGCTCGAATGATCCAAATATTGAGCTTATTGCGGAAGAAGTCGTTGGAGCCAGTACTGATCATGGCAGATTGGAACGAGTCAAATGCGGCCGTCGAAAGGGACACAGTCATAACGAGAATGACACCCACAACCCAGGCAGGGAGCTGGCCGAGGAGGAGGAAGAGCGACAGAGCTCCGTTTTCTTGGTCACCAAGCTCGTACGCGCCGGACCAGGCAGCCAACAAGCCCGCAAGTCCAATCAAGGTGAGTATGATCAAAACGCCTCCACTGGCGAGCGAGACACCGATCCAGAGGTCCTTATCTGTTTTTGAAGCGAATGTGCGCATCCAGAATCCGGACAGGAAGAAGTCGTTGGTCAAGATGGCAACGGGTAGAATGTAGATGAGCTGCCATCCAAGGAGCGAAGGCTTCAGATATCCTGACTGTTCAATGAGAGAGCGATCAATATCTGTTTCCACACCGACAGCTATGACACCCATGATGATTAGGCCTATGACCATGGCACCTTGGATGTTGTCTGTCACAAAAGAGACTTTGAAACCGCCAAGAGCTGTCATAAGCATGAATTAGCTTTGTCATCTCAAAATAGGCGTTGATTTAGACGGGAGCTGGAAGACTTACACGTATAAATAGTCGTAACGGCGCATTCAACAATGACGACGGGGAGACCGTTCAACCCAGTCAGGAGTGTGACAATCTGCTGCAGCGCAGAGAGCTCAGCGACCATGTACAAGAACATGGTGATAAGCGTGCACACACTCAGGAACAGTCCAGCAACTGCTCCATAACGCTGCCTCGTCCATTCAGTTAGGACAAAGCCTTCAGGACAGTTGCGTCTGATGATGGGCCCCAAGGCACCGAAGATCAGGAGTGGCAGGGCTGAAGCAAGTGCGTAGACTATGAGGCCCTGAACGCCGGCGATGGTGGCGATTTGAGGGTATGTAAAGAGGATTCCGGAGCCGAGAGCTGTGGATTAGGGGTCCTAGGTTAGCCATTTATCAATGTGAGGAGACTTCTGGTAGGGGGAGTAGCGGCAGCACGTTCCTCACGCAAGTATTATCTTGATCGAGTTCTTACGGTACTTCTCAGCTTCCCTTCGGCTGGGATTGAAATATCAGATCTCAAGTCCCGCCTCGGTTCCGCGCCCGCAGTGTAGCCGCACAGAAAGCCTGTTCTCATAATACAGCTCTGACCTCCAATTGGTAGTAGAGTGTGGAGTAATCATGAGGACAGTTCCTGTGAGAGATCTCATATACGAACCTGGAGGATATTCTCTAGACCAATACTATGCGCTCGTCCCGCATCACAATCAAAATGTTTACAACACTTGATGTCGTGGTTCCGATACTGCCGCTGCTCTTTCACGCGCCGCGAAGCACGGGTGCACAGGTGCACTCACCCGATGCGATAAAGTTTAGAGCAAGCGGAATGCCTGCGCACAGTTAGTGATATTTTTCGCGATGATGAGATTCTTGCAGCTGGAGGTTCTGCAAGTTCGGGAACGCCGATGATGTAGCACCGGCTTGACGGCTTCTGACCCTTCTGTGTGCGATTGCTGGACAACCACTCTAACTTTGATTGTTTCCTTAGACGCCATGCGATGTAACATCCTAGGATCCTGTGTGGATACATCAGCCCAACGATTCAAACTGTCAAATCCACAACCCATCTCCCCGACTCCACTCACAGGAAAGCTGCATAGGTGAGGTATATAATGGCGTTTGAAGCCTGCGTTGATGGAACACCCATCGTATAGAATTTACCTATTCAAGATGATGGTCAAGGGTGGAGAATATGAAAGCAAAATTGCAGAGCCACGAGGTCGGGACATGCAGGGTTTAAGCGTCGACCAGAAGTTTTTCGTTTGGACATCCCGCGCCTTCCTTGTTGCATCACTAGCGCTGTCCGAAAAATGATGTCAAAGTCTTAGCAATCGCTCTAGCGGTTCTGCCCCACTAGGACGTATTAGCGTGATCGAACATGGGATAGTCGAGCTAGCTATTCAAGGCTGTCATAAATATGCTGAAGCTTGGTGGGCGTGGATGTATAGCTCAATGCCTCCAATAACAACAATTCCTCGTCGGCGTGCGTGATTGAAATAGTCTGAAATATGATTTTCTATTCTTTGTCCCATGCGAGGCTCTTGCTGATCGATCTAGAGCAGATATCAGAGGTGTATAATACCAGGGAATTGACGCTTCCTGACTGTCCAAACGAGGATATGCATTACGCGAGTTGACGATGTGTGCCCTCGACCCAGTCTCCAGGTAGCAGAGATAATACATATCTGACAAGTTTCCAGTGTACGACTTGAAAAGCTCTGCAAGCGAATCTTGCGGTCGGAGATCCAAGTCATGACGCAAGAGTCATTCTAGCAAGCGCTGAAGCTATTCCGGGATGCGCCGACCTCAAGTCCGTTTTCGGACTTGGCCCATATGTAATCCAAGCAAATGGTAAAACCAGTTGAAATATATGGATAGATAGGGCACAGCCTGGACGCCGGCCGCCTGGCCTGTAGCCACTGTTGTCCAACCTCTTTCGCTCTTGGCTTCCAAATAGCAACAACTGCGCCCGAGTCTTGTATCCCACTTTACTGCCAAGAAATGCTTTCTGATACTCATTCTGGGTGATGCTTTCCGTTTCGGATATTTCCGTGATGCTTTAAATGCTCCTTAAATGACGCCACTGTAAACTTCTGCCTGAAGTGCAACGGCCGGTCGCGGTGTGACTTCTGACACCCTATGCAATGGAAACCAGGCTGTAGTTCTTGCGAGGCTCTGTTTAACCATGGCACACGACCAACCGCCATGAACCGTATCGGATTCCCTGATCTACCATCAAAGGGGTCCTCAAGTCGAGGCCGACTCAAGCGACGTGCAGCTGTGCCCATTTCCTCTTCAGTCGCCTTTGAAGCTCTTCTATCGAAATCTAACAGTTTTTGAGTTGACATATTCGACACATATTGTTCCATGGCGCTGGATGAGCCGTGAAGTGCAACACCAGCGCGATAAGCAGACTCCGAGTCTACCAGGGCGAGTCGCTCACGACATTTCTTTTCATTCGGTGAATATGTACCCTCAATGCTCCTCATAGAGGGCAACATGGCAATGATCTGACGGCTGATTCCAAATTTCCGTATCGCATCGCTATGCCGCAGCGGTAAATACTTCCTGTCTTCTGATAAACAGAGAAAGCAAAGACGTTTGCATGTGAGGATGTAGAGGTAGCCGCCGAAATCGCCACACTGTTCACATTCGGTTGTGCACAATTTCTCAAAGAGAGTTTCACAGGAGATCCACTGGGCTGTTCCGATGCTTAGTATACCACGGATTGCATTATGTGCATGCGCGGTGATCGATTTATACTGAGGAACAGATTTTGCGACCTCCAAAGCTCGACGGTTAACGCGATGAAATCTTGTGAAGCTGTATAAGTCAAGTTTTGGAGAGCAACATCTGCAGCAGCTCAAGAGGAAGTATATCAAGGACGCCAAGGCCAATTTTAGGTGAATCTCGACCAGGTCCATTGTCGGCTGGAAACTTTATGGTGTGGAGGTTCTCGTCCAAAGTGAAGTCCCTGAGCCGGATACTTGGGTAAGTTAGGTCTTCGAGTTGTGATACGCTGAGTGATTCTTGCCCCATCTCATTTCCTTGGCGCTATATGGGGTCGAAGTACATATAAAGAAGCTTCCACAACATCAAAACTACACGCTAGAATGTGTTGGACACGTAGAAGTGGCTTCGTGCAACAACCTGTGAACATGTTTCGGGACCGGAAGATCTTGATTCCGAAACTGAGAGCGGGCCCTGCACGTCTTGAAGAAAAAAGCAGCCCGGGCGCTGGTATTCGGCGCAAGTAATTGTCGGCTACATGTAGGTCTCAACTGCACTACCTAACCACGCATCCTAATCATGAAGTTGAAGAAGATTGAGAAACCTTCCGTATACAGGCCTCAAAACGCAAAAGATTTTCCCAGAACGACACATTGACAAGAACGCCTAAATCGCTCCATAACGCAGGAAAATGCTGCAAAGTGAAAGAGACTTTCGTGTTCCTCTAAGCCCTTGACCCATCCGATGTGAACTCGCGACCAGGATTGATCGCATTGACGCGTGTGCTCGTGAAGATCTCCTACCACGCGTGTCTGTCCCAGTTGGGATCTGCAGTTGTCAGTATTCATACAGGACAAATCTAGAATATTCCTTACCTTGCACAAAGGCTGCGAGTACCTTGCTGCCTGTCTGTAACAGCGGATGGCCCACTACGATTTGAAGGAACCGTTGCAAGCCCTCCCGCCTATGCTCAATCACATCGTCCGAGAATCGATTCGTGAGGACCTTGCCTGGAAGTGGTGGGATTGTTACGCGTGCAGACTCTCGTTCTAGTATGTCACGGAAAGCTTCGAATTCGTTGTATCGGCGGCGCACCGAGGAGGACTTGAGCTTGAAGGCAGGGATGTTTGTGCGCATTACTATTTCGTATGTTGTGTACATGCCACGTCCGACGCCTGTACACGGGTCAGCTCATCGTTCTGCAAATGCCACCTCCAGACTCACCATGTGTCATTGGGTTGCGAACCTATGCACGCGACAATGTGAGCAAGGCTGCGAACAGGAGGGGTTTAGTTGGTAGGTACCTCGATCTCAAGGAAGTTCTCTGGAGGGCCGTACAGCTCCTCGAAGGACTGTGAGCGCGCATCTGGTAGCGACTGCATCCTTGCTATGGGTTGAATGTCTCGAGCTTCAGTGATGATTTGCGCGAGAGGAGATGATCAGTGGATGGTGGGGCAATCGCGAGCTGTTGGCCCGAGGGTTTGGCTGGAATGCACGTGCCCTCGAACAAGCTGCGTCAACACCTTCGGAACTTTATTATTCTAATTGATGATTTGCGTCGTGCATGGCGTAAATGGCCTCGCCTATCTGTTCGAGTCACGACTCAGGAACCCTGTCCGATTCGTTATGAGTCTCGAACTCATTGAACGTGCGCATTCCAATGGCCGTTAGTAGAGTACATGGGGTTCAAGATGGTTTCCTGACAATTTCCCGTTTTGGCTTTGTTGCACTTGTACGTAGGAGAATACATCATCTCTTGCTCCCAACCACATATTTGCATCCTCCCATCTTCAATCAAATAGACTGCTTCCGAAATATATGTTTTGCATCTCCTCAAACGCATAAGATCCCATTAGTATCGACAATCCGTAAAGTCGCTAAATGCCACGGCTTTGGAAGTGTACAACGCGGCTAAGATACCAAGCTTCGCTATTTAGGCTTTGTCGATATCGCGATTGGCCAGACTTCTCGATAATCAAGTGCACAAATGCACAAACGCCGTGACAGTACCCCTTGGGTTTGGCCCTAATGCCGAGGGTTGGAAGGTGAATGATGAGGAGACATGAAAGGTCTCTGAAGAACTAGTCCCGGTTCTGTATCCAACAGGCAATGTCATATTTGCTTCATATGAGGCATCTGAGGTAGTCGCTCTCATAAATGTGCAATAGGCTCAGACCCCTTATGGTACGCATGGTTGCTGGTATTGTGAGTGAGTCATCGAGTAAGAAGTTCACATTTCTCAGTCCACTAATATAGGTACGCGCAAGCAACTAAACACCATGCAGCGTTTGCCATTGAAGTCGAATCGGTCTGTTCGGATATATGTAAAGCAAGTATGATGGAACCTTGTACCTGTAGGAAAATCTACCGCTACGTACGTCATTGCATCTCGCTAAACGATCCAGCTCCATCGAACCGTCTTTGCGCCACAGCTAAGATGCAGTCTCCGACGAATCACACAGCAGTATTTTCACTTTTCTCGGGCCTATATCTCGACCGACGAACCGAGGATGCAGTAGTATCGGGGTATTCAACCTGTGGGGCACGCGACACGGAGTTTTCGTTCACCCAAACGATGCTTAAACCCGGCATGTTTCCTGCATCTCCTTCTAAAGCGATGTTCGTCTCGAAGGCGTTCGTGTTTATTTTTCCTTCTTGCTCCAACATTCACTACGGCACTACATAGGATGAATCAAGCTGCTGTCGATCTTGAAATACTTTGGTAGACCTGTATTAAACCAGGCTGAATCGATTAGTCTACTTTTCTCTACACATTGCTCGCAATCCGTTGTCGCATCTTCTTTGGAATTTTTGGTCTCTGTTACTCATCCATGGACAATACCAGGAAGTCGCGCTCTCAAAGGCCATCCAGAAGTCGTTCACGGTCTCGGCCTCGGCAATCTGATGAGCCAACAATACACCGGCTACTTTCGAGCCAGTTTCCAGACGATCATTCCGTTTACCACCATGAAGATGGCGAAGGATTACATGTAGATGCAGATTCAAGGTCGGTGCACAAGACCGAGACTGAGCGAAGATGCTCGAAGGCTTCTGTTAGTGAAGATGACGAGAGTCTCAATAACGTAGACGAAAAAGATGAGAGGCCAGAAATGAAGGACGAGACTGCAAATGGAGAAGAAAAAACTTATGAAGAGATAAGGGGCGGTATTCCGTACGAACACGATATCGAAGCCCCGCCTCAATTAGAGAAGAAGAAGTCATCTAGATCCGTAAAAGACCCAAATCTTGTGAGTGCCCTATCATAATACATGCTGAGTGAGGCTCTTGCTCACACACGATAGGTGACGTGGGATTCAGAAAATGACCCAGCGAATCCAAAAAATTGGTGAGCAAGTCGCAATGCGAGCTGTCTATGAAAGAAACTGACCTCTTACCCACACTCAGGTCAATGAAGCGGAAATGGGCAGCAACCTTCATTGTATCTTCCTTTACACTGGTTTCGCCCATCTCCTCTAGCATGATTGCACCTGCTTTAACATCAATTAGCGCGGAGTTTAACATCACAAACGAGGTTGAAGCATCGTTGGCTTTGTCCATCTTCGTCCTCGCGTACGCCATTGGACCGTTGTTTCTGGGGCCTCTTTCTGAAATCTATGGAAGGGTCATCGTCTTGCAGCTGTCGAACCTATTCTATTTGGCCTGGAACTTGGGCTGCGGATTCGCTCAGAGTTCAGGCCAGTTGATGATATTTCGATTCCTCAGTGGTTTAGGCGGGTCAGCGCCGTTGGCCATTGGCGGCGTAAGTCTACATGCGACTTCTGCAATTCATTTCAGCTCTGACCATAATAATAGGGTGTCCTTAGTGACTGCTTCTTTCCTGAGCAACGCGGTAAAGCAATCTCAATCTACAGCCTCGCACCATTGTTAGGGCCAGCCATTGGTCCTATAGCTGGTGGTTTCATATCTGAGAATACCACATGGCGATGGTGCTTTTACTCCACCACCATATTCACTGCCGTGGTGCAATGTTTTGGCGTATTTTTCTTACAAGAAACCTACGCTCCCAAGCTATTGGAATGGAAGCGCGACAAGTTGCGCAAGCAGACTGGGAACATGGAACTCCATACCGAGTTCGACAGTCCTGACCGAACACTTACGACAACGATAAAGGTCGCGATGAAGAGGCCATTCAAGTTGTTGGGTACGCAACCGATCGTGCAAGTCCTCGCTTGCTACATGGCATATCTTTATGGTCTTATGTACCTCATGCTCTCAACCTTCCCTTTGCTGTGGGAGAAAACCTACGGCATGAGTATCGGTATTGGGTCGCTCAACTTCATCAGCATGGGTCTTGGATTCTTCCTCGGAACGCAGATCACTGCTCCTCTCAACGACGCATTATATCGCCGCCTCAAAGCTCGCAACAATGGTGTCGGAAAACCCGAATTC